>CM070677.1:20295130-20695130 GCA_036346265.1 Melocanna baccifera | reverse complement strand
TGTCCGGGCCGTGTCCAACACATGTATTTACCGTGTCTGACACGTGTCGGAAATTTTAGCAATTAAAATTAATTGGAAATTCGACCGATACGCCGGGGACATGTGTCCGCGCCGTGTCCGTGTCGTATCCATGTCGGACACGGTGTCGGACACGGATACGGCGATTTTGACACGTGTCGGTGCTACAGAGGTAAAGCCTTGATCTTTGCTCCTTCAGAGCCTTGTTGAATCCTCCTCTTCTTCTTTGGCTTTGCCCTAGAAAACTTGTCATTCTTAGTGCATGTTAGCTTTGCCCTAAAAGAAAACTCACATATTGTAAAATAAACGGGGAGAGCACACGTGAATTTCTGAAATTCTCTACTCTCTAAGCTTTCTTCTTCTCTACTTACTTCTTACAAAATTGGTAACAAACCTACTCATTATATAGGCTAATACTCTTCTACTAAAATATCGACTCATACTTTTAGTCATGACTTCAATTTGAGTTACACATGGAGACAGACTCTACAACGTCTCGTACTATAAGTTAAAGTTATTTCCAACAATGTCCCCCCTAATCTTAACTCGATATACTCCTAATTTAGTATTAATACATTATGAACTACCAGCTACACCTTCACATGAAACGTTCTATATGCAAGCTACCTATTAGAACTCAACTCAACTAGTACGGATCCATCCAAATGCAAAGACTTTATGTCGTTGAGGTAGTCAATCTTCTCTATGACTTACCCAACTTATACTTGACACAGGATGATGAACACATCTTCTCAACGTTTCAGACTCATCTCAGCATCAAAGCAATGTTGGTTCATTATCGCTGAGTACTTTAGCAATAAGCATTTTCTCTTGCTTTGGCTTGCGGCATTCTATAGTGAAATGCTCATAATCGTTATAATTATAGCATCTCACTTTTGCCTTATCAAGCTTATGATTCTGGTGGCTTCAACCACCAGCGCTGAAAGTGTTCTTGCCTTCACACTTCGATAATCGAACCTCCCACTCGGCTTGAGCCCTCATATACACCTTTATCTTGATTGTCCAGGTTGCGTACCTTGCATTTTAAATGAGCTAGAGATAAAGTTAGATCATATATCACACTTGAGAGCAAAAACAATGTCAGTCGAAGTAGTAGTTGTTTTAAAACATCGTTCCAATTAGATCTTGTAGTAATAATATATACCATGATGAGAAAAAGGGAACCAATTATCCACAAATTCTTCTAAAAAATAGTTAGACTACTCATGTTGGTATTTCTCAATAAGTACAAGAGGAACATTAAAACACAGTTTGCTTGGGCTTCAAAGGGCATGAAGTAAATCACACACTCCAGTGTGTCAGGTTCTATGAAGTAGGTCATGGCTCTGTTGTCTCTTCCTCCTTAGATATTTCAAGAGCTCGTTTATCTTCGTCCTAGCTCCGATTGACCCCGTTCTTTTTATTAAATTCATCTAAAATCGAGCTATATATTTTGGTTCTAATTTTGAAGTTTATTTGATTTTATTTTTGTGCCTTATCTCTTTTCTCTCTCGTTAGATCGTGTCTTCGAAGGAGTAGAAGCACAACCAGAAGATTCAGAATTCATAACTAAGCAAAGCTTAGACAAGTTGTGTCCTTTGATTATGTTGAACCTAGTTTTAAATCTATTATTTATTTATTTTATTTTAAATTATTATACATTGCTAATTTATTACAAACCATTATACTTGGTAGTTACTATTCCAATTGATTAATCACTCATTTGATAATTTGAATGTCATGATACTATTGTCACTTTAGGATGAATGTCATGCTTAATTTTGTTTTCTGCTACTAGTTTCTTAAGCTCTTCAGCTATTAATTGTAAGCTTGGCTATAAGGTCGTACTCTGTATTAATATTTGAGTCTTTTTCTTTGTTAATCATGTATATTATCAATATTTTATCTATTTTTACACTGTGTACACTAGCATGATTCTAGAGTAGTGCGGTATACACAGAGAGTTCGGATTTGCATATTTGGGTCTCGACATAAATGTGGCATCCATTTTTACTACCATTATCAGAAAGCAGTTCTTTTTTTCATCTAGCCATAAATTAAAATGTATATAAACATACATATTATATCCATTTTTACTGCTAATATCACACAGTGGCTCTATTTTTTCTTCTAGCCATAAATGAAATGTATGTGGATGTAAATGTGGTATCTATTTTTACTGCTACTATCACATGGCCATCATACACCATGGCTCGGTTTGGCAATAAACTTTAACAACACGTTTAGTAAATTGTTTAGTACAATAAAAATGCATTCAGCTGGTCGTAACTTGGTTTATATTTGATGGTAAATGTGATTTTTATTTTTACTGTTGTCATAACACAAAGCGGTGGAAGACGGCAGGTAGGGAGGCAGTGGAAGATTGAGGTCGTGCAATTTTACTGGCAGTTGTGCATGGGGGGTGCGGGGGCTAGGCGCGGTGGGTCGTGGTCAGATGTGTGGGTTGTGCCACCAATTATGGCTGAAGCCTATGCTCATTCGTAGAATAGCGTCACCGTGTATGTGTGTATATATGTGCGGCACCAATTATGGCCAAAGCTTACGCTCAGGCGCAGCATGTATATGTCTGTGTGTATATATACATATATATAAATAACAAAAAAAATGACCAAAAAGAGCATCTGATGACCATCACACATCTAAGTTATTCTAGCTAGTCATGCCACCGGAGGAGCATGACGACGCATCGCCGGATGATGTAGAGCTTCGCCTTGTGCTCCTTGAGTGCCCTGCCGAGTCCTCTCCTCTGGCTGCTCCCAACATTCATCCTCCCAATCCAAACCAGACCTGATTGATTCGTCCTTGAACAGTCTATGAAAGAAGAACACTTTGCTAATTGCTTTTGTTCTAGCTGCAGTTGGGAGAGGGGAGGATGTTGTGAAGAGATCACTGGAGAGAGGAGGCTTATATAGAGAGATACGAGATGGGCTTCAGAGGTTATACTGCTATATTATACTGCACTTGCACGGTTGCTGCCGCTGGCGAGCATGCTGCAGTGGAGTACTAATCCTACTGGTGAGCCACGACCAGGTGTAGTTTTACCAGGAGACAGTGGCCTCGGAGACCAGTGTCTCCTTGGATATTTATGGCCTTGCTTTGCTCGCCCTGTCCCCCACTATCAGGGCATCTCCAATGGTCTGAGTCAGCTGGCTATTTGCATGTACACATCAGCATAAATCCTATGTGGAGGAAAGAGAGTATGCAAAAAAAATCGAGCCGCTCTTCCTTAAGCACTAGGCTATTGTCTCTATAAATGACTGTGTGTGCATGTAAGTATCAAATAGCAATCTTATAGCTCCTTTGTATGCTAGCTATTTGGTTGATGATGTGGAAGTCTCCTAGTTAGTTGCTAGCTAGGACCATTGGAGATGCCCTCATCTGACCACCCGCTCGCATTGCTCGCCCTCAAGCTCCTTGCATAATTAATCAATGGATGAGCTGCTGTGACTTGCAAGCAGCCTAATATAATGCCTTGTTGCCTTGGCCTTGTATTCATGCAAATAATTGTATGTATGTGTAGTGTTTGGGGGCTAAGGATTAGAGGTGCCAACTGATCGAATTATTTTCATCTAATCGACCAACTGACGGCTCATAGAGTGAATATGAAAAGGTAAATAAGTATCCGGCACTATCGATGTTCAACGTTGACTTCAAGGAAAAATATGGAATATAATACATGATGAGTGATATCCATCCATACATATTTGTATATCAAGTGATATGAGTATGTTTATTGTAACTTCACTTATGAACAAGATGACAGATAAACAAATTACCGTATCTAAACAAGCGAAGAATACTAAGTGTTTTTTCTTCGACATCTCATCGATTAGTTTCTCCATGTTCGCTCTAATTGCACTATACTGTTCAATGTTCTGTGTAGGGGTGCAAAAAAAGCGAATAATTTCTGTCCGACTGACCAGTCGACTCCGTATACGGAATACGGAATGGAGAAATTGATATCTGGTAGTATCTATATTCGATTTCAACTCGAAGAAAAAAAATATAGAATAAAATATAGAATAAGTGATATCTATTTATATCTATTTCAATTGCAGATTTCTAGCTAGGGACACCGTGAGAGCCCTGTCGTGCCGTGCCATACGTGCGACGTGGAACGACACACCCATGCGTGCGTTCGCTGGGGACCACCGGCATCGAGATCTGAACGTACAGCTAAGAGCTCCCTGGTGATTGCTGGTTTCGCTGCAGCTCCAAGAGTGTTTTTTCTTTTAGACTTGTGTCGTCGTAGGCTCGTAGCACTAGCTAGCACAGCTGTTGTTTTCGTGCAGCTCCAAGAGAGTTTTTTCTTTTGGAGCTGTCATAGCAAAGCTGTTGTTTCACATCTAAAGAGGCTTTGTGTTAATGCAAGCTTTTGTTTTGTTTCTTTACTTTGGCAAAGAAAAAATGGTAATGAAAAGTTTGGATCAAAATCAGGATGTACCACGGAATGGATGCACGAGTGCACGAGTGAGTCATCCTGTCTGCTCTGTGCTTGCTGACTCCACTTGCTAATATTGGGAGCCTCTCTGATGCTTTCTAATGACGAGAGCAACTTAGCAAGAGAGTGAGCTTAATTAGAATCAGAAAAATCTTCATCTTATTCAACGTCTTCCTCAGCTTCAATTATCATTTACCGATGACATAACTTAACGGCGATAGAGGCTCTTATCAGAACATACACACATAAGAACTTGAACACAACTACAAGGACTCACATACACATGCATGATGCACTGACACACCTACGTGCACAAGCATGACACAACTATACGCACATATGTAACACACCTCCTATGTGCATGACCCAAATAAATGACACATGTAGCACTCCTATTGTGCCATATACACAAACAACTCAAAAAATGTAATCATGCACTAATATTCGTACATAGACTCAACTAAATACACCAAATAAATGATGAAGACTTCTTGCTAGATTTAAAGCAGCGTTGGCTCGTCCTCTGCACCCACTGGAGCAAGAGGATCCACCTCCTTCGGGTCGCGGCACTCCTTTGCAAAATGTCCGTACTCCTAACAGTTGTAGCAGCGTTCCTTTGCCTTGTCAAAAGCGCTCTTCTTCTTGTCGAAGCCATAGCTCTTGTTGGATTGGGCCTCCCACTCGCTCCTTGTCAATAGCAGGTGTTGATCTCCTGCACCTATAGCATGAGATTCCCACCGTTCTTCATGTGCTTTCAAGCGGCTGATCAACTCTTCAATTGTAATTGTCTTGAGGTCAACAAACTACTCGATTGGGGAGACTACCGGTAGAAACTTGGTAGGGACTGCATGAAGAAGTTTTCTTACCACATAGGTCTCCTCCATCTTGTCACCGAGCCCTCTGATTTTGTTGACAATTGTTGTCAACCGGATAGCGAAGTCATCAAACGACTCCGACTCTGTCATACGTAGCACTTCGAATTCAGATTTGAGGGTCTGTACCTTGGCTCCTATGTGCATAGTCTTCAATGCCTTCCACGCGGCTTTGGTTGTCTCTTTTTCAGTCACCAGGAAGAGCATGTCTTCAGGGATACCTTGATAGATGGCTGCCAATGTTATCTGGTTCTTGTGTGTGTCAACGTCCATGAGCTCGATGGCGTCCTATACGCCTTGGGCCTTCATGTACACCTTCATCTTTATCGCCCACATCGCATAGTTGCTCCTTGTGAGTACAGGATAGTAAAGCGCCACCGTAGAACTCTCCTTCGTCGGTGCGCTCGCCGATGTAGACGCCGCCAAGTCAACGATCTCCATTCTTCTTGGCATGATTTTGGCCATTCACCAGTCTCTGATACCTATTGTTGGAACACAACACCAAGATCACACACGTGGTTTACCCGTGGACACACATTTTTATGGGGAAGACAATGAATAACAAATAATACAAGAATTTACCGACGCGTAACACAGCTTACGCCTTTTTTCTTTTCTTTGTTATTCGCTCTTCTTACCTTAACAGACTGATTACAACGAATATAAATAGACACTCTGTAATCTGGTTCTACCAGCCACGACACCATGACTTACGCACACCTTGCACCTTGACTCCACGACTTGTGTACATCGCACACTACCCAGAAAGTCCGGTCTTGTTGAGAGTTGAGACAACATCCAGACTCCTATAACTTACGACTGCTCCTTGCTATAGTAACTTACGACTGCTACAGTACTCTTACGAGTGCCACAGTGATTTCTCAGACTGCTACAGTACTTTTACCAGTGCTACAATGATTTCAAACTGCTACAATACTTTTACGAGTGCTTCAACCACGATCACTTCGACTAGTATAAGTTAAGATTAGTTCCAACAACATCTAAGTTATTCTAGCTAGTCATGCCACCGGAGGAGCATGACGATGCATCGCCGGATGATGTAGAGCCTCGCCTTGTGCTCCTTGAGAGCCCTGCCGAGCCCTGTCCTCTGGCTGCTCCCAACATTCATCCTCCCAATCCAAACCAGACCTGATTGATTCGTCCTTGAACAATCTATGAAAGAAGAGCTCTTTGCTAATTGCTTTTCTTCTAGCTGCAGTTGGGAGAGGGGAGGATGTTGTGAAGAGATCACTGGAGAGAGGAGACTTATAAATAGAGAGATACGAGATGGGCTTTAGAGGTTATACTGCTATATTATACTGCACTTGCACGGTTGCTGCAGCTCGCGAGCAAGCTGCAGTGGAGTACTAATCCTACTGGTGAGCCACGACCAGGTGTAGTTTTACCAGGAGACAGTGGCCTCGGAGACCAGTGTCTCCTTGGATATTTATGGCCTTGCTTTGCTCGCCCTGTCCCCCGTTATCATCTGACCACCCGCTCGCATTGCTCGCCCTCAAGCTCCTTGCATAATTAATCAATGGATGAGCTGCTGTGACTTGCAAGCAGCCTAATATAATGCCTCGTTGCCTTGGCCTTGTATTCATGCAAATAATTGTATGTATGTGTAGTGTTTGGGGGCTAGGGATTAGGGGTCCCAATTGAGCGAATAATTTTCATCTAATCCACCAACCGACGGCTCACAGAGCGAATATGGAAAGGTAAATAAGTATCCAGCACTATCCATGTCCAACGTTGACTCCAAGGAAAAAATACGGAATAGGATACGGGATAAGTGATATCCGTTCATACATATCCGTATATCAAGTGATATGAGTAAGTCTAGTAACTTCACTTATGAACAAGATCACAGATAGGCAAATTACCATATCTAAACAAGTGGAGAATATTAAGTGCTCTTTCTTCGACATCTCATCGATTAGTTTCTCCGTGTTCGCTCTGATTGCACTATACTGTTCAATGTTCTATGTAGGGGTTGCAAAAGAAGCAAATAATTTCTGTCCGACCGACCATTCGACTCCGTATATGGAATACAGAATGGAGAAATTGATATTTGATAGTATTTATGTTCGACTTCAATTCTAAGAAAAAATATAGAATAAATGATATTCATCTATATCTGCTTGAATTGCAGATTTCTAGCTAGGGACACCGTGAGAGCCCCTGCCGTGCCGTGCCATACGTGCGATGTGGAACGACACACCCATGCGTGCGTTCGCTGGGGACCACCGGCATCGAGATCTGAACGGCACAGCTAAGAGCTCCCTGGTGATTGCTGGTTTTGCTGCAGCTCCAAGAGTGTTTTTTCTTTTAGACTTGTGTCGTCGTAGGCTCGTAGCACTAGCTAGCACAGCTGTTGTTTTCGTGCAGCTCCAAGAGAGTTTTTTCTTTTGGAGCTGTGTCATAGCAAAGCTGTTGTTTCACATCTAAAGAGGCTTTGTGTTAATGCAAGCTTTTTTTGTTTCTTTACTTTGGCAAAGAAAAAATGGTAATGAAAAGTTTGGATCAAAATCACGATGTACCACGGAAGGGATGCACGAGTGCACGAGTGAGTCATCCTGTCTGCTCTGTGCTTGCTGACTCCACTTGCTAATATCGGGAGCCTCTCCGATGCTTTCTAATGAGGATAGCAACTTAGCAAGAGAGTCAGCTTAATTAGAATCCGAAAAATCTTCATCTTATTTGACGTCTTCCTCAGCTCTAATTGTCATTCGTCGATGACATAACTTAACGGCAACGGAGACTCTTATCAAAGCATACACAAATAAGAACTTGAACACAACTACGAGGACTCACATACACATACATCATGCACTGACATACCTACGTGCACGAGCATGACACAATTATACGCACATATGTAACACACCTCCTATGTGCATGACCCAAATAAATAACACATGTAGCACTCCTATTGTGCTATATACACAAACAACTCAAAAATGTAATCGTGCACTAATACTCGTACATAGACTCAACTAAATACACCAAATAAATAATGAAGACTTCTTGCGGATTTAAAGCAGTGCTGGCTCGTCCTCTGCACCCACTGGAGCAAGAGGATCCACCTCCTTCGGGTCGCGGCACTCCTTTGTAAAATGTCCGTACTCCTGGCAGTTATAGCAGCGTACCTTCGCCTTGTCAAAAGCGCTCTTCTTCTTGCCGAAGCCATAGCTCGTCTTGGATTGGGCCTCCCACTTGCTCCTTGTCAATAGCAGGTGTTGATCTCCTGCACCTATAGCATGAGATGCCCACCGTTCTTCATGTGCCTTCAAGCGGCTGATTAACTCTTCGATTATCATTATCTTGAAGTCAACAAACTGCTCGATTGGGGAGACTATCGGTAGAAACTTGATAGGGACTGCACGAAGAAATTTTCTTACCGCATAGGTCTCCTCCATCTTGTCACCGAGCCCTCTGATTTTGTTGACAATTGTTGTCAACCGGATGGCGAAGTCATCAAACGACTCCGACTCTGTCATGCGTAGCACTTCAAACTCAGATTTGAGGGTCTGTACCTTGGCTCCCACGTGCATGGTCTTCAATGCCTCCCATGTGGCTTTGGCTGTCTCTTTTTCAGCCAGCAGGAAGAGCATGTCTTTAGGGATATCTTGATAGATGGCTGCCAATGTTATCTGGTCCTTGTGTGTGTTAGCATCCACGAGCTCGATGACATCCCATACGCCTTGAGCCTTCATGTACACCTTCATCTTTATCACCCATATCGCATAGTTACTCCTTGTGAGTACAGGATAGTGAAGCGCCACCACGGAACTCTCCTTCGTCGGTGCGCTCGCCGATGCAGACGCCGCCGAGTCGACGATCTCCATTCTTCTTGGCATGATTTTGGATTCACCAGGCTCTGATACCTATTGTTGGAATACAACACCAAGATCACACACGTGGTTTACCCATGGACACAGACACACATTTTTATGAGGAAGACAATGAATAACAAAGAATACAAGAATTTACCGACGCGTAACATAGCTTATGCCTTTTTTCTTTTCTTTGTTATTCACTCCTCTTACCTTAATAGACTGATTACAACGAATATAATAGACACTCTGTGATCCGGTTCTACCAGCCACGACACCATGACTTACGCACACCTCACACCTCGACTCCACGACTTGTGCACATCGTGCACTACCTGGAAAGCCCGGTCTTGTTAAGACAACATCCAGACTCCTATGACTTACGACTGCTCCCTACTACAGTAACTTACGACTGCTACAGTATTCTTACGAGTGCTACAGTTATTTCTCAGACTGCTACAGTGCTTTTACCAGTGCTATAATGATTTCAAACTTCTACAGTACTTTTACGAGTGCTTCAACCACGATCACTTCGACTACTATGAGTCGAGATTAGTTCTAACAACATCTAAGTTATTCTAGCTAGTCATGCCACCGGAGGAGCATGACGATGCATCGCTGGATGATGTAGAGCCTCGCCTTGTGCTCCTTGAGAGCCCTGCCGAGCCCTCTCCTCTGGCTGCTCCCAACATTCATCCTCCCAATCCAAACCAGACCTGATTGATTCGTCCTTGAACAATCTATGAAAGAAGAGCACTTTGCTAATTGCTTTTGTTCTAGCTGCAGTTGGGAGAGGGGAGGATGTTGTGAAGAGATCACTGGAGAGAGGAGACTTATAAATAGAGAGATACGAGATGGGCTTCAGAGGTTATACTGCTATATTATACTGCACTTGCACGGTTGCTGCAGCTGGCGAGCAAGCTGCAGTGGAGTACTAATCCTACTGGTGAGGCACGACCAGGCGTAGTATTACCAGGAGACAGTGGCCTCGGAGACCTGTGGCCCCTTGGATATTTATGGCCTTGCTTTGCTCGCCCTGTCCCCCATTATCATGTGAGCATCCGCTCGCATTGCTCGCCCTCAAGCTCCTTGCAAAATTAATCAATGGATGAGCTGCTGTCACTTGCAACCAGCCTAATATAATGCCTCGTTGCCTTGGCCTTGTATTCAAGCAAATAATTGTATGTATGTGTAGCGTTTGGGGGCTAGGGATTAGGGGTGCTAACTGAGAGAATAATTTTCATCTGATCGACCAACCGAAGGCTCACAGAGTAAATATGAAAAAGGTATATGAGTATCCGACACTATCCATATCCGACGTTAACTCTGAGAAAAAAATACAGAATAGAATACAGGATGAGTGATATCCGTCTATATATATCTATATATCAAGTGATATGAGTAAGTCTGTTATGACTTTACTTATGAACAAGATAACACACAGGCATATTACCGTATCTAAATAAGTGGGGAATATTGAGTGCTCTTTCTTCGATATCTCAGCGATTAGTCTCTCTGTGTTCGCTCTAATTGCATTATACTGTTCAATGTTCTGTGTAGGGGGTGCAAAAGAAGTGGATAATTTCGTTCCGACCGACCGTTTGAAGGTTTGTGGAGTGAACACGGAATGGAGAAATTGGTATCCGGTAATATCTATGTCTAACTCTAACTCTAAGAAAAAAATATAAAATAAGATATAGAATAAACGATATCCGTCCGTATCTATTGATTGCGTCTCTACTTGGGATATCTAGCTAGGGACACCGTGATAGCCGTGCCGTGCCGTACCATACATTCGACGTGGAACGACACACCCATGCGTGCGTCCGCTGGGGACCACCGGCGTCGTGCGTCGAGATCTGAACGGCACAGCTAAGAGCTCCCTGGTGATTGCTGGTTTTGCTGCAGCTCCAAGAGTGTTTTTTCTTTTAGACTTATGCCGTCGTAGGCTCGTAGCACTAGCACAGCCGTTGTTTTCGTGCAACTCCAAGGGAGTTTTTTTCTTTTGGAGCCGTGTCATTGCACAGCTGTTGTTTCACATCTAAAGAGGCTTTGTGTTAATGCAAGCTTTTGTTTTGTTTCTTTACTTTGGCAGAGAAAAAATGGTAATGAAAAGTTTGGATCAAAATCAAGATGTACTAAGGAAGGGATGCACGAGTGCACGAGTGAGTCATCCTGTCTGCTCTCTGCTTGCTGACTCCACTTGCTAATATTGGGAGCCTCTCTGATGCTTTCTAATGATGATAGCAACATTTATCTGTGGTTTAGATACTAATCATTCAATCAATTGCCGGAATAATGTCACTGAATGGCCACAGATCAAGCTCATTACTACTTGAAAGGATGCCCTAAGATAATGAGGACTGTTTCTCGGAATACAAGGTAAAATTTGCGAGGGTACAATTACAAGGTAAAAATGGATTGGGATTAAATAGTTTGGTTTCTGGGCTGCACGTGTAGTTCTACTTTCCCACGCTGTAACAGATTACAGTGAACTTTTATTCAGATGATTTTGGTGATCATGATAGTTTAGCTAAGAGCTGCCTGCTAACAGTGGACAGAGAAGAAAAAACTTTGTTGCCTGATTAATTTGCTCTGCGGTGCTACACTTGCGCATAAAATGCAAATGTGATGCTCTCATCTTTGCAGGTACTGGCCAACAAACCAATTTGGATGTTTTTCTCCTGTGCTTAAATCGCTGAATGTATAATTTTTATACGGAAGTGATAAAAAATCTGTTCACCGAGAATAAGTTCAGGTAGGAGACAGTTGATTCCGAGCGATAACACCCCCAGAAAATTTGTCATTCTTGTGCGTAGCAAATTGCAAGAGACCGGCAAAATGAGGAACAGATTTGAATATCAATTTGATAGCACAGCTGCTACAGGGATCTGTATCTATACAATTTCCCCTACCATTCTGGTAGCAAGGAAAACAACAGAAAAACTAAAAAGAAGAAATCCAGAGCTGCCCAAAAATGTTGCTCATCAGTCATGCCACCGGAGCAGCATAACGACGCATCGCGAAATGATGTAAAGCCTTGATCTTTGCTCCTTCAGAGCCTTGCTGAATCCTCCTCCTCTTCTTTGGCTCCCAAGCTTCATCCTACAATCTGAATGTTCACCCTTTGAACTCTGAAACTCTATCTAGTGTGGATATAGCTAGTTCTAGTAAAGCTGAAAACACAACAACTGTATGATCTTGCTGTTGGTGTGCTTGACTCAATGGAACACAATGCAAGGGGCTTATATAGGTAGGATCAGGCAGATGGAGATCAATAAGAGACTATAATATACATACATACACCAGCCTGCATCGTGGCATAACTGGCAACCCACACCTGCATGTACTTTCACCATCAGACAAGGGAGTGAAAAACTACTAGCCCATTGTCCATCATGATCATGTGAGCCTACCTTCTCTCATCATACAATAATCAAGATCCAGGCTCTATCTCTGGCCTTCAGGCATTAGTTTACAGGCTAAAGTCAAGCTCTGAACTCTGACAAAATCGCGGCGTGCTGGACACCCCGGAATGGCCCTCCCGTGCGCCTGACGGGCAACCTGGCCGATCTCGCGCGCACTCCGGGTGGACGTGAGTCATGCTGCATGTGTTGAGATCTGACTACAGCTAAGGATTTGCCTGGATCTAGCCTCTGGCTTCGGTGCCTGCTCAAGAACATGAACAGCCATGTATCTCTGTCCCCGGGTAGATATATAGAATAGTAGTAGACATACCAACTAGCTAGACAGCTTTGCTTGTGATGAAGTTTTCGGTTTCTAAGTGGCATAGCTGAACAGTGAATAGATTATCCTATATATGTTTGCCTCCTCAGTCCTCACAATTGGCGTGGCCAACATTCCAATATTTTTGTAGTGTCTTCTTGACTGCCGTAGTTTACAAGTTCATGAATTTGGGAATTGGATCGATCCGGCATTTCAGGGATCAAGCAAAAAAAATCATGTCATGGCTTTAGTGAGGACTTTGCCATTTGTTTTTCTCCTGGATGGTGTTTGCTCTCACTAAATGTAAATGTGCACTTTCTGAGCCTCTTATATAATGCTTCAAACATTGGAAAAATTTCTGGTGAGCAGTAAATTAGTCAATCGAACTTCAAATTTGTTCTGGTAAGAGTAGATTTTAATTTGCCTGACGAGATGCCCACAAGGTTAATATCTAGAGTTTAGACCCCATTCAAAACTCAGGAATCGAACTATTTCCTGTGAAATTCTTAGTTCCAAACGGCCTTAGTTTGTCGGTGTCACAGACCTTCATTGAAATAATTCCAGTAAGGGTTAATTGCTTCAAATATTTATTAGAGGAGGCGGCTAGATAGCATATCTTGCCGAAAGCGTCTTATCGCTATACCATTTAATCAAACCAATTTGATTCCGTCATCAAGTCACAACAAATAATTCTCCAAAAATTAAAAAGATAGCCACTAGAATAATATGTCATCATTTACAATTTCAAGCCCTTATTCAATCAGCACAAGAACGAATAATTTTTTAAGGTGAAAAATAAACTAAAAAAAGAGGGGGCAAAAGAAGGGCACGGCTAGTTGTTGCGTTGGTTAAGTTTCAAGATTTGATGAGGCCACGTTCCCATATGATTGCATTTGCTTGAGATGAATGGGACTGGACAATCAGAAGTCAAAAAGACTGACGATGCAAATGCCATTTTCATCATGACCAACAGCAGCTAGGTGGGGGCACAGCTTGACAGGAGACCCAGAAGACAGTGGCATCTATTAGTCATTCAACAGTTGCATGTTTATAAAAAAAAGCATTTGCATCACATCCATGTACAAATTCACAAGAAAGACTTGAACATGGTTGGGATAATCAACCAAGCTTATTCCTTTCTTCAGATGAAGTCAATCAGATGCTCATAACCTCCTGCCCTATCCTCAAAACAAAATTGCTCATAAGACTTTGGGAATCTGAGGACTGCACGCGCTGCATTTCAGTCATATTGGAGCCTTACAACGCAGAAACTGGAAGAGAGAAAAACCTGTAGAGCCTGAATCTGTAGTCCTGCAAGAGAATAAAATAAGCTCGATTGTACAGCATGCACACCCTGCAAGTTGAGATGAGATAGTTATATATGGCTAGAGAAGCCGTTGGAACTGGCCAGATCAACATGGGCAACACTCCAGAAACACGGAGAAAAATGAAAGAAGTTTGCAAGCAAGAGACTGATCCAATCACTTCTTCTCTTTCTGTTGATGTTGCATTCCACACTGATGTAATTGTACAACGACAACACTTGCTAGGAGGAAGGGAGGGGCACCGGTGAACACTAGAATCCTACTACTGCTGCTTCTACCTCTACCATACTATACTGGCCCCTATGTACAACGGCCGACACCATTCTGGCACAGCGCAATCACAAGCCCAGAACCAAAAATTTTCGCACAAGAGCACGAAGCCACGAACACGAACACGTACGACTGAGACGGACGGATCCATCGATGATCAGTCCATCAGTCGTGCCACCGCAGGAGCATGACGACGCAGCGCTGGATGATGTAGAACCTGGCCCTCTGCTCTTTCAGGGTCCTGCTGAACCCTCCTCCCCTCTGCGTCCTCTGGCTCCCAACAAGCTTCATCTTGCGCTCTGTATGTGCTGTGTTGCAACAGGATGCAGTAAACTAAGCAGTCTATGCTTGGCTCAAGTCAAGTAGTGCTAGCCTGCTGGTGAACTGAGCACTCCAATGGGTGGCTTATATATTAGTGAAGGAGCTAGATCCAGATGACTGTCGTAGAGGCGTAGCTGAAGGAGGAGGAGGAGGGTAGCAGCAACGATTAATAATGCAAGTGTGGGAGCGGGTCAAGCTGGTAGGGCCACATGGGCGTGCAACGGCAGGCAATGGGGCAGGGGCGGCAGCGAGAGGGACAGCGGCGCGGATTCCTCGTGCCCCCGGGACCGCCGGGCAGGGTGGTTCGGCCGTCGTGCTCCGCGTCAGACGCCGTGCAGTGCAGCGCCGTGGCGCATGGCCCATGGAAAATGTGTCGGGAGCCAGGCCAAACCGCCAGAGGCCACCCCGGGCGTGCGCCTGCGCGGCAGTCGCTGCCACGCCCTCCCGTGCGTCTGACCGTCCGGTCGTGCGCGCCACCGCAGGGGCCACCACCTCTCCCCTCTCCTGCTTCAGTGGTGGCCGATGACTAGACCCCGGGACTGTGACGTGCCCCGTGTTACTCTTCTTTCCTTTCGTCCGCTTCCCGCTGCCTGATTCGAGGTTATCTACAGTGAGCTATAGTTGGCGTACATGAGACTTGACAGAGGCTTTAGCCAGGACAACCGATTAAAGAGGGGGGTGCTCCGTGTCTTGGGATGCTAATGACCCGTAGGCGTTTTGTCATTTTCGTAGCCGGCCCGATGAGTGGTCCTCTTCGTGAAGGCATGGGAAGTGGTGGTGGTGATCAAGGTACTGGATCAGATGTTAACAAACTAACCACTTAGGTTAGGACTGCATGTGCGCCTGTCGGCCTTGGGTGCAGTAGCTAGCCAGCACTACGGTAGGTGGGCACAGTGATCATGTTTGCTTCCTTCCATTGGTCGATTAATCTATTTCTTGGCTGATTAATTGGGTGTCATCTAACCATAAACTGCTCAAATTTGGCTCGTTCTAACTCGATTCAAGTTTGGCTCGTTCTAGACTTGATTCAAGCTTGACTCGAGCTCCAAATAAACCGAATTCAAATTATATCTCAAACTTGCGAGTTTCAATGAGCCGAGCTCGAATCCCACCGCCCCAAATCCCACCCCATCCCCTCCGTCCCGCCCCTACTCCCAAATCTCACCCCATCTCCCTCCGTTCGCCCGACCGCCCCTACTCCCAAAATCAAACCACCCGCCTCTCCTGCTCTCTCCAATCTCCTCCTCCTTCCCCGCAGCCGCCTCCTCCCCCCGGCGCGCCTCGCCCTCCTCGCCTCGCCGCCCCGCCACCGCCTCATCGCCCCGTAGCCCCTCCTCTCCCCCCCCACCCTCCTCACCCCGTCCCCTCCTCTCCCCTGCCGCCGCCTCCTCTCGCCCCCGCCGCCTCATCGCCCCACCACCCTCCTCTCCCGTCGTCGTCGCCCCTCCTCGACCTTCTGGCACCACCCCTAGCCTCCTTGACCTGGATCGAGCCAAATTCATGGTCGACCTGCCCCCTGCAACTCGGCCACGGCTCCCCCACTCCTCCGGCCGGCTCGGCCTTCCGGCGCCACCTCCTCCCGCTACTCGTCGAGCTCCCCCAACCGCCAGGTACTCCCTCTCTACTCCCTCGGCAGTCGGCACCGAGCCTACACGAGCCGAGCTCGAGCAAGCTCGAGTTTTGTTCGAGTCGAGCTCGAGCTCATCTCAAAGCTCGATGTCGATGTCAAGCTCGCTCGAGATCGGCTCGGGTTTCTACCGAGCTTGAGCTTGCTAGGTCAAGCTCGCTCGATCTCAGCTCGTTTACAGCCCTACATGCGTGTGAGACCACATGGAGGTCACCTTATGGTGTGCGATGAGTCTTTGCCTTTGATGTGCAAGAATTGTTAAACATTGAGTTTGATTTTCGAAGAGTTTGCAATCTTCAGAGCTACTGTCTGTCTCTAGTGGATCAGACTAGTGGGTTCGGTGTAACCAGATTTTAGGAGAGGTCAGACCGTTGGTGTGATATGATCGATTTCTAGTTGGTGGTTACTTTTTTTAGGGAGTGTAGCATCAGCGGCAATGGACTGAGACTAGGTGGGGGTGTTGCAGTCCAAAGCGGTCATGTAAGTTCGAGTGAGATTACGTGGCTTAAGTGAGAGCATAGAGAAGACAAGGATCTTAGAGAGGCGAGTGATGGATATGGTGCGCCAAGTGACGAGTACCTCAAGTATATTCGAAGAATAGAAAGTCTTTTATTTAATAGCTAGTGGTATGTAAGGTAATTTCTTATTGACTTTTTCTAAGATTTAGTGATTCCTTAGTACGTGCTATGGTAGGCGCGATCTCTCCTTCCATATCTGATTTCTAACCACATTCTACATAGTAGTGCAACATTCCCTATTCATAGATCTACACCTAACTTTATTGAGTTAGATAAAAATTATCCATCTTCGAAATAGGTATTAAAGTGGTCGATCTTTTAGCTCCTTATCGATGTGGAGGAAAAATTGGACTATTTGGGGGCTGGACTAGGGAAACAGTATCATAGAATTAATCAACAACGTTGCTAAAGCTCATGGAGGCATATCCATATTTGGTAGGCTGGCTACCATGAGATACAAGATCTTCTTTCTAAAGAGATTCAATTCAGAACTCTTATAAGTCTATGATGGTCAATATAGAAATTCTTTCAGAGGTTTTCCCTTACTTTGTCCGTGTCAACAAACAATTCAACATACCTCAACTTTTTCAGAACCGTTCTGAGTCTCTCCTTTCTCTTCTAGTATCTCCTTCTCCACTTTTCAAAATTTTAGATCAGATTATTGGAGTTGCGGGCTTCCTCTTCCTGTGGTGCTCAGGTATGAGCTCAGTGGTGATGGGTTTTCAGCGCCTATGTCGGTTGCCTGCTTGCCTACAAGGCATCCTCTTCCTCTTGCCCCTCTTTGCTTCTACCTCTTTCAGTCTCTCCTTGTCCCTTTGTTCCTCCTATGTGAACCCCATAGCTAGGCTCATTGTGGATGACCACAACATGCCTTCAGTGTCCTTGGTCAAGCATCTTCCACTAAGAATCTTTGGCTTTGATTTCTTCCTTCCCTCTAGTTGTATCTCTCCTCCCAAAGTTAGGTTAGTGAACTTCCTCCAGATCCACCCCTCACATCGGATTGGCTCATTCTTGCTCGATGTCCAAGTTGAAAGAGTAGTGACTAGATAGATGCCACCATTTGTGGCTAGATACGGATGGAGGACATCAACCATAATTGCCAAACATCGACTAGTGAGTGTTGAAGATCAAAGGATTAATCTTGTGCCTGAATTCTCTTCATTCCTGGGAGTAATTGACCAGGAACGTTTCAGTTTCTTGGGAGTAATGTTTTTTCATTACTTTGTCAATTTGTCAGTATTCATTCCTGGGAGTAATTGACAGGAACATTTTAGTTTCCTGGGAGTAGTATTTTTCATTGCTTTGTACTGAATTCATTCTGTTGAGTTCGGCTTGTACTATGCAGAACAGGGGATCGAGCGACATCTCACGGCGCCCTATTCACCACAGCAGAACGGCGTCGTGGAGCGCCGGAATCAGACGATAGTTGCCATGGCGCGGTGCATGATGAAGGCCAAAGACATGCCAGGAGAGTTTTGGGGCGAGGCAGTGACGACGGCAGTCTATGTTCTCAATCGATCACCCACAAAAAGTGTCCTTGACAAGACTCTGTATGAGGCGTGGCATGGTCTCACACCTATTGTGCATCATCTCCACACATTCAGATGTGTGGCGCACATGAAGGTGGTGAAGCTGCGTCTGAAGAAATTGGACAATCGGAGCAAGGCCACGGTGTTCATCGGCTATGAGCCCGGAGCAAGGCCGTGCTTAAGGTGGACAATAAATCCCCATTGCTTTGTGCAAGAATCCAGTCTTTCATGATTGGAGCAAACATATTGACACCAGATACCACTTCATCCAGGAGTGCATGGAAAATGGAAAGATTGAGGTGGAATTTGCAAGCTCTGGTGATCAATTCGTGGACATCTTGACGAAACCTGTTGGGCGCGTTCGTTTCCGTGAACTGCTGGCCAAAATTGGAATTGTCGAAGTTAGTCTGAGGCGTCAGGATTAGGGGGGATTTGTTGAAGATCAAAGGATTAATCCTGCACTTGAATTCTCTTCATTCCTAGGAGTAATTGACCGGGAACGTTTCAGTTTCCTGGGAGTAGTGTTTTTCATTGCTTTGTCAGTTTGTTAGTTTTCATTCCTGGGAGTAATTGACTGGGAACGTTTCAGTTTCCTTGGAGTAGTGTTTTTTCATTGCTTTGTCATTTTGTTAGTTTTCATTCCTGGGAGTAATTGACCGGGAATGTTTCAGTTTCCTGGGAGTAGTGTTTTTTCATTGCTTTGTTAGATTCAATTCCTGTTAAAGCTACTATAAATAGATGAATGAAGCATGAGAATGTGTGTGTGTTCTAGCACCAAAATTACTTGCGTTGATTCCATTGTTCTGCTGCTTGGTCTGCGAGGTTGAGTGAATTGCAAGTGAGTTCATCGGGGTCTGGCTGACAGTGAGCTCATTATTTGGCAAAAGGCCATGGATTGGAGTGCTCCAACATTTGGCATCCCTATATGGAGCAGGTGCAAGTTTAGTCCGATGAATGTAGCTTGGAATGGTCCAATCATCCTTCTGAAGCTGGGTGTAAGCATCTAGGTCCTATTTTTGAAATGTTTAGTGTTTTATTGATTAATGACTTCTAATTAATCAAGACTAACCTTAAATCAAGTGAATTTGTGTTAAGTTAGGTCTTGATGGTGGAATTGGGTGTTCTTGGTGTTCATGGATCCCCAAAATGTTGTAAATGATAGCGAAGCATAAAGATTAAAGATTTTAATTGCTAGAAATGATTTGAGGAGTTGAGTTTGGATCATTTTAATTATAGGTTTTGTTTTCACTTCGGCCATACTATTAAGGGGGTTCAAAGCTAGTAGTTTGAGCTTGTGAGGTTGAGTAGCTAGGTGTGATGTGTTGACACGACATTTACGTATATTGTACCCCAAAACCCAGCAAAGTAAAGTGATGACTTAAACCTTGATCATGCTCATTTATGCCATGATTTCTATATATTTTACACATCAACTCATTTTGTAGGAAAATACATAAAAAGAGGGGAAAACACTAAAAAAACTCACTAAAAAGAGCATCGGACCCTACCAGTAGGCTAGCCAGCCCAACCCTAGGCTAGCTGGCAGCACAACACCGGCTGGCAGCACAATAGCATGGGCCAGGAGGGCCCACCAGGCTAGCCAACAAATGCTCCCTGGTTGGCCAAGCCACTAGGCTGGCTAGCCCAACTTTCCACTTCCTTCACCCAAACTACCAACCGCCTTAGTTGAGTCAAGGAGACTTGGCTACATGGCCAAGTTAGCTCCTCCCCAGGTGGTGCATGTGCGTGGACTCAGCTTTGTGCCGAAAGGGGGCATCTCCACTACGCCCGTCGATCCTCCCCAACTCAATTTCAGCCAATAGAAACTGACAAACCCCCACCCCATAGATCGTAGCTCCCACCTCTTCCTTCCCTATAAATACTCACCTAAACCCATCCCCTACTTCATGTGCTCAAAATCTCTCCAACTTCCTCATCGTCCTCTTCCTCGATCCTAACCCCTACTTCTTGCGCTCAAGTCGGCGCCTACAATGGTGGGCATCAAGGACATCTAGCTCGCACGCTACATCAGGGACGAGAGGGCCTACGCATAGAGGCCACATCGACGTGGTTGAGTTTCCATTAGGATCTCTATTTCTCCTATGTTCTTTCTTTTCTATTGCTCGGTTTGTAATGGAAATGGAATGTTCTCTGCAATATTTGCTTGTGATATTGTAATGGTGAATTGTAATCTTATGATATTGTAATGGTGGATTGTAATGAAAATAAAATGTTCTATGCTATATTTGCTGATGTTATTTGTTGTGTTTGCTATTGTGTTTGCTTATTTTCAAAATGCATAGCTAAATTTTCTAAGGCTAATTGAAAAATAGAAAAAAATTTAGGCATAGAATAAACTATCACAGATGGTTTTGTGGTATAAACCGTCTGTGAAAAACACTATCACAGACGACTCAAAACAAAAACCGTCTGTGATACTCACACATCACAGGCGATTCTATTTACCAACCATCTGTGATGGAAAAGTATCACAGACTGTCCTATATACGAACCATCTGTGATACACGTCCATCATAGACGGTTGGTATATAGAATCATCTATGATGTATGAGTATTACAGATAATTTTTTGTTAGAGCCATCTGTGATAGTGTTCTTCATAAATGGTTCTAGTTACAAACCATCTGTATTGTATTTATCACAGACAGCTCACAAACTGTCTATAATAACCTTTGATTATCACTGATCTTATAAATTCAGACGGTTCAAAAAACTGTCTATAATAACATTTTTGAACCGTCTGTGATAATGATTTCTGTAGTAGTGAGGCATGTTTGGAAAATAGAAAGGAAAAAAACACAGGAACAACAAAAATATAAGAAAGGTATAGGAATGCAAGTCCAAAATTCATGGATGCAAAAAGCAGGAAAAATAAAAAAAATATGGTGTTTGGATTAATTGCAACAAAAATTTAGGAACTTTAAAAGTTGTACATGTGTGAGAGAGAAAGAGGGAGATTACATTGATTCATTCAAAGGAAATTTTTCCATGAACCTTCTTTTGTATTTTCCTCAAAAACATATGAATACAGGGAAAATCCAAAGGAATGAAATGGGCCAATCCTTCATTCCAAGCACCGTAAAGGGAAAAAAATACTTTGAATTGCAATGCCGCCACCTTTCCTTTGTTCAAACTTCAAACAAGCCCATAGATCATAGTTCATAGTTCATAGCTCCTTGCTACAAGCTACCGCATTCGGTCACAAAGAAGTGACATTTTAAATATTATCTCGATCTCCAACATGATACTTAAACGGCCACTCATTTCTATGGAATATATTTGAGAAATTAATAAAAATTATAATACTCTGAGAATTTTTTTGTAAAAGTTGAATTTACACATCTTGTTTTGATCTAAATGACTAAGTATTCACAAAGGTGTTGAACAAAGTCAAAATAAGTTTGTCTGCATGCATTATGGGCCATCACTTATTTTTTTACCAGATGATTAGTGGGGAAAATAAGTTTGCGCTTCCAAAAGAATTTCAAAATTGTTTTTGAAGGCTCTTCCGTTGTTCCAAACACCATATATAGGAAGCTTGTAATATGGTTAAACCTTAAAAAAATTAAGTAATTCATATTTCAGCAACAACAAACAGCATGCATAGTTCCTAATTCACATGGAAGCCGGTTCACCGCGAGCTAAAAATTCCAGCCATAAGTGCATAGACAATGATAGAGACAGCTGTTGACTATATATCCTTCCATGTCATCTAGAGACAAGACTAATAACAACTTCTACTAAGGATTATCTCTTAAGTTATTTCTATAGAATGCCACAATCTTTTATTTTTTTGTATGAAAAAAAGATGTTTGTTCCTTGTTTAATGAATTTGGGTTTTCTCTTCACCAAGAGACAATAACTCTCTTCTCCTTCTCTCTCCTCCATATCAACAAAAATTATATTCTACATAGCAAAACTTATAGACAGTTGATATCACACCATTATACATACCCTAACCAAAAATAACAAGACAACCTAAATTAACCAAGTTATAATTAACAGTTCTATTGAGTATTTTCTTAGCTCATTCTCTCTCTACCAAAATTATTAGCTCATTATAAGAGCCTACCAGTTTAGTTAGTCCTTTCTTTTTTGAAATCTGACATCAAATGTAGGTGTACGCTATATATCCATTTAGTTTTGTTTAACAGTTTGGCTAATGATCAATCATTTGGTCAGGACCTTTTCTAAAAAAATGCTTAGCTACAGAAATTCATTGACTTGTGGGCCAGAAAGTTGACAGATCATGATAGTTCATTCATGAATGATAGATAAAACAAAGCAAAATTCTTCCTTATTAATGTTTGATAACGTTAAATATTACATGGTTAATTGGATTTAAAGCTCATCAGAATTATATATATCAAACTAAGTCTAATAAGGATGGATAAGCCCATATTGATAGAGCTATATATGTATAATATTTTGGTTCAATCATGAGGAATCTTTTCTGTTTAAATCCAATGATTATGTAAACTAATCAAATTCCTATATTAAAGGATTGAAGGACAAAAGTTCACTTTTCACTCAATTTATCACATAATATAACAAGCAAAACAGAGAGCTTCAAGAATGAAAAACAAGTAGAAAAACCAAAACAGACAATTAAAACAAAGACCAAAACTAAGAGAATGAAATTAACCAGCAAAAAGTATGTGACACAATTAGAGAAGCAAATAATCACACATCAATTTCGTGCATTAAGACCAACCAGTAAAAAAAACTAATTACACTTTATTTTGAGTGAAAGCAAATGCATCACCAGGTGATGTAGAACTGCTGTGTGGCAAGCCATCGCTCTAGCTTGTACTGCTCCATTGATGCCCCCCGTGGCCATCTAGCTTCATGCTCCACACATTGCTCCCTTCATCTATATATTTAACTTCCTCATCTCCAAGGATCCATCACCAAATGATCTCGTACAAGAACAATATTTTAGCAACATGCAACTGCAGCTCAACAAGATGTGCAGTTGCCTGGGGAGACATGGCTTGCAGCGTTCCAGGCCAAGTATGTACCTGTGCTCCCTGCTCCTCTTGTGCCAATCAACATGTACATGTCGTAATTGCGATCTCAAGCAATTGTGGCTGGCTACTAGTGTTGGATTAGATACTAGTAATTAAACGTTTGGAGATTGCAGAGAGTAGATGCGTGCCGGGTGTGTGAGCAACATGTAGTGGTGCTTCTGATGCGATCGGGTGGCCGACAGATCACCGAGTCTGGCGCTCACGTAAGGCCCAGTGGAGAAGAGGTGACAAGAATGGCGGACAGGCATCTTGGAGCAGTAGCAACGTCGATCTTGCATTGCTTACCGCAGTTGAAATACTACAATAATCCACGCCTGACTCGGCTGCTGTCTAGCTGTCTGTCGACCGATCGACTGTAACAAGTGAACTGGCTATTCAAATGGTAGTACTAGCTTATTTTCAAGACCAGCACATTGGTCTCACTGATGACAAAACTGAGAGAACAACATACACTAACCAAGTTGCTTTATGAGATGAACAAACTATAAGATTTAGTTTGGTAATCACGGTGGTTTATAATCTACAGATTTATTGTGCTGTTTTTAGATGTATTAACTGCTTATGTAACCCCAAAAATATTTAACTGCAATTGTTGTCCAACTAGTTCCGCATAGATATGGCCCCGGGAGAGGAGATAAGATGTTTTTCTAAATATCTTTTTGCTGAGTCATCACTACAAATTGTCCATGTCATCAAGAAAGAGAGTGACATCATCAGCCGACATGGCAAAATTACTAGTAAACCCAGCTCAGGTCAAAATTGATCTGGCATTAAAAATTCAAGGGGTCAGATAACCAGCTATAGTTCGGATGGTAATGTGAACTTCACCCCAAAGTTTAATTAGGGTGTCATTTGAACTTTTTCCTACATACAAATTAAGGGAAAGACCTTGGTAGCAAAGTTGGAAGTGTGTGGGCTTTGTAAGTTGATTTGCTTGCAACATTCTTTTTTGGTGACTCAAGCAAGGTTGAGCTGTTATACAAGAACAACAAATAAAAAGATGCCGCTAGCTAGCAAGTAGTTTATGAATACAATATAGACCACATGAAGCATGCTCATAATTAACTCATGTAGAGACATGTAGTTGTTCTTGTACCAGCAGACAATGAATGGTGTGAGGACAGTAAACAATTGCTTGCTTATTCATGTTGCTCCTTAAGTGGCCTAGCATGTATCCGACTGTCCCAATGTGACACTCCCCCTCCAAAAATACACGTCGTTACACAATTTTGAGGCAACTTTTTACAATTTTTTCCTTTGCTTACCCCTCTTATTCATTATTCCCAAGGTCATTTACTGTTGTTGACTAAAGTAACACACCATCCAAGAGCAATAAATGAGCTAATCAAGGAGGATAATATGGTCTTTTGCATACATGTCTTGGTTGTAATGCAAAATCTTAGAATGAAATCTATTGAGAAACGGAGTACACTCCATGAGCCATAAATATCCAATACAGTTAATTGAGGGTAATAGCAATTTGGAGTACAATCCAACGGTACACACATCCACGGTTCATGCACATATAACGGATTCGTTGGCTGGATTCCCCTCATCCCCTACTGAGTCACACCCCATTCTCACTTCTCTCTCCCAACTCTGATCCAACCAAGACCACCATCGCCGATGCTACCATCTTCCCCTCCTACACCATCTCCCATCTCCTACTGATGGTGCCCCCACCTCCTATGCCATAGTCGGTGCTACCCTCTCCCCTCCTCTCACCATCTCCCATCCCCTACCGATGTCGCCCCCTCCTCTTCCACGGTTGGTGCGGTCCCCTTCTACTCTTGCTCCACTTCCTCCCCTCCCAAATAGACGGTGCACCCTCCTCTATCACAATCGGCGCTGCCTCTTCCCCTCCTCTTCCTCCACTACTGGTGATGTCTCCCCTCTCTTTTCACACCAAAATATGGTGATGGTAATAGGGGCAGGGGCCACCACAACACAGCCTGGTAGGATGTGATGCACAGCAAGCACACAACGAGGTGTGGCATGGCGGCATGGGACACTGAGGCGCAATACAAGCCACAATGACGTGGCTCAGTAGGGCATGATGCATGATGAGTATGCGGTGTGTGACAAATATATGAAACTCATCAAAACTTCTTGTTGGTACTTCTTGAAACTTTTGGTTGAAACTTGAGTTTCAAAGTCTAAAACTAATTGAAACTTTAGCTTGAAATGTACTTGAAAACTTCTAGAAATGCACGAAACTCAACAAAATCTAAAACTTTTTTATGAGCTTACTAACGTTTAATAAGGCCTTTACAATGATCAATCTCAAACTAATCATGTCCGCTAAGGTTTCGCTTCCGAGTAGGCTAACCACCTAGTCAGAAAAGCCCCTTTTTGTACCAATGTAAATCAATAGCTATGATCACAATCCACATTCATCTCAGTAGCAAAACCGAAGTTGAAACATCACAAATTAATTAGGTAGGTTTATCCTATACTAGACATGGGGTTGTACAATAGGCTCAAATCAGTAGCATATAAAGTTAAGTTCTTAAACATTATCTAGGTGAGGCATCCACATCCTAAAAAGTGCTGACCACACTTTCTCCTTTACTGCACGATCACTGGTCGAAGTGAAAATCATTTCATATAACTAACACCAATGACACTACTCATATCATGGTACTCCAATTTTAGTGTTGTGGCTGACCACCATGATTTAATACCTTATTATGTCAAAATTAATTAATTAATCAACATATGATGATGGACCTAACGTACTATAAGTATAGCTAAGCATATTAGATGTATAATCCAAGTAGATACTAGTATTACATCATTGGATAATTACCCATCCTATGGTGTTAATGGAATCATGGCATTCAAATTATCAATTAAAGAATTAATCAAATTTGGTTGTTAATTACAAGTTACAAAGGTTTATATTAAATTAGCAATGCATGATAATTTAAAATAAAATAATAGATTTAAAATAATAGGTTTAACATTATCAAAAGTCATGACTTGTCTTGGCTTTGCTTAGTTACGAATTCTTGACCTTCGGTTACTGCTTCGGCTCCTTTGAAGACGTTATCTAACGAGAGAAAAAATGAATGAAACACAAATAAAATCAAAAAATAATAAAACTAGAACCCAAAATATATAACTTAATTTTAAATGAATTTATGAAGAAGAATCGAGTCAATCGGAGTTAGGACAGAGAAGAATGGGCTCTCGAAAGATTTGTCGGGAAAATAAATTCTTGGAAATTGAGAGAAAAAGGAGAATATTCTTTGAAATATTTCCTTTGGAATTAATGTAATAAAATGCTAGAGACTGACATGTGGGCCATCTGATTTTTGGAATAAAAGAAAATTCTAGAAAAGGGGCTTAGATTCTGACCAGTGAGCCCTTGGTCCATGTACCAAGTTCATGAAACAATGATGGTCCACCGTGGACTTAGTGTACCAATCTTGAGCTAGGGCTAGCATGGCAATGAGGTTGCTAACACGTGTGCATGGATGATGATGTATCAGTGACATGGCTGATGACATGGCCGCTGATGTGGCATTGCATTGCGGTGGTGTGAAGTGGAAAAAGAGAGGGCATCGCAGAGGTGACTGGTGGCGAGAGGAGAGCAGTGGCGGTGTTCGGTCTCCAATGAACTTGGAGCGTTTTCTTTAATGGAGGAGGGGCGAAGGAGGATGGTAAAGGCTCGATGAACCTTGCGCACTAGTTGGTGAAGGCGAAGGAACTTCAGGGGCTCGAGCAATTGCTCATCGAAGGGTTGAGGTGGCTCAGTGTGCTCATTTTGGCTCGAGCATGGCAATTTATAGTAAGGGAGGTGGAGTCCAAGACAGGGACAGCGACGACGCTTGTGTCGAGCTTGGACACCATGTGTGAGTCAGGGCCTAAGAAGGAGAAGGGTCTGATAGCCGGAGCCCACATGGCAGTGATGCGAAAAGGGGAAAAGGGTGGATGGCACGGATGCGCGCATGGGTGAAAGGGATGGCTGACGCGTGGCAATCGCGAGGTAAGTAGGCTAGGCCAGCTTGCGCTTGAGAGATAGGTCGAAGTGCAGGTAAGGGGAAAAAGGCTAAGCCAAAAGGACAAGTGAGCCGGAAAGAAAAAGAAATTTCGGTCAAGTAGCTTCAGCATTTTCCAAAGATTTGGAATTTCAGAAAAAAAAGATTATATTGAATTGAGCTCTATAAAATAGCAAATAAATCTAGAAAAATTCAAGAAAATACAAAAAATCCTTGGTTTTAGTTAATTGATGTTTACTTTATCCATATTAAATCTTTTAAATTTCTAAAAATTTAAATTAAGCTTTAATTGATTCAAGAAAAATCCAAATGTTTATTTTTATTTCAAAAACTTCAAAAAGGCCCTAAAAATTGGGATGTTATAGTAGGATAGCGAGTTAACTAAATGGGAGGGACCACATGTCAGCAAGGTTAACGAGTATTAAATATAGTATTTAGAGCTAACTAATCCTGGTTTAAACTTAATGACACATGCTACCGTTGTCATCTTCCTACTGAGAGGAGGTAAGCACATCACTGACAAGAGGGAGGACATCGGTCGAAGGTGAGGCCAAAAATGAACTCCTCGGCTTGGTGCAAACCTCTAGGCAAGGTGGTGTGGCTTGATTTGGAGCGCAGAGCGGTCGGCGGTGAGCTCAAGCAATGATGGTGGTCGAAGCATAGCACTTCGGTGAACGATGACAAGACAGCCTAATTCCCCACACTAGAAGCATCTACAAGCCAAGGGAGAGCTACCTGAGGGGTTGATGAGGCCCGTGAATGGTTGAGGTAGCATGGCGGTGAGAAGCTCGGTGGTGGAGAAAGGGAGAATGGCACCAGCTTTTCATGGATAGCAGTGGTCCAATTCACCAGTGTAGTCATGTTAGTAGAGTCGCGGTGGTCTGACAGCCAAGTACAATCAACCGGAGAAAGCTCCAGTCAGGCGATTCCAAAGATGATCGGAGTTAGGGAAGAAGTAGTTCGACAAGCTACGAGCGATGGGGAAGCAATTTCTTGGAAGAGAAGGGAGAGGGGAGTGTGGCGATGCTAATGAGAGCTTGGTGTGGTTCTTATAGGGGCCGAAGCAACTGGGCGACATGGGTCGGGCATGGTGGTGGTAGGAAAGCTAGCATGGCGTCTTGATGGCCTACGTCAGCACATGCATGGCCACAGGGGTGTTGAGACAACTACGCATGCGCGATGTGAAGGGCAAGTAAGGCATGGCAGTGAGAAGGGCAGGATAGCTCTCATAGCTGATCATTGGGGTGGTGTGCATCGATGCGATGGTGTGGTAGATGGGGTGCTAGCGCAGCGGAGCCAGTGTCGTCGTGCAATTTAATGTGGTGGTGACACAGGTAGTAGGGTATGAATGCTCGCAAGGAGGGACAGTGCCTTGGTTAGGAATTGCAATGGTGCTGTGCTTGGTGCAATGTGGTTGGCACAGGAGCACGAGGAGGGCAGGACCAGCGTTAGTGTGCATTGTAGAGTGTTGGCGAGGGTCAAGTAGTGCACAGGCGCATGTTGATGCAAGCACACGACGCGCCAGGCGCGCTCTAGCGTGGCTAGGTCGGGCCAAAGGCATAGGGCAGGGAAAAGTGGGCCAGGGCCAAATGGGATAAGCCCAATGCTGTTCCTTTTTATTTTCCTTATTTTTTCCATTAATTTTGAATTTTGAATTTCAAATCTAAATTTTCAATTCAAACAAAAGCCAACTTGAACTATATTTGAATTTTGAACTTGAATTGGCTTTGCATCAAAACTCAAATCTCCTAAAATACCAAGGCTTTTGGATGGTAGTGGAATGAAAATTTCTCAAGTCTTGGATTGATCCCCTATTTTGATTTCACTTGAACTTGATTTTGTAGTTGTCTCACACTAAGGATTCCATCTATTGGATTTTTTGTTTCAACTCCATTCCTCTTTCCATTTTAGCTCATGATTATTCTCAATAAAACATTCCCTTAACTTTTAACTCAATTTTAACCATGGCAATCCTACTTTATCTTCATCATTTTATATTCATGTATTATATCTGATAGGAACTCTAAAAACCCAAGAAAAAATAAATGTCAAAGCAATACAAGCAAAAGTTTTTAAAACTTTCACATTTTTCATCACCAGGCTTTTTGAGGTGTTACAACGATTAAGATGGAATTTCCCCTACTATATAACAGAAGAAATATCTCTAGACCCCTCGATGTTGTTGGATTAAGAAAGTGAATGGCCATACTGAATATGGTTGAGAAGTCAATCACAACTAAGTAATGTACTACAGGTTTGAGTGAAGGATTGAGCTATCACAGGATGCACGATTTTCATCTTGAGTGCGATCTAGCATTCTGAGGCTAAGAGATCGGTATATGGGTAGTATATAGGCTCGTTTGATATGATATTTATGCATATTTGGGAGTCGCTATATCCTACTATGAACCACTACCCGACTTGTGGATCGGAACAGAGTTTTCAGACCACAACCAAATATACATGAACATATATGGTCACACATTTAATGGGTTAGGATACATCAATTCAGATTAGATCCATTACTAATGGGCCAAGTGGACTTTGCACCTTGTTTGGCCCCTAACGTAGGATTCCACCGAGAGACTATATTAAGATAGACCTGGGGTTGAGGGATGATCTTGTATACACCTACCAAAACCCTACCCGCTACCTCTCACAAGCCCTACTGTGCACGCTAGTGTTAGCACACTAGCGCATAGTGTTCTGCCCCAAACGTGTGAACTTCGGTATAGATGTTGTTGTGACTATGGTACTAATCGGGATGATCACAAGGAGGAGATGGTTGGCTTGTGGAGATCGACTATTTTCACTACACCGACACGCGCTACATTGAATCGGGTTGCTTCAACTTTTCTTTTGCTACATTGCGCATCCAGTGGTAATAATGCATAAACTCTTACTCGCATATTTTTCTAGTTTACACTACAGAAATTTTAATTTACAGTAGTGTAGCCTACCCCGAATCTGATGTGACCACGCCACAAACACATACGACCATAACTCCTAAGAATAAACAAAAGGTAAATTCGTTTCTTCAGTTTCAATTTGTTTTAAATGACAATACAATACTATCTAAAAATAAAAATATATATTTGTGTCAATACAAGGAGGATTGTATCAATGCTACGCTCGTGGTTGGGGTCCACCTGAAGAGAAGCCGACCAGTATATCAAAACTAAGTCAACGCCTTTCCCAACTTTTGTTCAAGGTCACCACGTCACTTTTGGATCAATTCAAACAAGAGTTCAAGTGGGACATATTTTGGAATTCAATTCGGCCTCCAAACCAATTCGGATTTAGCCTGATAGGTCCGACTTCAAATGTGCATAACTTTTGCATACGAATTCCGTTCGAGGTGTGCAAGCACAGCATAGAAAGAAGAATTCGTCTACTTTCCAATGGATCTGACCTCACCTCTAAATTTCTTCTATGCGCACCACAATTAGTAAAACAATCCGACGCTAATTCAGTTTAATAAGACCAACTTTAAATGCTCATGGAATTTGCTTCAAGACTCCGTTTGGAATGTGTGTGTACAGTATAGAAAGCTTATCTTGCCCTCTTTCCAACGGATCTGACCTCATCCCAAAATTTCTTCTGTGTGCATCAGAATCATCAAAACAATCTTTCAATTTTAAAAATAAAGATAGAATTAGATATAATTTGATTACTTTTCTTGTATTGAAAATTTTCCATAAGCAAGCATCTGCGTGCCCCAATAAATAGATGCTCAATTGGCCATATAACACAGGCTTGTGTAGATTAGTTTTCTCACGGGAATTGAACCTTGTGTTCAGGTCCATCTTCTTGCAAAATTTTGCTTCATTCCAGTATGGTAAGTAAAAGAAACTACAGTGAAATTTGACCCAAATTTCTGTTTTGAATCTATGATAGTTAGCACTTGTGATTTTTGTGTGAATTTTTCTATCAGTTTCCAAAAGTGACCCCAAAAGAAAAACTGTAAAAAAAATTCATCCGTAAACAAGGAAAAAAAGAATTATTGAAAAAGAGCCATCTGACAAAAAAGTTACGGCTAAAATACCGACATCTTATCCAGTAGACAGGAATCTGCCAGTCTCAGATTTGATTATCTTGTGTCTACCACTCCTATACTTTAATATACACTTGTTTTAGCCTTCCTCTATCTTTCTTTGATCAGCAACATAAAGCTAAGTGTTTGATACAAACTATAATTTAATTCCATGCAATTTCTGAAATTAACCGATTGTTTTCCATTGCTACATATCTAGAGCCTTCCAAGATACACCTACTACTAACCGTTACAGGTCTTGACGTACCGGCAATCGCTATACACATCACTTGAGTCAAGGTATCACGAACCAGCTATCAGTTACACCACCTATTTAGCATTAGTAAGTACTTGTAAGTGCTTGGTAAGAGTTTGAGAGATGTGTGACTTGTCAAGCTCCATCTCCTAATAGTTTATAAGGACTTATATAATTCTCGTGTATTTTCTTGTTTTCAACTATCCATGACAGGTTCAAGATCACATAGTAAAAATTTTTGTGAGACCAACAACGTGTTAGATTATCTTAATAAGACCCTCACCACCATTAACAACAGATTTGATATCCTTGATAAATGTTCACCTCTGGCTATTCGACATTCGCTATTTGCTCCAAACTATTCATCCAACGAGGATGATAATATCAAAGAGAATAACTACATCAGCCACACTAAAGTTGATTTTTCCGATCGTTGTTGACTCTAGCAAAATTAACGAGGTATGTGTAAGTTACAAAAAGTGGTACATGATGATGATGCATTAGCTAAAGTCAAGTATGCTTTTTCATTCTTTATTGATAAATTTGATCATGATGCCTATATTCACCAGGACATAACGTTAGACAAAGAATTTAAATATTATGATTGGTCTTATAGGAAAAAGATTAGAGCTATTGTATGATCAAAGATAACTGACTAGAATGGGGTGAATAGGAGGTTATAAAAATTCTTGCCTAATTTAAACAAATGATAACTAGGCAAGTAAGCTAAATGAACCAAGCTTATTCAATTCTAGTACACCTAAGATACCACTAGCAATTGATACAATCACTAAAGCACAAGCACAAGTAAATATGATCAATATATAAAATTGCTAAGCAAAAGTAAATACTAGAGGAAAGTAAAGAGTTAATCACAAGAAGACACTTCATGTTTTTCTCGTGGTATCAAAGATTTGCCGGTCTTCACTAGTCCACGTTAAGGATAGTCCAAGCACACTTGGATCGGCTCTACGAATTAAGCCTCAGCTCCTCGATCACTAGTGGTTGCTCTTGCTCCACTCCGGAGATGGCGAGCACCAAGCCACTCATAATTTGCTCGGGCCTCTTCACAATCTTCTTGAAGAGATCACCTCACGATCAACCTCTAAGCCGTCTAGGTGCCGGCAAGCACCAAGAGAATAGACCAATGCTTCGCTTGACGGCGCTCAAGTGCAAATGGATCAATCTAGAAATAAATGCACTTAAAAAACTCACAACACATCAAAATGAATGCTCAAAGGTGAAAGACGTGTGAAATGAATGCTCTAGGCTCAAGAATACTCAATGCACATTCAGCACTTTGTCCTAGGGCTGGTGAAGGGGTATTTATACTCCCACCAACCAAAACTAGCCGTTGCAAAAATTTATTCTGAAAAATTACAAAAATTGAAACTATCGTAGTTCAAAGTGTGGAACTATCGCACTTTACTGTAGCACACAGTAACGGCTATGTCAGAGCGTCAGAACTAACCATTTCAAAATCAGTGCAGAACTACCGTCATTATATATGCGGTACTACCACACTGCGGTAGTTCTGCATGACGATGCGGTACTACCGCACCGCGGTTGTTCTGCTTTGTTAATACCAGTACTTCCAATTTCTAGCAATTTAAGTTTTTCAGGGGGTACCTTCGGAAAAACGTATCGCTTCAAAAGTCAGTGCTACCGAAAATCGGTAGTTCCGTAGTACCATGCAGTACTACTGCACTGCGGTAGTTCCGTCATTAAAAGTTCGGTACTACCAATTTCGGTGAGTCGAAGTGCCCGCAAGGGTGCTCTCTGGAAAAAAATGTACCGCTGAAAATCCGGTACTACCGAGATCCGGTAGTTCCGCAGTTTACATGCCGGAACTACCGCACTCTAGTAGTTCCGCGGTTAAACCGGTGGTACTACCGATTTTACTGAGAGAGCATCGTTTATTTTTAAACATAATTTCATGTGCATGCATGATCCTAAATTGATCCAAATGACACACAAGCATGCTATCAAGCTATTTTCAATGATCCCTCTTAATAGTACGGCATCTGACCTATAATTTGGTTTTCCACCTTTTCACCTAAGACTGGTAAAATTAAAAAGAGATCCTATATTTCATATACCTTGAGATTACAACATTTAAGATAAGGTAGTAGAACTGTAAGAGAATACTATCATGAATTGAAAACTCATTCGTTGCGTTGTGGTTTAGAGGAACATGCTGAAACTACAGAGAATAGATTCTTAAGTGGGCTTAATCAGGAAATTCAGGATCTTCTTATTCACAAAAAATATAATTCTCTCTTATTTGTTTATACTTGCTTGTAAGATTGAGAAAGAATTGAGAATGCTTGACGATAGGACACATGAGAGCAAACCTATGGTTATACCTTTTTATATGACTAACAATTTGCAGGAAGTTGAGAACCATGCTGAAGTGAAGAATGAGTTAATTGAACTATCGACTCCATTACTTGAGAAGAAAGATGAGGTGATAGATGTCCTTACATCATGTGAGGAAAGCCAAAAAGGTAAAGATAATGGTGCTATCATCACTCAAAGTGAGTATGCCTATGAAGAACTACAATTGTCCACTGTTCATGCTACTTTAGAGCACAAATTAGTGAAAAATAATCTTGATATGCACATGTTTCAAGTACAAAATTCTGACTGCATTGATTTAAGTATTGATAATGAGTTTTGTGCTAATTTTTTGCATAAATCTTTGGTACAACCAGAAATTAAACCTGATTCTTTTGTTCTAATTTCAAGTCCATGTGCTCAAATAAATGCTTTTGATTTTATCAATGTGCAATTGATCCATGCTAAAGATAAGCTGAATGAGATTTCTTGTTCGCACACTTTAGGTTATATTGAGATTAATCATCCTTGTGAACTGAGTTGTCTAGAGCAGAAATTATTTGAGATTCCCAATTCGCTTTCATTGTTTCGTTGTAAATTTTATCTAAATGGCGAGTATGATGAAATAGAAAATTGCATGGTTCATAGAATTTACATAATTTCTGAACTGAAAAATTCAACTTTTGAGAAGAAACCATGTCACATAGAGGAAACAACTAATGGTACTAACTTTATTATTTCTAGTCCTCTAGTGTTATTTGTGAGTTACACGAAAGCTTTCAAGAAGGGGAGCATTGTGAGCCGTTTCCATACACCACAAACATTATTCCATTTGCAGTAAAAAATGAAATTGCATATCATTAAGATCAATAATATTGCAACATCTCAAAAATTTTATTCCTTTATTAAAGTATTTTCTGAAATTTATTGGATTTTCTGGATTTTATTCCAAGCCTGAATTGAGAAAAACTAAAATTTCTATTTTATAAAAGCCAAAAAGAATTTATTGCATTTCATGGGAGTCAATAAATGTAATTCTTTTTCCTAAAGTCAAATCTGTAATTACTTTAATTTTTAGGAAATTATAAAGATTTAAAACCCTCCCTTTAAAGTCATTTTGTGTTTGTGAGAAAATCATTTATCAAAGTGAGTTGAAAATATTTTTATTAAGTCTCAAATAGTCCCAGAAGGTTCTCTGAATTTTCCTGGATTTTTCAAAATTTATTTGGTATTTTTCTGAGTATTTTAAAGCCTTCAAATCATTTCTGAAAATTAAAAAGAAAATAAAATCCAAACCCTCCCTCGGGCTGCCAAGTGTCAAGCATCGGCTCAGCCAGCGCCACTATTTCTTTTTCAGCCGTCCGATCCCACTTACCCCTTCATCCCGCCTTCCCTCTCTCCGCACGCGACGCGTGTCTCGCATCGAGCCGTATGTTGCCTCGCCTGATTCAATCTTAGCCGCCCGCACCAACTTACCGCTTCGCCCGCTTCCCTCTCCCTCCCTTCGACGCGTGGCACAATCCCAACCATCGCCTGTTGCCGTACTAGATCGGAGCCGCCCCCTCCCACTTAACGCACCGATCAGCTTGGATTCAATCCCGGTTGTCGGATCGAATCGTGACCGTCCCCGTTCACTTACCCCTTCGCGCAGCACCCGACGGCCCCGATCTCCTCCTCCTGCCACATGTCGCTGATCCAACCACCGCCCGATTCCTTTCCCGTTTCTCTCTCTCGCTGACGCTTGGGCCCCGCTTGTCAGCTCCATCTTCCCCGCCCCCTTTCCTTTCTTCTCTGCGCGATCCCCGCCCGCTGCTGCCATTGATGCTGAAAACTGAAGCTTTTAAAGCTTCGGTTTCCTTCCCAATTGATGCCCCGCGCCAACTGCAAATTGCAATTACCTCTCCATCGCGTCCGTTGCAGGCATAATTCTCCCCAATTACACCCTCCTTCACCGTCGCATTAAGCTCCCCGTCCGTTCCAAAACCGGCGAGTTGTGCACGACCGTTACTCCCTCCCCAGCCTATAAAGGGATACCCCGAGGTCCCTCTACCAACACCGCCCCTCCCTCACCTCTCAATCGAAGCACCCGAGCGCCGGAACCTCCCCGAGCCCGATTTTCCTCTCCGCGGCTCCGACGACTCCGGCGAGCAATCGCCGTCGCCTCAAGCCTCCCCGAGCTTCACCGATGGCTCCCCGACGTTGCTGGTGCCCCGGCGATCCCCGACGACCACTTCCCCGAGCTTCTGCGCCACCAGAGCTCCTCCGCCGTCGTGAAGCCCTCTCCGGCCACCCTCGGGACCTGCGCTAGGTACCAGTCGACTACCCTCACTCCTCTCTGCATTTTGGTGCCGTCGGCCAGCGTCGCCGCCCGCCGGAGCGCCGACGACCTTCGGTTCCCGGGCACCACCGCCGGCCGCCCCTGCCACGTCAGCTCGACGGGCCGAGCTGGCAGCCGATGTGGCCGCCACCCGGAAGCCACCTCGGCCTCGGGCAGCCACGCGCCCGCTCACCGCCTGCCACCTCACCCTTCCCTCGGGTCCGTGGACTCAGTCCACCGTAGACCGGCCCCACCTGTCAATCCCTTGTCCGATTTATTTAATCCCAAGGCCGACATCTGCTGACGTCATAAACCCATTTTCCCGCATGAAAATAATTCGGCCGAAAACCTATTTACCTTGCTGACGTCATAATCTATTATTTCCTTTAGAAAAATAATTCATGCTGACGTCATAAATGTTTTTTCGGTAAAAATTAATTCCAGAATTGAGTATTTTTTTCTTTTTAAATGTATTTAAACTTTGGAAGGCTATAACTTCTTCATTTTAACTCCAAATTGATTCATTCAAATTTCTAAATTTTTCTAAAATCATGATCTATCCATTTCTGGCATCATTTTGAAATTTTGAATTTATTTGAATTTTCTTTTGAATTTCTTTTGAATTAGCTCTTCACGTTAGATTTTGACGATTTCGGAGAATTCGAGCTCGACGATTCTCAGCAGGACTTCGATCAAGGCAAGTTACACATTTGACCAAGTTGAACCTAATATTTTAAATTTATTTATGTTGTTTTACTGTATATGCATGCGTACTTCTATTCAAATTTAATTTAAATTCAGTTTAAATTTTAGTTATGCCCATAACCCTTTGATTATAGCCCATTTGAATCCCGAATTCATATGTCTTGTCACCCTAGCTGAAAACTAGTTAGTACCATAATATTGACTAGAAATTTTATAAAAATGCTTAGCCTGGCTTAGTGTAATTTTAGGTGGGATTAAATCTTTCACATGGAATGACAATCTGAAAATGAAGCCTTGACTTCGGTGAGTCAAGGGTGGTTTATGAAAATTATTTAAAAATAAAAATAGAAACTTATGATTTGGACTTAGGCTAATGGTTAGGTAGTGGGTGCCGGCATGCCTCGTGTTTGGTGACACCTGGTTGATTGTCGTGCATGTGGTTATGTGGTTGAGCCTAAATCAACTTAACGACCGTTTCTGTGAATCATTTTACAAAGTCACTTCGTGCTACCACAAGTCCGGTATAGGACGGACCTGGCTAAGTAATTTGTGAAGTTCCAAATATAGTTTTGCTATAGGCTGAATGTGAGCGTGGCGTAGGCCACGAGAAGTCTCACATGGCACCAGAGGGGGCTCCAACTCGTGAATTCGAGTTGTGGTAAAATCTTAGTGGCGGCGTAATTATTTTGGCTACGGATCGTTGGAACAACTTTGTCATGAACTCTCTGCCGCACACCAAAGGAAGTGTGTTTATCGCGTGGCTCAAGTGAGAGGGAATGTCTTGTGGGTAAAGTTGTACACCTCTGCAGAGTAACAAACTATCTGGATAGCCGTGTCCACGGTCATGGACATGCTGAGTAAAATTTTCACGGATTAGATTCCCGTGGTTAGGTTAGTGTAGGTCGGAGCCTACACTAGCAGTATTACTTGTTCAAAAATATTGTTTCATATATTGTATTAAATTCAGCTTTCATACTTATCTGTTATTGTATTAAAATTTAAGTACTGCTTTTTGTGCAAATAAACTATTAAGCCTTCTTTTGTTATCCCTATGCATGCATCTACTCTGTTAAAATTCCTGGTGTAACTTGCATAAGTACTTATGTGCTTGCCTTGGGAGTACTTTATGTGCTCACCTTGCTAAAATCTGTTGCCAGACTTCGACGGCGACTACGGTGGTGAGGACTACTTCAGCGAGTAGGATGCGTCTTACAGTCATTCGCCTGTGGGTGGCTGGATGGGCTGTGATGGAGACGGGGTGCCCGATCTTTCGATGAGATTGATAACTATCGATTTGGTGGAGGTGACTCTCGCGATCCGACTACAACCGTACGACGTCGCTTGCGCCTTAGCAATCGCTGAACCAACTCCGAGATGTTATTGATCTTTGCCGAAGCACGATCAACTGAACACGTAGTTCAATCCGCAAGCAATCGAAGAACTAGCAAGAATAAGGCGAAGCAATCGATATTGCGAATAACAAAGTTGGTATTCAAAAACAAAGGTGGGATCGAAGGTAGTCTTGACGGTGGTCGTCGACACAATGAAGAACCAGAAGTTTGCGCAAAGGCTAAACCTAAACTCAACGAAATCCAAGTCCTAGTAGGGGCGGAGGCTCCTATTTATAGAGAAAGCGACCGGGGGCGCCCTAGGGTTACAAGGCCCATGGGCCCAAGTGGTGGTGGCGCAGCACTCTTTTGGATTCGGACTCAGAAACCAATGTGGATTGTTTTGATGATTACGGCCGGCTCGGATGGAATTTGAAGGTGAGGTTGGATCCGTTGGAAAGTAGACTTCATACGCTTTCCATGAAGTACAAGAACGCCCCAAACGGAGTCCGTATGAAGAAGTTATGCCCGTTTGAATGTGGTACCAATGCAGCAGTCCGAATCCGATTCCGAACGTGTCCAACTCGGATTCTTGCTTGACTTGATCTCAAAGTGACGTGGTGACCTCCATGATTCCGTCCTTGCATGTCCATGACTCCATGTCCCTTTCGTTCATCCTTTCCGGGTTCCTAACCACGATTAAATCACTTGCATTAGGTAGCGGTCTATTCTCGAATATATGAATCTAGGAATGAATTCACCGTAATTAAGTTGTGAGCACGAGCTCGAGTAAGTGGTCCTTGTTGTGGATGAGTTGTATCCATGGAAGGGATGTCCTCATCATCCTCCCCTTCTTGCATTTGAGTCGTCCTCGACTCAAGTTCATCTTCTTCCCCCAAATATGGCTTCAAGTCTGCAATGTTAAATGTGGGACTAACTCCGATTCTGCAGTGAGATCAAGCTTATATGCATTATCATTAATCTTAGCTAACACCTTGAATGGACCATCAGCTCTAGGCATCAACATAGACTTTCGCAACTCAGAAATCTATCTTTGCGCAAATGCAACGGACTAAATCACCAGGTTCAAAAGTTAAACCCTTTCTACCCTAACTATCAGCAATCTTATACTTAGCATTCATGCGCTCTATGTTTTCTTTAGTTGTTTCATGCAATTTGAGGACAAATTCAGCACGCTTCTTAGCATCTAAATTCACTTTTTAGAGATAAGGATAGGCAATAAATCAATAGAGCACGAGGATTAAAGCCATATACTACGAAAAGGGCTCATCTTTGTGGTAGAGTGCAGCGATCTATTGTAAGCAAACTCTACATGAGGTAGACATTCTTCCCACGCTTTCAAGTTTTTCTTCAAGATAGCCCTCAACATAGTTGATAGCGTATGTTGACAACCAGTTTGTCCATCTGTTTGTGGGTGACAAGTAGTAGAAAACAGCAGCTTGGTACCCAATTTGGCCCATAATGTGCGCCAAAAGTGACTCAAAAACTTCGCATCTCGATCTGAAACAATCGTATTGGGCACTCCATGTAGTCGAACAATCTCTCTGAAAAATAAATCAGCAACATTTGTAGCATCATCGCTCTTGTGGCAAGGTATAAAATGTGCCATTTTAGAAAATCTATCGACCACCACAAAAACACTATCTCTCCCCTTCTTTGTGCGAGGTAATCCCAAAACAAAGTCCATTGAAATATCCTCCCAAGGAATGCTAGGTACAGGAAGAGGCATATATAAACCATGTGGATTAAGTCGAGACTTAGCTTTATTGCAGGTAGTGCAGCGAGATACATAGCGCTCAACGTCGCGCCTCATCCTTGGCCAATAGAAGTGTTCAGCGAGGATGTCCTCCGTCTTTTTGACACCAAAATGACCCATTAGTCCTCCCCCATGTGCCTCCTGTAATAACAAACGAGCAGTGAGTTGGAATGCATAGTTTGTTAGCTCTAAACAAAAATCCATTATTGAAAACAAATTTATTCCAGCATCTACCATTTTTGCAATTGGACAGGGCATCTTTAAACTCATCATAAGAGGTGTATATTTCCTTTATTGTCTCCAAGCCAAAAATTCTACAATCAAGTTGAGACAACATTGTATACCGTCTAGACAAGGCATCAGCAATCACATTTTCCTTCCCTTTCTTGTGTTTTATGACATAAGAAAAAGATTCAATGAATTCAACCCAACGAGCATGTCTACGGTTCAGTTTAGTTTGACTTCTAATATGTTTCGATGATTCATGATCAGAATGGATAACAAATTCTTTGGGCCATAAATAATGTTGCCATGTTTCTAAAGTTCGAACAAGGGCAAGTAATTCCTTATCATAAGTAGAATAGTTCAAACTAGGTCCACTCAATTTCTCACTAAAATAAGCAACAGGTTTACCTTCTTGTATCAACACACCACCAATTCCAATTCCGCTAGCATCACACTCAAGTTCAAAAGTCTTACCGAAGTCAGGAAGTTGGAGCAATGGTGCATTTGTGAGCTTTTCTTTGAGAAGGTTAAAAGCTTCTTCTTGCGCTTTTCCCCATTTAAATGAAACACCTTTCTTTGTTAATTCATTAAGTGGTGCAGCGATGGTGCTGAAATCCTTCACAAAACAGCGATAGAATCCCGCAAGTCCATGAAAACTCCGCACTTGTGTGACCGTTTGTGGTGTTGGCCAACTTTTTATAGCTTCAATCTTGGCTTCATCTACTTCAATTCCCTGCGGAGTAACAACATAGCCAAGAAAACAAACTCGATCGGTGCAAAAGGTGCACTTTTCGAGATTACCAAACAAACGTGCATCCCTCAAGGCAATGAAAACAGCACGTAAGTGTTCAAGATGTTCATCTAGTGACTTGCTGTAAATCAATATATCATCAAAGTAAACTACCATAGATTTACCAATGAATGCACGTAAAACTTCGTTCATTAACCTCATAAAAGTGCTAGGGGCATTAGTTAATCCAAAAGGCATCACTAGCCACTCATATAATCCGAACTTAGTTTTAAATGCCGTCTTCCATTCATCTCCAAGTTTCATTCTAATTTGATGGTATCCACTACGCAAGTCAACTTTAGAAAACATTGTAGAGCCACTTAATTCGTCAAGCATATCGTCTAACCTAGGAATAGGATGACGGTATCTAATGGTAATATTATTGATAGCTCTACAATCAACACACATACGCCATGATCCATCTTTCTTAGGCACTAAAATGACAGGAACAGCGCAAGGACTAAGAGATTCACGTACATACCCTTTATCAAGCAGTTCTTGAACTTGGCGCTGAATTTCTTTAGTTTCTTCTGGGTTTGTCCGGTATGGTGCGCGGTTGGGTAGTGATGCACCGGGTATTAAATCAATTTGATGCTTAATCCCTCGAAGCGGGGGCAATCCCGGTGGTATGTCCTTCGGAAAGACATCTTTGTACTCCTGCAAAAGGTTAGTGACAGCAGGAGGCAAAGAAGATGGTATCTCCTCAAATGAAAACAAAGTGGTTTTGCAAACTAATGCATAGCAAACAGATTTACTAGCATCAAATTCAGTCATATCAGATTTAGTAGCAAGAAAACTAGCACCTTTCAATTGTATTTCTTTTTTGTTCACATGAGCAGATTTCAATTCTTTCTTCCTATGTTGCACAAGCTCTTTTGCTACAATCTGATTTTCGTTATTAGATTTCTCTAAATTCTTCTCTCTACTAGCTCTAGCAAGTTCATCTTTAACAATCTGTTCTGGAGTCATAGGATGCAGCACAATTTTCTTTCCTTTGAACATGAGAGAGTATTGATTATTCCTACCATGATGCACACAATCAGTATCGTATTGCCAAGGTCTTCCTAATAATAATGAGCAAGCTTGCATAGGTACAACGTCGCAATCAACATAATCATGGTATGACCCCATAGAAAGATGTACTCTCACCATCCGTGTTACCTTCAACTTACCACTGTTGTTGAACCATTGAATATGGTATGGGTGAGGATGAGGTTTAGTCGGCAAAGCAAGCTTCTCTACCATGTCCATACTTGCCAAATTGTTGCAACTCCCACCATCAACAATTATGCGAATCGAGGTTCGTTGACAACGCCCTTGATTTGGAACAAATTATGGCGCTGGTTTTGCTCGGCATGAGACACTTGAGCACTTAGTACGCGTTGCACTATAATGCTCAAATACTTGTCGGCATCTTGGCGCCAACATGCTCCTCATGATCATATTCTTCTTCATCTCCTATAGGGTCGATTGCAAACATAGCATATGTTTCTTCATCAAAATCACTAGCGAAGAATACCCACCATCATCGCGTATAATCAATACACGCTTGCTTGGACGATCCGCATCATGTGTCCATAGCCTTTGCAACGATGGCATTGAGCGTCCCTTGTTCGTCCGGTCAAAGCAAGCGAAGAGGTTGTTTTTGCAGGAAGTTGTGGTGCTGATTTGTGTGCTTGAGAGACTCGTGGCGCGAAATTGATGTAGTAGGCGCGGCTTGTTGTTGGAGTGTGATGGCGCCACAATGGACGAGGGAGCGGTGCGCGTGAGTCCATGAATTTGTGCGACCTGCAAAAGAATTAGATCGCATTTTAAATCGGCGTCCACGCAACTCACGTTCAGCTTTGCAAGCAAGATGAAACAATCTAGTAATGGAGTTGTATTCTTTATAATCAAGGATGTCTTGAATTTCTCGACTCAACCCTCCCAAAAACCTAGCCATGGATGCCTCCTCATTCTCAACTAACCCACAACGCAACATACCAATTTGTAATTCCTGATAATATTCTTCCACAGATTTTGCACCCTGTTGTAGACGTTGCAGTTTATTTAATAGATCATGAGCATAATATGAGGGAACAAATCGATGACGCATAAGCAATTTTAAAGCCTCCTAGTTGTTAGGAATGTTATTGGGATTTTGACGACAATGTTCTTTCCACCAAACAGAAGCAAAGTCGGTAAATTCACTAGTAGCAGCCCTAACTCGTCTATTCTCAGGAAATTCATGGCAAGCAAATTTTTGATCAACAACTAGTTCCCAATTAAGATAGCTATCAGGATCATATTTACCATTGAAAGAAGGCATGGTGAATTTAACCTTAGCAAAAGAATCGTCGTGGTCACGTACCTCACGCCGTGGGGGTTCCCTTCGCATACCTTGTCTGTTAAAACGCAATTGTCGACGAGCTCGATCGTTGTTGTGGTTGATCCTGCCATCGGCCTCAGAATCACCCATATGGTCAGAGTCATCTTGTCTCCGTACCGTCGCAGCAGACGAAGCTTGGGCAATCTCCTCAAGGCGCGCCATAATATCTGCCAACGAATTGTTAGTGGTACCTTGCGCTTTCTCCATCGCAGCGAGTGTGGCATTGGTCTCAATCTGGGCGCCCTCAAGTTGAGCAAGTCGCTCATTCGTCACTCTGACATCCTCCTCAAGACCCTCCGCACGAAGGTTCATAAGGCGTAGAAAATGTTGTACGATTGCCTTAGTACGAGGAGTATGAGATTGATCCTCATCCGTTGTATGACCTGCCATTATTAGCAAAACACAAGAATATGTCCCTAACAGCAACTACTAGGATGAGGAGGTTCAAAAAGTCGCTCACACTCAAGCCTTTTATCGAACTCTTACCAATTCTTACCAAGCAAAAGAGGGGTGATCGGCTCCCAGCGATGTCAACGTATCTCTGAAGATTGGATGGAGCGATTGCGGTGAAGCTCGGCACATGCGGTGTAGGAGAGGTGTAGCTAGGAAGGCTCAAGTTTGGTAGCAAGGATTAGCAATAATCAAATCGAAGCGCAAGCTGAAAAATCGCTCAACGCCGGATGGTGCTGGTCCTAGACTAGACCGTACTAGAGACGCGAGCCTAGAACACAAGCGAGTACACCGCCTTGAAAGAATCTAGATGGCGTTGCCCACGGAGTTGAGGCTCGAGAAAGGGCGCCATCTTCACGGGACACCTTAGAATCACTTGTAGAAGGTCCTGTAAATTTTGAGCGAATTCGAGAAAGTTGACTTTTCTTGACTTTGCGGGCCCGTTTGAGGCCCTAAGCGACCTTTTTGGGGTCGAAGTCGCTGCGCGTATGCGTGGTGGCTTTGCGGATCTGAAATCTCAGATTTTCCAGACTTCAAATCGCTCTATTTTCCGTTTCCTTTCCAACGGATCAAGAAACGCCTCAATCGGAGATCGTATGCAAAAGTTAGGATTTTCTCTCTCCTCTTCTCTTTTTTTTTACGCCGCGGCTCTTTCTATCTGCGGCTGCCTTTTCCTTCTTGTCTATCTACTTTGCTCCCACTCCGAGTCCAATTCCAAGTCCTACTCCGAGTCCAATTCCAAGTCCTACTCCGAGTCCAATCCCGAGTCCAATTCCGAGTCCAATCCCGAGTCCCCCTCTTTTTCTTCCCTCAACGTGGCAGTTCGAAACCAACCACGACGGTGAAACCAAGACGTGAATAGAACTCGAAACTCTAGAGGAACTAGGCACTAAGACCAGCAAATGACACGACGATGCAACCGAAAGATCAACAATACAATGTACTGAAAAGAAAATTGCGAGGCTAAGATTGGTTTGGACAGGGTGATCTACTACTATTTTTTTTTGGCTTTTTGTGTACTGTAGGTAATGAAAAGCAATCTAATCTATGAATAACTGGAAATTCTCACCGAGCAATCTTGAGCTCTGATACCACTTGATGGAGACGGGGTGCCCGATCTTTCGATGAGATTGATAGCTATCGATTTGGTGGAGGTGACTCTCGCGATCCGACTACAACCGTACGACGTCGCTTGCGCCTTAGCAATCGCTGAACCAACTCCGAGATGTTATTGATCTTGCTGGAAGCACGATCAACCTGAACACATAGTTCAATCCCTGCAAGCAATCGAAGAACTAGCAAGAATAAGACAAAAAGCAATCTGATATTACGAATAACAAAGTTGGTATTCAAAAACAAAGGTGGGATCCCGAAAGTAGTCTTGACAGGTGGTCGTCTGACACAACTGAAGAACCGAAGTTTGCGCAAAGGCTAAACCTAAACTCAACGAAATCCAAGTCCTAGCAGGGGGCGGCGGCTCCTATTTATAGAGAAACGACCAGGGGGGACGCCCTAGGGTTACAAGGCCCATGGGCCCAAGTGGTGGTGGCGCAGCACTCTTTTTGGATTCGGACTCAGAAACTAACGTGGATTTTTTTGATGATTACGGTCGGCTCGGATAGAATTTGAAGGTGAGGTTGGATCCGTTGGAAAGTAGACTTCATAAGCTTTCCATGAAGTACAAGAACGCCCCAAACGGAGTCCGTATGAAGAAGTTATGCCCGTTTGAATGTGGTACCAATGCAGCAGTCCGAATCCGATTCCAGAACGTGTCCAACTCGGATTCTTGCTTGACTTGATCTCAAAGTGACGTGGTGACCTCCATGATTCCGTCCTTGCATGTCCATGACTCCATGTCCCTTTCGTTCATCCTTTCCCAGGTTCCTAACCACGATTAAATCACTTGCATTAGGTAGCGGTCTATTCTCAGTAATATATGAACCTAGGAATGAATTCACCTGGTAATTAAGTTAACGAGCATGAGCTCGAGTAAGTGGTCCTTGTTGTGGATGAGTTGTATCCATGGAAGGGATGTCCTCATCAGGCTGTCCTGCTACCTTTACTGTTTTCCGCTGCTTTCATTTCTTTCTGTTGGCTTCGTGCCCCTATATTGTAAGACTTGGCCATAAGGCCGTATTTTGTCATTTAATAATATTTCGGTGGTGATTTTGCATGATATACATTACTGTTGACTCTGTGTGCACTAGCTTTTCCTGGGATAGTGCGATTTACATAGAGAAACTTGGAGTCGTTGCTCCGGGTTCCGACAAATATCATGTCACAATCCAATACCCTATTTTATAAAGAAGAGGAGCTAGATGAGACACATACATACAAAGTTCTAACACTATACAGTGAGAATACTACCAATCATGTACGACCGTTTCAGAGAGGTTTTACTTTGTTTGATAAAAAATTTATGATATTACATAATAAGAGTTTGTTGTGTTCTTTGTCATGTACCGTGATTTATGATCAAGATTATGCAATACGTGAGACCACATATCTATTAAAACCGAGGACGGTTTTCTGTCAAGGAGGGGAGGATGATGTGACCACGTCACAAACACATACGACCATAACTCCCAAGAATAAATAAGACGTGAATTCGTTTCTTCGGTTTCAATTTGTTTTAAATGAGAATATAATGCTATCTAAAGATAAAATATATATTTGTGTAGCTATACAAGAAGAATTGCATCAACGCTACACGCTCGTAGTTGGTAAAACAATCCGACGCTGATTTAGCTTGACAGAACCGACTTTAAATACTCATAGAATTTGCATCAAGACTCTGTTTTGAATGTGTGAGTACAGCATGGAAAGATTATCTTGCCCTCTTTCCAACGGATCTAACACCATCCCAACATTCCTTCTGTGTACATCAAAATCATCAAAACAACCTTTCGGTTGATGGTTCCGCCACTCCTTCGTGTAGACCCATTCATTAAAATTATGTTCTTGATTTTTTGTTTTCTTTATAGTAAGTTTGCGTCCACTTGATCTCCAACTTAAAAATAGCAGAATCTCTTTTTTTTCGACATGACTCGAATACTGTTTGCTTGATGAACTGTTTAATTCTACATATGCATCCCCTATTCGACTCGACCATGTAGCAGTGGTCAGACCACCGTGCAACAGCATGTCATGCGAATTATGATATCCAATTGAATCGAGCTGATCAAGGCCGGCTCCCTAGTCCCTACTATCGCATACGTGTCTGGATTGCAACCACGCGTTTTTTTTTTTGCTCTGTTTTCGTGTCTTCAGGCGTTGACTTGTGCGCTTTGCGCTTGCGCTGGATATGTGGCTATGGTTACTGCTATCTAGTAATTGTATGGGGAAATGATGTTATAGCTTGTGGCAAGAGATGTTGCTGTTGTCGCTTGTGATCAAATTATCCTCCGAGGTTTGTGCATCTTTTGGGTGATCACTCTGTTAATTTGGTTGTCTCTGTTCATGTCAACGTATGAATTATCTGCTTATTCCGTATCAGTACTCTCAAATTTTCCAGTAGCTAGTCCAGTAGGTCTTGCTCTCAAGTACTACTTGCGTGCAAGTGTTGCAGCTGCTGTGTGGCAGGAGGGTGACAGCCCAATCTGAAACTCGTTTACGAAGTGGCCTTCCAGAGAAGTTTTCTTGTTCTTACAGAGGGCCCATTGAGGATGACAGAGGAAATCCAAAAGTTTACCTCTCTCGGGACTTCCTTTCCATTTTTGGAGAATGGGCTCGAAAAAAGGCCCGTGAACTCTTTGTCAACCTACCCAAACTGCCTCATGGGTCGAAATCGGCATAAGGATGCCTGCTTGTTAATTTTCCAAATACCTATACAAAAAAAATATAAAGAATCCCTATCCATACCATTATACAGTACAGGACGCGTTCAATTATACAGTACAGGATCTTTATAAGAGAGAGCTAATTCTGCATTTAATTAGTGCATAAAGTGGTAAAAGTCACCCAAAGAAGACGAGCATATCAACTCTTCGCGGACCACGATTGGCCTTGCGCCCTTTACCGCCGGCCATCGCCGAATCAAACGACACTTCCATCCGTACGTGTACGTAGAAGCTAGTAAAGGCAGGTAGCCAACATTCATCTGCACTAACTATTCCATCTTCATTCCATGGAATTTAGCCCATTTATTACGGAATGGGTATTGATAGAATTTAGCCTTAGTAGGCTCCTCACACGGAGCCGGAGTTTCCCGGCCCTGCTGTTCTCGAGCACGTCGAGCTCCTCTTCCACAACTTCGGCCGGCCTCTGCTCCTCAGCAGCATGCTCCTACAATAAGTTTACAAGTTTTCAAAATTCCCTACATCTATAATAAGTTTTTTAGAATTTTTAGAAACCTGTGCTTTGGACATGTTGATGCCCATTAACTTCATTTTTGTTAGACGTGTCTGCATGCCATATTAGAGAGCTTGGACATGAGAAAAGCTTTTGAGTTGTGGTTGGTATGCCTTGCTTGTTTGGCAGATGCGCCTACTGAAGCTATAAGTTGAAAAGAGGGGACTTGAATCCTTCTAACTTTCTGTCCAATGAAAAATGTTGTACCACTAGTATGGTTATGACCTCCAAAAGTTAAACAAACAATTTGTCCTGCTACTCTTAAAATTTCCAAACTCGAACTCGTCGATTTCTGGTAGCAAGCCCACTCAATGAGTCGATGCTCCAGCACACGACATTCTTTTCTCCTCACCCATTTTTTCTCCCCAAATGAGTCTGATCGCTTGCAAGTTGCAGCGATAAAAGAAGACATGGTGCAGCGCTATAACGCCATTGGCCCCAAGTTGCGCAGATTATACAAGCTATGACACGAGAAATTACCGATGGTGAGTCTGAAATTATCCTATGCCTTGTGAAGATGATATTGTCGATGGTGTTTCTGAAATAACCCTCTGTCTTGTCCCCACCGCCGACCCTGCCTACCACCCTCCTCCTCAGCTGCGGCCAAGGAGGCGCCACCGCCGCCTCACCACCCTACCACCTCCGTCTCCCACCATCAGTCTGCCGCCACCTTGGCCTCCTTCTAAACTCGAAGGGGCTCGGGTGAACCCTAACCTTAATGAATGAGCCCGAGCCCTAATTCCATAGGTTGCTGGCGGCGAAGACGGTGGCGTCACTGAAGAGGTGGAAGTCGTCGATGGAGAAGACGTGCACGAATCTTCGCGTACATCTAAAGGTGAGAAATCCGACTGATTTTTCTTCAAAAATCATACGAACATTATATAGCACTTTCGGACATACAAATATTAATTCCAAGTTTTACTAAAAGATAAGTACAATAAATTAGTGATGCAAAATATATAACTAACAGCAGGCTACTTATTGTATTTCAGAAAAGAAAACAGAAAGAAATTACATTATCAAAGTCGATCGAACATGCGAACGACTTACTGTTGGGCTTGATGAAGAACAGAAAGCAGCGTAGGCTCGATGTAGTGCAGGACGTAGATGACGCAGTGTAGTGAGCGGTCGCGTAGGTGCAGGTCTTTATGGTAGCAACGGCTCATAGATACCGCTCCTCTTCTTCACGGTACACACCGAGAAGAAGAGTCAACGGGGTTCAAACAGCACAACACAACAGCACAAAGAGAAAGAAAATGGAGGCAAAGAGATTCTTGGCTGTATACTCTGGACATCTCCAAACACACATACACAGACACACACACATATATAAGAAAAAATACCTTTTACACCTAGGTGTAAGTACACCCACCTCTAATATACCACCTAAACGAACTTGAAATACTCATTTATCAATTTGGATATACCCGTATACTAATTGTAAGATACTTTAATGTAACCACATGAAAAAATTGCAAAAGAATCTATAATTTTTAATATATTTTGTAAATACTTTCATATACACACATAAAAAAGAGTATGTCAAAAATCTATATAGTACCTCTGAAAAATTATTTATACCACCTAGATGGTCTTAAATACTTGTATATTGCACGTACATACTCTCCGTTACACGAGATACTTTCTACGGTATGAGAAAGGCATATGGTGTAATTACACCCGGATGTAGAAAAGAGACTTTCTATATATATAGAGAGAGAAAGACAGACTGATAATTGACATAATTAAAATAATCATTTATCTATTGGTAACTGCCTATTATCAAACTCAATATAGCTTCAATTCAAATATATGAATCTCATTACGAAGAGAGATGCACGGTTCAGCAAAAATAAAGGAGGACTTAGTCTGCCAAGTGACGCGCCACATCACAAGTTACACGATTTTCACACAAAAATACGCGAAGACTCGCATGCGCGCGCATGTGATTAGCCAAAACCTTCCTTATGCTATCACATCTATAATTCAAAAAATGGTATGAACTCCACCTTATAAATTAGTCTCTCCTATCTTACTCTAACAATATAATAGTAAATATTGCATGCTATGAGCCAATTTATAACACCTCTTCATTGCTCCCGACCTCTCAACTCTCCATTCACCTCTGCTCTTCTCTCACGCCTCGCACAGAGCACGCGTTCTCCACCGGCATGCTCCTCGTCATCTCCACCGTCGACAACCCCGACGCCGCCACCGTGAGTGCATTCCTCAGTTTCATCCTTGTGCTCCTGGGAGCTTTCCTCGACATGCTATCGCGGTGATGAACCAGCTCCCAGGAGCAGCACAGGTTGGCGCCGCCACGGCCATGGCCATCCTTATCTACTTTGCGCCTGACCCGCACATGCCAGCCGGCTTGCTCCAGGCGCCCTCGCCGTCGCCGATCGCGGGCGCGCCGTTCGCCGTGTTCGACTCCAGATCGTCAACTCCGGCATCCTCCTCATGTCGACCGCGGGGTCCGTCGTCATCTACGTCGCGGCAAGCCCCTCCGCTGTCGATGATCCGGCGTACGCCCTCGTCGCGTTCCTGCTCTTCCTCCTCGGTGTGTGGCTCGCGCTGCTGGCGCTCATCGCCGACCGGTTCCCCAGAGCGGCAAGGATCGGCGTGGCCATCGCGAGGGCTCTCCAGGACTACTTGTTCGGTGGTAACTAAGCTTCACTTGAGTTCATGCATTCCTGCTAAGGTTTGCTTAATATGGTTATTGCTGCATGCTAGGATGCCCCGATACGCGATATGGATACGGCAATATGGATACGGCGATACAATATTTTTCAAAAACAAGGATACGTCGATACGGTGTGTATATATATATATATATATATATATATATATATATATATATATATATATATATATATATATATATATATATATATATAGAGTTGAAAATACAAAATTGTAAATAGACTATGACAGGGAAAAACTGATATTACCTTGATGAATTAAATGTTACAGACTAGTTTTCTTCTTCAACCTCTTCAACTTCACTCTGGAGCTGCTGAAGGATAGCTATTGTCACCTTTGGGCACATTCTGATCCCGGCATTGGATTTTTTAAGCAAGTGTGCTTTAACTCTATAGTAACTTCCACGGTATTTCCAAACACAATACTTGCATCTGAATCGTACATTTCCTCCACCACCTGTAAATCTCTCCAGAATATCAACATGCTTCCACAACGGCTTGTTGTTTACATCAATTGGATCCATCTCCTAAAATAGCAAGAGGTACAGTTTCAAAATAACAAATAATAATCACCATGGTAGTATATAGTAAACAAGTAAATGCGTATAAGTTCGAGTCTCCTGATAGCACTAATTTGATTTTAATAATCATATATATTTACTAATTTAGTTTTGCAATTTAATACAACTAATAGGTATTAGCTCGATATTTAAATAGGCAACAAGATGATTTTAATTGGAAAATTATCAATTTAATTGATACACGTGAAATTAATCATTTACGGATTACACGTAATATAAATTTTCTCCTGTGCGCCCTAAATCCCTTTTCCCCCTTTCCTATTTCTTCTTCCTCTTTTCCTTTTTTTTCCCTTTTTCTTTTCTTCCTTTTTTCCCTTATCCATTCAGCCGACTTCCCCTTGGCTTTATTTCTCCCTTATCCATTCGGGGGAGCACCCCGCACGGGGGGGGGGGGCGTGGGGAGGCGGCCGGGGGAGAGCGGCGGGGGGAGACGGCGGGAGGAGCGGTCAGGGGAGAAGCAGGGGGGAGCGGCTGGGGGAGCGGTCGGGGGAGAACCGGGGGGAGCGGCAAGGGGAGAAGCGGGGGGGAGTGGCGGGGGGAAGTACCTCCAGGCGGCGGATCTCCGGTAGGCAGACCTCCAGGCGACGGATCTCCAGCAGGCTGGGAGGCGACGTCGCGTGGTGTAACATCCCAATTTACGGAACTATTGTAATTGCAAAATTAATAAAAATCTTTTTCGATTTTGGATGCACTTCAAAATTTCGTTTATTTGAGTTCTTGATTTGAATTTCTAGTGGCAAAAATTCAATTCGAGGAAAGAAAAACTTTCTGAAATCAATATCCAAGTCTCCGAAAATCGAATCGGGATTCTCCAAATTCTTTTATGAATCTTGGAATCCAAAATTTGAGAACCAAAATTTCAAATCAAAATTTGAATTCTCAAACCTTGGCAAATCCTAAATGCAGTAAATTCTAAAAATTTAAAACATCAAGCTTCAAAATAATTAATATCATCATTCAAATTTCTTGGCATTTAATTATCAACAAGGAAATAAATTTGCTAAAGTCTTAAAATTAGAAATCCCATTTGGACCATCTGGCCCACTTGGCCCATCTGAAACCCCTTTATTCCCTATCCCCACCGCTCCTTGCCTCATTTCTCCCTCCTCCCTGTTCAGGCGCCGCCACCCTCCCTCTTCTCTTCTCTCGGCCAACCGGCCTGGCCGCCTCCCTCTACGCCTTCTTCCCCGAAGTCGCCAGCCCGGCCCCATCCTTCGGCCAACCCAGCTCCAGTCGCCCCTCTCCTTCCCCCTCGCCCCGGGTCCAGCAGCGCCCGGCCCGATCCCCAGCCATCTCGCCTCCATCCCGGTGCCCCCTTCTTTGCCAGAGCTCTGGCCCAAGTGACCATGCGCCCAGCCGGTGCTGCTCCGGCCCAATCCGTCGCTGTAACCACCGATTGCTCCGCCCCTGGTTTTTCCCGTCGCTTCATGCCAGCAGTGCCTAATCGCCGGCCTCGCCCCAGCTGTCCTGCCCTACCCGACTTCAATGCTGCAGCGCCGCCCTTCCTCCGCTCCTCTCTGCTAGACTGGTCGCGCGTCGCATCTCGCCATAACTCCGACCTCACTCCTCCACGGCAGTGCCATCTTCAATGAGCTCACCGGCCACCTCCTCTCCATGGCTTTAAAGAGACCCGAGCCCTTTGCTCTTCCCCGGGCCTCACTTCCTTTCCCTCCAGACCAAAGCACCGCTTCTCCTTTTCCCGATTGCTTCATCACTACTCGGCCTTCTCCCCCGCCGCTGCTTTCCCAGCTGTTTGCCGACGCCAGGAGTCCCCGGAACACCTGAAGCAGCCAAAATTGCCAGCTGACAGCAACTCACCGTTTGCGAGGGCCGATTCAGCGCTGCCCTGACCGACGACGCTAGCCGCCTACTCCATTGGTGACTTCACCATCTTGGGGAGTCCCTACGGCCGCCGGCAACGTCGCCCCTAGCTGCCCTCGCTGGTGCCACCGATCCTCATCGAGGCGCCTCCTCCCCTCTCTGTATTTCCCTGGCCGAGCGCACATCCCCTCTGCCTCTATCTTTCCCTGAATGCAGGTGGGTTCCCCTCCCTAAAGGTTTGCAGATATCTGGTGAATGTCAAATAGCAGCATGCTCATTTGTGAAGTCTAAATCTGCAGGTTGTTCTTTGAAATGAATGGTTGAACATGTGTATAATTTCTTTTGGAATGAGATTGTGCTTGTGAAATCCAATAAGCCTGCAGGTAACCAACGAGTATCACTTATCCTTGTAAGAAAATTCCTTTAAAGCAAGGATCTCATGGCCAAATTAACCATTTGTCAACATGTTCCTATTAGTTGAATTTTGGTAGTTCAATAAGAACAATGATAATTGCACAATGAGCATGATCAGAAGTTAATCCTGAATAAGAACTTACTTGTGAAACCAAATTAAAAGTTTATGAAAATACTAGGAGTTGCATTCTAAATATTTCCATGACCAATAGGGATTGTTAGAGTAAACTTCTTGAAAAGGCTAATAAAGATTAGGCTAAATCTACCTCTGTAATGGAGAAGTGATGTTTTAATGTTTCAAGTAATTAGCCTAAATCTGGAAAAGAGAATGTTTTGACAAAAATTTATTTGAGAAACTAAACTAGATGTTAAGCAATTAAGAATACAAAAGCAGTTAACCTTGTTTAAGTCTCAAGGCAAATAATGAAGTCATCAGAGGCAAGATTTTAAATCTGGTGAAAAGTTAATATAGATTCACTAAAATACCTTGCGGTATTGTAAGCTAGATCAAAAGAAGTTGTTTAGGAATATTGAACATCTGCACAAAACCCTTGTTCAGAAATAATAATACCAAGAACCATCATCTCATGACAACTCTACTTTTGTCTTGAGCATATTTCTACTCAGGGAAACATTATCTCATTAATTTAACTATAATCTTGTGCTCACAAAATGTCAAGGACAGATCATTCATTTCTTAAATCAAAAGACTCTTTTTCTTAAGAGCATTGTAAATCAAATCCTTAATAAAATCCAAAGCTTCAAACTTCTTTCAATTAAAAGTAAAGGATTATTACTCTTTACCTCCAATATCTGACTTCAGGATAATTTCAAATGTGCATCCTAAGACCAAGTCTTGCAAGAGAATAAGGCATAAAATAATAATCCTTGAGCAACTAATATTCAGAATCTTGCCAAAACCCATCTTTACCCAAAATACTTATCAGATCATCATCTCAGTTAAGAATAAATTCTTGTGAGCAAACAATCAACTCAAAATTGTCTCACACCTTAATTAAAATTACAACCTTCAATCATCTCTCATAAGTTGATAACTACCAAGATAATCAACCTAACACCTAACCTTCATAAGATAAATAACCAACTCCCAACTATAATTAAATTCGGGAAAAGAATAATACTTAAATTCTAGTATCTGGCAAATCACCTTCTCCGGCAATCTTTCTAAAGATGTATAAGTCCAACTTAACTTTTGGAACTTCCTTGATAAATACAAATCGAGCCCTTTATCTTGAGCCCAGCAGAATAATCATGTGGGTGGTCCTTTATTCAACTCCTTTCTAATTCTTAAAATTTTCCCTCAGGGTAAAACTATTCAATCAACTCCTTGCTATCAATTACATCCATTCCAATCGCTCCCTCTCTACTCTAAATTTGTGAACAACGTTAAATAAAACTCAATCAAATTAAACTAAGCTTTTGCCGTTGTTTGGATTTATTTGGTTTTTCCTATGTTGACGCGTATTAAAAGGCTGCAGACTGAAGATGACAAGACCAAGCAGATTCGGGCTACAACAAAGATTCAAGATTTATTGCAACTGACTGGTTAAGCGGGCTTTTGAATTAAATCAAGGCCGTAGTAAATAAACAAGGTAAGTCACCACTTTGATCATATTGATCCCACGTTTTATAAAAGTTATGTTCTTTCAAATTATCAAACTGCATGCTTACGTTGTTATGCAAATTATATCAAATGTAAGGTAGATATTGCCCTTTTATGCTACCAGTATCATTAATATGACATCCTTTACCATTTAATTCAATTAATCCTTGTTGCCCTAGATAATATTGCTATTAACATTAGCTAAGTCATATTTACTACCAAGTGAGTCTAGAGCTAGGGCATTCAATTGTCCAGCTCATCATTACTTCAAATATGTGAAATTATTTTGGGTAGTCATTGGACGTATATGACTGATATATTGGTACCGCTTATCTTCTCAAAACCTCAAAACCTGCTTTACCTGTCTAGGCGGATGGTAGGAGTGGTTGGTGGATGTAACATTGGGCTGTGGACGCCTGTCTAGACAAATTAAGGACTTAATCTTGTGTTGACCTCTCCATGTAAAACAGTACAACCACAAGCTGGCAAAGTGTAGGCATGACTAAATAATTTATACTCGCCAGTAAATGAATGCATTTCGGGGGAAAACACGATTTTTCTCGCTGAACGCAAAGCGTCCTGGAGATGGTCGTGTCACCGGATAGCGGTGGGCGCAAGAGGGGGTCTAGCTGGCGCCTAAATGGCATTCCTGTAGATAGAAATCTTAGCGAGTGCATTCTTTTACTAGATACATTGTAAAGGTTATGTGATAATCCGGTTGATCTACATGTCCAAGGAAACATGTGGAATATAACAATTGGGCTATCTCTTGTGGGTAAAGATGTACAACTCTGCAGAGTCTAAACTATTCGAATAGCTGTGCTCACGGTCAAGAGCGGACATGGGAACTTCCTCGAGTTAGTTCTGTTTCAAAAACCTTTTTCAGGTGGGATGAAAACTAAGTGGAGAGATGTACTCTACTTTGTTGGATTTTTCCTGGAGAGATGTACTCCAGGGGTAATTAGGGTAGATGTAGCCCAGTAATCAAATTTAGCATTGGTGGAGGTAACCATACACTGTAAAAGGTGGATGTAACCTGCTGCGCTGCTATTAATATTGCACTCTCTCTTTACAACTTGCACTTTGGTTAAAATTGCTAAGTCACAGGAATTTTATTATGATATTTGAAAATATTGCTTTAACAAATAAAATAACCTCGAGTTTCCTTTCACAGCCTTGCATGTAATAGTTATTAGCGTTGCATTCTATGTGGTGGTTTGTTGAGTACAATTTGTTCTCACTGTTGCTAATTACCCTCCAGACAGTCAAGAACAGAAGAAGGCCCTGTAATGCTTCAAAAAGGATTGACAGAGCTGTTATTCAAGAAGGCCATGGACATAGGTCGCGAAACCCCAGTTGGCTGCCTGTGGGCAAGTCGTGAGGATTCCACTGGTGTGAAGATTTCCGCTGCTGCATTCTCTGCATTCTCGGCCTAATCGGCCCATGTAAGTTATTACTGTATAAATTATTCTTCTGCATAATATATTTTTAATATACAGTGATGTAACTGTGAGCACTTGCTACTGATCCAGGGAACAGTGCAGAAATCACAGGGGAATTCGGATTGATAAAATCCGGTTCTGGCATGTGGAGAGCGGCGGGGAGGTGGCGCGCCGGCGTGGAGAGCGGGGGGAGGCGGCGTGCCAGCGTGGAGATCGACGGGGAGGCGGCGTCGCCTGTGGAGACATGCGTGGAGGGGGCGACGCTCGGCTCCAGATCTGAACGGCGTGTGGAGGGGTCGCTCGGGTAGGTGGGTGTAGGGCGGCCGCGCGTGGAGATCGGTGTTGAGCCGTATTTTTCATTGGGCCGCCGTATCGCCGCGGTATCGCACCGTATCGGGGTTTTTTTTAATTTTTTTCTGACTAAAATTTGCCGATACTCCACTGATACCGTATCGCTACGTATTGGAACGTATCGCCGTATCGGATATGTATCGGACACGGATACAATAGTTCAATAGAGTATCGGTGCTTCCAAGGCTGCATGAGCTGTAGTTTGCTAGCGTCCTGTTTCCTACTTTTTAATTGCATCCTTGCTGTGCTCTGTCTGAAGGCTTTGTAAAATCGTCAGCTTCTGTTTACTTAAGTTTTGTTGGACTGTTTGCAGCAGTCTACTCATGTACTCCACGTTGGATTCGTAATAAAAGAGTGTGCTGTCAAATGTCAATTATACTGTGGCTGCGGACTCTTCTCGTGTTTATTCTCGAACACGGCTAATGCTCACTCAAATATTTTGATTATTTTCGGGCTACACGAAAACGATGGAATCTTTCTGCTTTGATCAGTTGTTATGGACAAGGACAACGAAAAACAAACACCTGGATGATGCTCACCACAGCTGATTTGGTTTTGGATACGAACATGCGCTGGAATCTAAGGATGGGTTTTTTTAAACTAAGATATATAGTTTATAGTTTAAATATTTAAATTCTGACTGTTTATAAGAGGCAAAATGTAGAGAAAAAATAGTTATATATGATTTTGATCGATACAGTTGAACTCAGTACACTTTTTACTATAATTTTTTATTGATTCTGTCTTTAAAAAAACACATAATTTAAAAACTAAATATTATAGACAGTATAAGCATAAATCCACCTTAAGACTTTCAGAAAAAAATGTGCTTTTCAAGTAAATTGGAGGGGCACGAATGTTTACGAATGAATCAAAAACCGATAAACCATTTTTAATAAGCTATTCTCATGAGCTATTTTGAAATTATTCTGAAAGTAGTAGTCGGCCTCCTAAACACACACGAACGCAAGTATTCATTGCTGCTGGCTCAAACACAGTACAACCGACCTGAATAAAATTCGGCACTACAGTACACAGGCCACACTTGGATTAGGAGAGCACGTGAACAATCAGCATCTCTCTGCGTGGACCCCGACGTCCTCACATCTCTCACGGTTGCACCAAGTTCAGCAACTCCGTGTAGGGGCCTCCTTTTTCTACAAACCGACGTGAGCATGTATCTTTACTATTTAAAAAGAATGAGTTAGTGGTTGCCGAAGTCTCTATCCAATCTGAACCGTCGGATCTTCTCTCTCCCTCCCGGCCAACCCTAAAACCCTCCAACCGCCGCCCCGCTCCCGGCCTCCCCTCCCCCCCCCCCCGCCGCCCCCCTCCTCCCCCTCACCCAGCCGCCCCCGTTGTCCTCCTCCCTCTCCCCGCCCTCCTCCCCCTCCCCCCGCCGCCCCCCTCCCACCCCACGTCGCCGCCTCCTCCCCTCCCTCCCACCCCACACCGCCGCCTCCTCCCCACCCCGCGGTAGGGATGGCATCGGCGGCGGCAGGGGCGTCGTCGCGGGGCCCGCGCCCTCACCCCCTCCGCCACCCCTCCGCTCCGCCTCCTCCTCACCCCTCCCGCCCCGCGCGCCACCTCCTCCTCCCCCACCCCTCCGCCTCCCCTCCTCTTCACCCCGCGCCGCCGCCACCGCCGCTTCTGCCTCCTCCTCCCCCCACCCGGCTGCTCGCCGCGCTTGGATTCACCGCCGGCCGCCGCTGTCGCCATGGGCATCAAGGTAATCAGGGGATTGGAGTTTTCGGTTCCCATTTTGTCTTTGGGCTCTCGATGTAACTATCTCTAAATCTCTTTATCCCCGTGCATCGCGCGCTAGGGTTTGACGGCTCTTGGCGAGCACGCGCGAGGAGCGCGCGCATCGTCGGGTGGAGGACTATGGGGACGCATCATCGCCATCGACTTGACCTCAAGCATCTACTATTTCCTCGTGAGCCGTCCTCTATCTACTCTACTCTACTCCCTTCCGCTTCAATTTCCTCTCGTTTCCTCCCTCGTCCGAGTGATAGTTGGCTTGGTTTGGTTTGCGAACGTGACGCTTTGACTTGGGGAAATGGTTTCGGCGTCATGCTTAGGGGCTTAGCGCCATTGCGTGATCGTTTTACACTCGTGGTCGTGGGCGCGTAGCACAGTGATTTGGGAAATCCGCGCATTGGGTGGTTCACTTTCGACCATTATGTTATGGCGCCGACCAAATGTTTGAGAAAATACCAACATGTTTGCCATCTGGTATATTCTGTGTATGTACGGTAGCTTCTCCTGTTTAGGAGAGGTCATTGGCTCAGTGGCTGTAGCAGAATTTCAATTTTGAGTGTGTAAATCAATACTATTAGCACGCGCAAGCATTTCGTATGTACACAAAAATGGGGATGATAGTTGATTAGAAATTAAAATTCACTGGTACCAATGCCATTGGCATTGCTCACATGTTTTCGTGTTCTGGGGGCATTTGCAAACCATGTGGTTACGTACACCATCTGACTAGCCTTATCTATTGTGTAAAATCGTGATCCATTTCGTAGATTGTGGTTGGAAGGAAAGGAAGTAAGTTCGACCAATGAGGTGGTGAAGTCACAAGGCAAGGAAAAGAAATATTACTTAACTGTTTTTCCTCATTATTTGGTCCGATTGTGGCCATGATGTTTTTAAGCTTACATAACTTTTACAATCTGTTACTTGCACACCATCTGCAGGGCATGTTGAACCGGATGTAAGATTGCTCAAGCAGAATGAAACTGTGTAAGTTTGATGCATTCTGTGGCCCCTTTTGATTTCTATCATGCTTTTCCGACAGGATTAACTCATGAACTTTTATGCGATTTGTGTTTGATGGTAAGCCACGACTTGAAGAAAAGGAATTGGCAAAAAGGTATACACTGAAACTGAATTGTTCCTTTGCTTCAATTCTTCACTCTCAAGTCTCAATATATGTGTTGCCATATGTTTGTTGTTCCTTAGGTCCTTGAAGCGGGATGATGCTTCCAAAGATCTTCGTAGAGCTATCGAGGTCACTTGCTCCTCACCGTAGTTCTCGAGCCTCCTCCTTACTCGCCATGCTTTTTTGTTTGTTGTTTTGTTAGACCTCTGAGGTGGCATTTGCATTACAGGTTGGAGATGAGGAATCAATTGAAAATTTTAGCAAAAGGACTGTGAAGGTAATTGTCCTACAATATGGGAACGGAAGCAATCACAACTTTGTGTTGTAACTTTAGGAAAGAATATGTTTGTAGATTTATTTCAGATAAATCAGCCTCACATGAAATCTGCCATTTTGAGCTTTGTCTGTAAAACTCAATGAGATGTTTATCAAGTCCTGGAGTGGTCCCAAGCATGAGTTACGAATTTTTGCCTTTTCTTTCCAGGTCACAAAAAAGCATAATGATGACTGTAAGAGCCTGTTAAGATTGATGGGTGTCCCTGTAGTTGAGGTATCATTAATGCTCTCATCCGTCAGTTGCTTCAAGGATTTATTTTGTTTTACTTTGATACACAGATGAGTTAGTTTCCTTCATTGATGTGCTTTTCCAATGCCTTGGATAGTTGGTAGAATATTGGGAATCTCTTGAACTAAAAAAAGCAAATTGCACCAGCCTCACTTATAAGTGCCTGCTTGGGTGGCCTTAAGCTTATGGCTAAATATGCCATAAGCTTAAGCCCTCCTAAATAGGGTGCTATTAGAATGGCTTCTCAGACAAGTGTAGACAACATAAGAAATGCTTACAAGGATTCTAGAATTTTAAGCCCTAGAAATTGGGTAAGCTCAGCTTGTGAGCCTCTGCAAAATCTGAAACTTTGTAACTTGTAAGGAAATCTCTTTGTGGTCTTTGCGGGCACCAAGTGAGGCGAAGCACGATGCAAAACACTTTGTGAAAATCATAAGGTGTAACAACTGAATGACTTTGTAAGAATTCTCTATCTTTGATACCCTTGTAGCATGACTGAACTATATTTGATAGTATGCATCACTTTTATTTGATTTTTCAGTTGCAACGCACGGGCACCTTACTAGTATGCTCATAAAATATGGTGATGTTCCTAACGATGGAAAGGACCAGGTAACTTAATTAGGTACTATCAAGGGTACATCTATGTAACTATTTCAGTCTTATAAATCTCGGGCCTCCCCCTCATTCCACATCTCATATTTCTCTTTCAATCTTATGAACTTAGCATATTTTTTACTATAATTTTTCTATCGATCTTATTTTAAAAAAATATACCATTTAAAAGTTAGTTACTGTAAACAGTATAAACATAAACCCACTTAAGCACTTCCGAACCAACCGTAAAAGTCTCCAAATGGAATTTACGAACCATTTATTTGGCGAGGAAAATAATACGAACCATTAATAAGGATATTTTGCATGTGAAATAAACAGTTAGCTTTCCGGAAAAAAATAATGTGCTTTTCAAGTAAATTGGAAGGGCACATATGTCTGCGAACGAAACAAAAAACCGATAAATTGTTTTTAAAAAACTATTACGATGAGCTACTTTGAAGTTATTCTGTTTGCTTATTTAAAAAATTATAAATTAAAAATTAAAAAGAATGGAGATAAAAGTTCTCTGTGCCGCACCCACGTGCTCTTAGCTGCTGCGATGGAGACGCGAGGTGGACGAGGGCGGAAGGGAGCGTGCGGCTCCGGCCTGGCGACCTCTACCACCAATAGGGGAGGGGTGCACAAAGAAGAGACGGTCACCGGTAATAAGTCCGTTTTACCTCCAAATTAGTTAGCGGACTTTTTGCCAAGGTGCAAACAGCCCAAATGCCTTTCACACCTTGCCAATTTTACCTGAAATAAAGCACTTTTTTTTGCGGGAAGCTAACAGAAAAATAAATGTACACGTAACAAAAAAAAAGCACATATATATGAATTCATAAATTCCAGAGGAATTTAACAAAATGAAAATTTCTAACGTAACTAGTACGGTATCACTAAACTAAAATGAAAAGGAGAAAGTTGTGCGACAATCCTTCTGCAGGTAAAGGCACCGCTCAAAACGGTTTAAAACCAGTTTATGCTTCTAGCTTCTGCTTTTTTCACTATTCAATAATTATGTTTTTTTCTTTTTTTTAGATTTTATTGGGCCTTTTTGCTTTTTCTTTTTTTCCCGTATTCATTTGCATTATCCGTGATGGACTAACATGTCGTAACTTTAAAGGCTTAGATTTGATAGTTGACTTAGAGATATAAGAATATTAATTATACACTTAGAGAAAGATTTAGCCATTAATCTGACAGATCCGAGTTATAACGACTCAGATTAAAAGAAAGAATCAATATCAAGTACAATCTAAATTAAGAGAAACTCAGAATTAAAAATAAAAAAATTAGCAATTATATTTTCATACAACTTCTAAATTAACATCCATAAATAACTAAATCTCACAATAATAATTAAACAAAAAATAGCAAACTAAGAGAAAGAGTTTACGTCAAGTACAATCCAAATTAACTAAAAATTAGAATAAAAAATTAGCAATTTGATTTTCATATGAATTTTGAAACAAACCCCTAAAAAACTAATTTTGGAATACTAATTAAAAGAAGGGATAATTCATACCACACCACTTCGAAGGTTGGCAACCATTAGAATACCACTACAACGATTTTCTTTAGAGAATACTACTCTAAAGTATTTTAGATTCACACAATACCATTACCCCTTATTTCCTCTCTATTAAATCATTTAATCCACGGGAGAAGTGTTCTTTGCCCCCGTCGGACCTGGTGCGCACCTGGAACAGCTAGGAGGTCAGCACGACTGCACGAGCCATGTGATAGCAGCTGCAGCTAACGGCAAGCAGGAGAATCACTTCCTTCACATTTTCATCTCATTTACACTCATTTTTTTTCACAGAGCTTGAATTCCGTTTGAAATAAACTATGCAAAATGTAAGCCATTGCTTGTTGCTCCTCCCATTTGCTAGTTGTTTTCTGCTGCTACTTGCGGATTCAACACGAGACATTTCAAGCAATACTGTTACATCCATACTTAAGCACCCATACATGGGTTAAATGACTTTTCCCATGGTGCGCACTCAGGTCCGACGGAGGCAAAGATGACTGGGTTAAATGATTTAATAGAGAGGAAATAAGGGGCAATGGTATTGTGCGAATCCAAAATGCTTTGCGGTGGTATTCTCTAAAGAAAAATATTTAAAGTGGTATCTCAGTGGTTGCCAATATTTAGAGTGGCATGGAATGAATTATCCCTTAAAACAAATAGAAACTGGTTTTTTATATGAATTCCAAATTAAAAATAAATCCATGTCAATTATGATCGAAAAACATGCAAATTTAGAGTAGAAATTAAAGGATAATTAGATATTTGATTTGTAAATAAATTTGAAACCTAAATTCCAAAAATACCATAAGTTGTAAACTTATACTAATTAGGCACTCCAAAAAATCTCACATATTAACAAGAAAGATCTAGCCAGATCTTCGAACCCAAGTTAGATTAGCTTAGATTAAAAAAAGAATCATATGTCAAGCACAATTCAAATTAACTAAAATTTGAAATAAAAAGTAAAAAAATTAGCAATTTGAATTCCATATCACGTATAAAGTAACAACCATAAATAACTAAAATTCAAAATAATAATTAAATAAAAAATCAATAAATTAAAAAAGAGTCTATGTCAAGTACAATCTAAATTAACTAAAATTTAGGTGGGAAATAAAAATTAGCAATTTAACTTCTATATGAATTCCTAAGTAAATAATTGAAAGAAAACAAAATCTATCTAGTATAGATGACATGAGTTTTATAGTTGCTAAGAAAAAACGAAATTAGCTACAAATTCTCAGAAAAAATAAAAACATTTGTCCCTTGAGGCCCCGCTCACGATGGCTGCCAGCGACGGCTTCTAGCGTTCGGTCGGCTTTTGAAACACTGTAGCATTTTTACTTTTTTTGTTTTTTAGTATTTTTGTGTTTTATTTTTTCCCGTATTCCTTTGCATTGTTCGTGATGGACTAACATGTCACTTCTATTTTTAAATTTTTTTAAATTTAATTATGTCCAATAAACCAACTCAGCTATAGTAAAAAATCAGTCAGCTACAGTAAAATTTCAGCCAAAAAATCATCGCTATTCCGAACACCCCCTTAGTAGACCCTTATTATGGTCACGTTGGATATGTTAAATAAAATAAGAGATCTTATAAGACAAAACTACCTGTTATAGATTCTAGATGAACCCAATAAATAAAAAGAATCCTAGATGGCTCACACTAATAGCTACGTACGAGAGCAAAAAAATGATGTAGATGTGCAAAATAAATAAGTCAAAACTATGCATAACAACAAAATAATAAAAAGTGTCACTCGTCAAGAAAAAAAAGGAAAAACAAAAAAGATAAGAACTATTCTACCTATACACTTCTCAACAATATGTGTTTTATAACTTTGATATTTTTTTACTAGAATCACTATTGATGTGATAGATCTAATTAAAATTGAATTATATCAATTAATGGGTAGATGCTGCTCTCACCCACTATAGTGGCTATGACCGAGCTCTTTCTCCCTTCCCTGGTTTCTCTCCCCCGTCTGTTGCTTTTAAGAAAAAGGGGCACGCAGCAAATAGAGGACTAAGGTCCTGCTCGTTTCAGCTTTTTTTCAGCTTCAGTTTTTTTTACTATTCAGTAATTTGTCTTTTTCTGAAGTTTTTTAGATATTTTGAGCTTTTTTGCATTTTTATTTTTTTTCCCGTGTTCCTTTGCATTGTCCGTGATGGGCTAATATATTTTTTCTATTTTTACATTTTTTTAAATTTAATTATGCCCAAAAGCCAAATCAGCTACAGTAAAAAAAAGCCAGCTACAATAAAATTTCAGCCAAAAATCAGAAGCCATCGCTAAAACGATCACCCTCTAAGGAGGAAGAAGGTAGAGGTAATTTGGTCTGACATGTGCTCAATACATATGTCGGTGGCGTTCTTTTTTTAATATGATGGGTTTGCAGTGAAAAACACTTTGAGTGACATTTCTCAAAAGTGGAACCTTTATAGTGATATATATTTAAATTTTTATTTTTTGATTACAAGAAAGACACAGATGTATACACACATAAGTGCGCCCCCCCTAAGCATGCGTCTAAAAATATAGAGGCGAAAGATAAATTCATGGTATCGCAGAATTCCTAATGAAATGCACTCGCCCATATGTATAAAGGTAGACAATAAGATTTGAATTTTGATAGGTGGAACCGTACATCGACAATTTAAGGCGTGCGTGCATAGCAGCAGAAGACCGTTTGTCTTTGATGATGTTGTGAATCGCTGGTGCACCAGTTGAGTTGCAATGGAAAAGCCCTTTCAGCAATATGCCGCGCGCAATGTGAAAGCGTATTTAGCGTGCCTTGTTTGACTTGTTTGGTCAGCGTCACCGTATCATGTATTCATGTGATTTCGTTATTTCGTCCAACCAGTCCGCGGGGTGAGCAGCCAGCTGCCTTTTGCAGTTAAGCCTCCGCATCATGCTGGGAGATGAGCAGCACTACTGCGAGGTGCAACAAGCGATAGACGTGTTGTATATGCCCAAGGGTAAAATGATAATTTCTCATATGATAAGAGAGAGAGAGAATGGTGGGGCCACCCGCGGTGGGTTCCCATTTTGCCCTTGGGCATATACAACAAGACGTGCCCATGGGCGACCGGGCGATGCCTTACGACCCTCGGCTCGACGAACCTGAGGTGATCGGTGGCCGCGCCGGCCTTGATCACCTGCAGCAGCTCTTCCTCCGCGCCGGCCGCGTCCTCGTGTTAGGCGGCTGGCTCGTCGTCACCTACTCATTCGGCAACCCGGCTGCAAACGCCGAGCATGTCTTTCTCGGCTTCTCTCTCCTGCTCCTTGGCGTCTTCCTGCTGACATCGCCCGTGGCGTACCAGTTCTCCGGAGTTGCGCGGGTTTGCGCCGTCGTGGCGAACGCCGTCTTGAACTACCTCGTCGAGCCGGGGAACTAGGCAGCTTTTGGGAGTCCAGGCTAGGTACGTACGCTTGCGGTGCATCGTTACTGGTACTCTGTCTCTAGTAGTAATCAAGAGTAAGGATAATTAATATGATCTGTGTGTAAGCATGCAATGCTCTGTTTCACTCTGTTCCCTTCCTGGTTTCATATCCGCGAGATCATGTGTCATGCTGTCATGCTTGCACTGGAGCTATGGTTGGACTTGTATCATTCTATGTGCTTGTATTATGGATGGATTTTTTTCGGTTATAACTAATATCTTATGACTTTAATTTTTGAATTATAGCTGTTCGTGAGAGATAGTATGCATATTAAAATAGTTGCATGTGATTTTACTCGGTATAACTGAATTTAATATACTTTTTATTACAATCTTCCTGTTGATCTAATCTTATAAAAACGTATGTTACTGTAATATAAATCATACGTCATAAGATATAACTGACAAAGAAGTCAGCCGATGTATGGGGAAATTGTTGCAGGCTGTGACATGACATATTGTTGAATGTGTTTTGAAATTACCCTCCGCCTTGTGCATAGCCGATGGCTTTTGGGGTCTGATCGGTTTGTTTGATTGTCTCTATTCCTCCGATGCTATCTGCTTCTTCCAATACTTACGACTAGGAAGAAAATCAGGCTTTCTGCCATTGACTTACGACTAGCAAGAAGATATCGATATCATCGCATTACGTAGCGTAGCTTGACGTTGGTTTAGAGGTTTATTATTATTATTATTGATTTATTATTGCCATAATTGAGTTAGTTTATTTGATATAATTAAATTTAAAAAAATTAAAAATAGAAAAAATATCGACCCATCACGGACAATACAAAGGAATACGAAAAAAAAAAAGATAAAAAACCTAAAAATCTAAAAAAATAAAAAGATAAAATTATTAAATAGTTAAAAAAATAAAATTTAGAAATAGAAATTGATTTTAAATCGTTTTGAGCGGTATCTTAGTGATTACGTTTCTATCCTCGCGGCAATGCATACAGATACGTGCGCCGCTGACCATGGGTAAGTGGCGAAGGAATCGTAGATTGAGCTGGACCAAGGAAAACGCCGTTTACAATCGGGCCGATGGGGCATGACAATATTTTTTTCTGCGAGCACAAGGACGCATGCATGCGCTCACGCACACATCCCAACACACATGTGATTGCGTTTATTAGCATATATTTAATTAGAGTGGAGGACTAAACCTCACAAGACATAGAAATACGCTTTAACTATTGAAGACATCTGTACATACACGGACGCTTCGAGCCCAGGATCATAGTCTGGGGGAATGGTAGGAAATCCTTATGACCAGTTGGGTGCAATTAATGTAGAATTTATTTATTTATTTCTTTTCTTTTCTACCTAGAAAATAGAGAATTCAAAGTTTCCGATGGGCCGAAAAATGTATGCGATTGTTCCTAGGCGTCAGCCTCGTTCGTATGGATATGTAATGCTCTACCAAATTGAGGAGTGGCATTTTCCGGACCAAAGAAGTATCACCCTTTAGTATAGGCCGCGGCCCACTTTTTTCTTTGTTCGTACATCTTGGAAACCCATAGGCCCTTTAATGCGATTCCATGTCTCTCCTTAAACTCGACCCAACATCTCTCTCATTTATCAACTTCCATCGCATGGTAAATGAATGGTTTTAAATTCACTAAGCTTTGGATCACGGAGGTGATGTATCATGTTGTGCTCGATATGCCAAGTGCACACAGTAGCAGACTCAGAATAAAAATTTAGAGGAAGCTAATAGGACTTGCTTACCGATTTACCGAATGCCGAGCTACCAGGTTGCGGTAGCCTGCTGTATTACCGATAAAAGATAGAAAAATATTATTACGACTATAGCGGACAATCTTGAAACTCCAATGCAATCTATAGAACCTAAACAAGTAGTAGAAAAGACTAAGTTAGAATTCTGTGAAATGTAAAGCACCACCCAAGCTATTCTATGATCTTATCACACACGCCAACCACAACATCAAGTTACACATAAAATAACCGCATGCATTTGATAATTAATATATAAATAATTTGCTAAATGAAAAGTCAAAATGATCAAAGTATTGACTCACCTGGGTCACTGTTGCTGGGATCTTGTTGGTCTTAGCTTGCGTCTGCCTCGGATTCTTCCTCCTGAGTCTCATACGCTAATTTTACATCGAATGGAAATTTAAAAACAAATAAAAAGAATCAATATAACCAAAATAAATTCTCATCAAAATTTCAAACAAGCTCAAAAATTTATAATTTTGGTTCCATTGGAAAGAAGGTGAATTTAGATGAATTTAGATATTTTCTCACTTTATTTGGAATTAGGATGAATTAGTTATGATTTTTAAAATTTTCAGCCGAATTACTTCAAAAATAAAAATAAAAAAATCATTAAATATTCTGAGAGAGGGTGTGTATGACTGACAGGTGGGGTCCACTGGTTATTTTATTTTTCTTTTTCTTACACTAACTGGTGGGACCCACTGGTTTTTATTAATTCTTTAAATTTTTAGAGACTGACACGTGGTGCCCACTGGGATTTTAAATTTCCTAACTCCCCATATGCTGACACGTGGGGTCCACCAGGGGTTATTAACTTCTTCCCCGGTTTCGCTGACAAGCGGGGCCCATGAGGATTAACTTTTTTTTTCTGACATTGACACCTTGGGTCCACTAATGTTTTAATTAACCGAGGACCCACATGGCAGTGAATCATTAAACTAATTAATATTATTAGCATTAATTAAGCGCGGGAATAATCTTTTCGTACGGATGAACAGTGCTTCTCCTACCTCCCGACACCGGCGAGGCTCGCCGCTGACAGCAGAGGCGGTGCCCAGATACGAGCATAAGCAAAATGGTTTGCTCGTGCCCGCGCCCACTTCTGGCTGAGTTCTCGCTGGACAATTTGGCCGGAGTCATGATCGGCGGAGAGCTCGGACGGCGGCGAAACAAGGCAAGGTGGGCTATGGCAATCTACAATGTTCTTTTTGGTGTTCCCCTGGTTTTGTGCTTTAACATTTTATATATATATATATATATATATATATGTGTGTGTGTGTGTGTGTGTGTGTGTGTGTTTTCTTGTTATTCAATGGAACCTTAATCAAGAACCAAGGAATTTCAAGAATTCAAAAGTATCAGAAAATGTCAAAATTCAAAATATCCACAAATTTCACAATATCTAGAGTTTCCAAAACTTGGAATGTCACAATGGGTTTAGATGTATTCCTACATGTCCCAACAAGCAAAAAAACAAAATAAATCACGTTAAAAACACTCGGATCAAGAAATCACACTTTGATGCCAAATCAAGCAAAACCGGATTTTCTTAATAGACTTGATATCAAAGTGGCTAGATGGTGGAGATAGATTCTCAGATATATTCAATTGAATAAAAAAAAAAAAATGAAAAAAACACCGTCACATCTCCATAGATAATAAAAAAAAGAAAAGTAAGAAAAAAATCATGTTAAAAGACAAGTCTTTTACACACATTTACGATCCAATATCACCTGTGGATTACCCTGGCAAACGTTCACGGCGTTTCGAATCGAGTTAGACATCACATCGCAGTTTGGCGTACAACCTTGGCTCCAAGTCCAGAGCTCCGGCGCACGTGCGTGCGTCTTATCTTGCCTTGGATTGGATACTTGTATGGTGACCCGACCGGCGGTGGCGTCTGCCCACGTTGAGCCTTGACTCGAGTTCCATACGACTGGTGGATAGCGGCGATGAGTCTTGAGATAATCCCCATCTTGGAATCTTGCTATATTTGCTTTGACCCGTTTTGACTGAAGAATTTCTTTTCCGTCTTGGAATCTTTTTTTTTTTTTAGCCTTTGGTTGTTGGTGAAGTTCTATGTTTGCTTTGACCCATTTTGACTGAAGAATTTATTTCTCACTTATGGTTTTGGCCAATTTTAAGGCACGATATTAGTTGCTAGCTGACTTCTCCCTTTATAATAAGGAGCATAAACTATACAGGGTTTACGAGTATCTTTTAACAACTGATGAAGTGATGCAATGATTGCTGTGGGTAAAAAATGTGTTCTAAGCACATACTACTTCGCAACGTAAAATTAGCCTAGAGGACCACAATGTTCGTGCTAAGTAAGCATTTATGACAACATTGGATAGATAAAAATGACATGAATAATCCACGATTAAGATAACAAGTCGCATATTTCGTTATTCACACAGTACGCGATGAACTCTGGGCATAAAATCGTGAGATGGAAAGGCAGGCTGGACTGGGCATAAAATCAGTCGCCTTTTTCTTCTTTCCTCTTTGGCCTTGGAACACAGGGAGCAAGTGCAAGTTCCAGGCGCGCAAATGGGCGACGAGGCTTACGTACGTCAGCCCAACGAGCTGGAGGTGATCGGTGGCCGCGAGCGGGCCCCCTTGGGGCCCTTAACCACATGCAGCACCGTTTCCTCGACGCCGGCCGCATCCTCGTGTTAGGCGGCTGGCTCGTCGTCACCTACTCGTTCGGCGACCCCGACGCGAACACTGAGCACGTCCTCATCGGCTTCACTTTTCTGCTCCTCGGCGTGTTCCTCCTCATGCTGTCGCCGGCGGCGAACCAGTTCCCTGGTGCAGCGCAGGTGGGCGCCGAACTGGCGAACGCTGTCCTGAGCTATTTCTTCACGTCGGAGAACTAGCTTTTGAGAGGTCAGGTAGCGTACACCCTGTCAGGGGCGGATCTACAGTAATTCAAGGGTATTTAGCTGAATACCTAAATTTTTTGACAAAAAAATCAATATATACAGATATAATACATATATATACATTTAATTGGGCTGAAATCACTATTTTCGTATTGTTTTAGCCCACGGACTCACCCCCAATTCACCAGCCGCACAGCCCACCCCGCGTTCCGCGTCTCCCCCCGTCCCCCAGCGGCCCGGCCCGGTTCTTCTTCTCCTGGGAATGATTCCCCGTTCCCCATCCTCATTTCCCATTCGCCCCGACGACCGACGCCCCCGTCTTCCCCTGCGGGCTCGGTCCCTCCATGACTCCGTCCCTCCCTCCGTTCCTCATATCCACCCCGATCTTCCCCTCCGGCCCTCCGTGACTCCGTCCCTCCCTCCGTTCCTCAGATCCACCCCGGTCTTCCCCTCCGTCTCCGTGACTCCGCCCGTCCGCCGCCCGTCGGTCCGCCCTTTTCAGATCTGCGCCTCCAGGCTCCGGCTCGCCGGTCGCCGCCCTCTCCGCTCGTCGGTTCGTCCTCTCCTCTGCACTCTCCAGATCCACAGCGCCACCGCCCTCTATCGGTTGCCGCCGTGATGAACTCCTCCCTCCATGGCCCGACGGCCGACGGCGAGCTCCGGTTGAGCCACTCCGGTATATTTGGAGGATCTTTATAATTTTATGTTTTTGCCGTCATTTCCTGTGGTTCTAATTTGCAAGTTTCATGACATTTTGGAGTTGATATTTGAATGATTCTTAGGACCAGTGTGGCTACACCAGAGCATTTCCTGTGGTTCTCCACCGTTGATGCCGCAAGATCTGGAATCAATGAGCATTTGAACTTATTACCAGAGATTGCAAGTGAAATCAAGGTTTGTTACATATAATCATGGATTTCTTTGTTACATATTTAGTTTGAATTGAAGTCAAAAATTTAGCTTTCTTTGTTTACGATTGGTCTGTTGAATTGAAGTCAGAAATCAAGTTACATCAAGTTCATTGTCAGTTTAACTGAAGAAGGCAAGGTTTGAATTTTGGCAGTTTAACTGAAATGGCAGGTTGTGTTAATTCATTTCTGAGAGCACTACATTAGCAAATTTTGGCGTAGTCTTGATGCGATAGGTTAGGTATTTGGATAGATGTAGGAGTATTATTAAGTCCAATGCAGTGAGGTGATCTAGGATTCTTGCGTGCATTTTGTTTGCCCTACATATCAACTCATAGATCTGAAGATAGATCAGCATATTTTGCAGGTTTGCTGGCTTGACATCTCCATTGACCATATATATAGGTGGTGGCTGACCAACTGACCATAAAAGTGATCTACATCCTGTGTCATCCGTTCAATATTGTAAGTATTTGTCTGCCATCAATTCAGTTGTTGTCTTTAGTACGAACTATTGTACTTTAATTTTTACTATTGTGGACCTTTATGTTTTCTATTGTACAATATTTTTGTAACTTCGAATACCCATCCTGAAATTTCTGGATCCGCCACTGCGCCCTGTCATATCGAGAAAGCAAGCATAATTAGTATGGTTTGTGATTTGCGCTTCACTCTGTTTCTTTGATTGATTCGTGTCTGCTAGTATGGTTTGTGGTTTGCGCTTGTACTGGGTATGCAGTTACTATCGCGCAGTTTGTATGTGAAAATGTTGTTAAATAACTTTGTTACAAGAGATGTTGCTGTTGTCGCTTGTGTGTCAAACTATGCTACGAGTCCGAGGATTATGCAGCCTTGAGTTTGAATGTTTGATCGTGATCAGTAGGCTAATTTGGTTGTCTCAGTTCATTTAGAGCACGAATGAATTGTCCGTTTCGTGCGTACTCTCGAATTTCAAATAGCTAGTTCATGCTCTCCAGTAAGTTGCATGCAATTGCGGCAATACTGTTCAGCAGCGGCCGTGGAGGAAGTGGACAGCGGAGATCCAGAAACAAAATTTGCCGAGACGATTCCCGTTTGACCGTTTCCCTCGTTGGCTCGGCTTGCCTCGAAGGCTTATGGTTTACAACTGCCGCTAATGATATTTAGTTCTAACACGAGTGTTTATATGAACGAATTGAATACCGATGAATTTTTTTAAAAAGGCTGTTACAATAGACCGCTTTTAAAAAAAGTGAAAAAAAACTAACATATTTATTTATTCGAAGAAAGTCATAAGCGATAATATAAAAGAACAAGGCAAAACATAAAGATGTCCAAAATGCTCTTGAACTTTACACATAGGATGGATCTAGTGGTAGATCTACATCTTGAGCTAAGTAGGCTATAACTCAAGACATAGGATTAAAGACCTATAAAAAATCTCTTAAAAAACACTAAAAACATATGCTCAGCCAAAAATAACTGAACCCAGTTTGAGTATTAGGCCGTGGCTAGCTCCACCTCTGGACGGGTCAAACTTCGGTAGGTCAACAAGCCATTGGCTCGTCCGTTGGCTTGCTCTGTTTCTCCATTCGCTACTGTGCTCTGTTTCGGAGGATCAGAGGATGTACTGGTGTCGTAGTATTTGTCGAAAAAAATATATGTAAGTACTTGCAGTATCATAGGCCACATATACACCATGATGATGTGCTAATTAAACGAAATACAAGCTGGTGTACATCTCGTACAATATCAGCCCTGTTTTGTATTAGCTTCTAATTTTGATTTCTACTTAAAAAAATAAAATGATCAGAAACTAATATAAACACCTGGCTTATCGAAACGGTTTTTCCACTCCTTTTACTATTGTCTAGCTTCGGAGATAAGGCAGAGGGTCATAGGTGCATCACACACCCCACTTCTCTTACTATCGTCTCACTCCAGAGATAAAGTAGGAGGTCACAGGAGCATCTCTCTTATTTTTTTCACCGTTCATCCCATCCTTCTAAAATCCACTTCTTTCAGCCATTGCTATTCATTTTCAGCCATTTCTAAACGTCACAACCAAAAGCCATCAACAGAAGTCAGAAGCTGATTTGAATATCTCAGTTTCTAAAAATGGTTTCTCCAAGCTGCTTTTAAAAACCATCGGCTGGCCTTTGTCGTCTCGTCAGCGTCCGCGTCTTTCAAAAGTTATTTTCTAAATTTTATTTTAAAAGCTAATTTTTTCTGTTATTACTATTCTATTTTACTCAAAAGCTAAAAGAAAATGCTTCAGTAAAAAGTTATCGGTTCCAGACGATTAAAATACCCTAATATTGTGAAAGTGCAGGCTATTTTATGGCTTCGATCCCCTGCAACAGCCGAAAGCCCAGAGGTGCTAGACTTGGGCCGAAAGCTCGCTCCCCCGTGGGCTATGGACATGCTTGGGAACCTGTAATCCACGCAGATTGTTCGCCCTGGACATGCACATCCTCCAATCCTTTATTGAGGCTGCTGGGCCTGAGCCTCTCTGCTCAAATTCTTCTGTTCCTTTAACTTCTCAGGTCCAACCCGCCTAGGCTTGGTGCCACCTGACTCAGTGATGATCCGGTTCGACCGGATCCCGCTCCGGGAGCCAGCACCGGCAGGCCCGCTTCATTCCCGGCGGTGGCACGTCTGGCAACTTGACACGCGGAGGCAATGGTCATGGCTTTCTTCTAGCAGCAAGCACGAGGTGCATACACATCCGCTCAGGTGTGAAATTTGGATGTTTGTAGTACCACACAGCTACAAAATTCCCGAATTAGCATCGCGTGTCAAAAAATTTCGCATTTGACCCCCCGACGCACCGCACGACCAAAACTCCGAGCGCACGACTGGACGGGAGCCGACACCTGGCAAATGTGCGGTACCGGACCGCACGACCGGTGCTACAGTAGAGTCGTGCAGTCCGGTATCGCACGACTGCACTGTAGCGACGTGGTTGTGCGGTCCGTACCGCACGACCGAACTGTGTTGCGCGTTGTGCCGACCGGCCGACCGCACGTCCATCCCGCCGAAAGCAGCACCGCGCGCTGGCCCGCCCGTTCGCACACGCGTCACATTTGTAGCATATTTGCATGGCATGGCCCCCTCTCCATTTCAACACATACGCTTAAAAGCTGAAAGAATAGCGCGAGGGAGCGAGAAGAAGCTCATTTTGCGCACTTGTAGTTGGAGTTCAGCCAGAGTGAGAGAGGCGGTGAAGGGAAGTGAGTGAAAATACATATTTTGAAGTTGTTTTCGTTTAGAATCAGAGGATTTAGCAAATACAAAAGTTGTAGATCGCCTGGTGAGCTTCAAAAAGAGGTAAGTCTTGTGTACGTAAAATTTATTTTTATGTATGTCATTAGTCTATAATTAAGCGAACCGTCTTTTCTTAAGTTGTTTTCGTTCGGAATCAGGGGATTTGGCAAGTACAAAAAGTGTAGATCGCCTTGTGAGCTTCAAGAAGAGGTAAGTCTTGTGCCCGTGCAACTACATTTTTATGTATGTCATTAGTCCATAATTAAGCAAACCGTAATTTGTTAATGTTATTTATGTCAATCTTTGATACGCTATATATTTGTAGCAAATCTTCCATATGTTACGCATGGTATTGTTTAGTGTATATAATGTTGTGCTTTGTTTTTAGTGAACATACGTATTGAGTCCTCATATTTTTTTGTGAACATACGCTATGTTAGGCATGATGTATTTTTTCATATGTAATGTAGTTTCATTTTGTGGGAAAATATGAACTTGTAGATGTGTAGACGTTGAGAAAATACATATTTATGTTAGAGCATTTGTAGGTGATACCAATAGTAGCAGGATTAGAAATATACAATTAGTACGCTTAGGGAAGTAGTAGATACAATGCGTTAGGTGGTAAAAATAAATTTGGTACAGTAGAATTAAAATACAATAATAGTAATACAATGTATAATACAATTAAATAAATTCTGTATTAAGTAAAAGTTAGAAAAGAAATGTACAAAAATTAGTAATTGGTTTTTTGCATTAATTGAGAAAAATATGAAATAAAAACTAAAATATAGATTGAGAGTTAAAAATATTACTAATCGATATTGTAGGTTATAGGAAGAGGTACAAAAATAACATGTAAATCTTAAATTATGGTAGTGGGTGTTTGATAGTACGCTTATTTCATTGTGTACTAAGATGGTTGATTATGCACTTATGTTAGGTACGGCATGGTTGAGATTTAAGACTTGTTCATATTCTACGGCAGTGGTCTCGTACGTGACGGGCCGTATGGGGCGGATCTGTCAAATTATCACCGGACCATGATCCGGGCACCCGGTCTGAACGCCATGAGCTTGTCTGAGCTACGGAGGTGTGTCCGTTCGGCGTTCGATCGGTACACTGCAAGAAAGAAGTTACGGATCGAGGCATTCTATGCCTCAACGGTGGGTGATGCAGGGGAGAGCATGTGGCAACTTCTGAAAGTGACCAATGATACATCATGGGCCAACTACATGGAGGTCGTGTGCAACCCTGATGCTGAGATATATGCCAAGCCAATGGTGTATGTGGAGTTCGTGGAGAGGACAGAATCATCTGGCATGGTTGGTTCTGATGCAGCTGGTGGAGATGTAGTGTCTGGGTTCTTCTCCGGTGGTCATGAAGATGCTTCTGCGGGAGAACATATGGGCGAGGAAGTGGGTGATGAAGACCTTAGGAGGCGTACGGACAATTTTCAGGCCAACGAAGGTGTGGGGGAGAGGTGGTGGGCCGCCCGTATTGACTGTCATGAGTACCTTACGGACTAGGTGGAAGAAGTGGGGAGTGAGGAGGACGAGAATGTGGAAACAAGCAGTTCCGGAGAGGACGACGATGGCGAAGGCGAAGGTACAATTGGAGGGATGGTGGGTGGTGTTATGACCACCGATGTTGCGTACGTGTCGTCTAGACTGGACGACAACGCAACGGCATCCCTAGTTCTGCCACAGGCGGAGGAGGCAGAATGGGGGTTCAGCGAGGCCACACTCATTTTAGGGCAGTGCTTCAGTAAGAAGAGTGCTGCCCAGCAGGCTATTGCTAGATACGCCGTGAACATTAGCCGGACGTATCGGGTGCACAGGTCAAACTCGGACACGTATATTGTGAAGTGTGTCAACGGGTTCTGCCCTAGCAAAGTTCGTGCACAGCGGTTCAAGGGCGCTGGCACGGGGTTCCGGATAACGGTGCTACATGATCACAGTTGCGAGCTTGCGGGGCCAATACATATGCACCGCAAACATGACATCATCGTATGTTGCGAAGCTGGTGAGCCATCTCATCGTGGCAGATGTGTCCATTTCTCCAAAGGTTCTAATGGCAGAGGTAGTGAATATGGTGGGATTTGAAGTCAGCTACAAGAAGGTATGGCGGGCGAAACAAAAGGTGTTGCACCGTATGTTTGGGACGTACGAGGAGGCGTACGACCTGGTCCCAAGAATGCTGCAGCAAATTGCAGAATTAAACCTAGGCACATACATTAACAAGCAGGAGAGAGTTCATCCTACGGAGGGTCTAAATTGTTTTATTCTTGATAGAGTGTTCTGGGCCTTCCATCAGGCAATAGAATGGTTCAGGTGGTGCCGTCCAGTGCTAACGATGGACGGAATGTTCCTATCCGGCAAGTACAAGGGTACTATCCTCACCGCAGTTGCAACTGACGCAAATGACCAGTTACTCCCTATGGCATTTGCAATTGTGGAGAATGAGAATACGGAGAGCTGGCTTTGGTTCCTTACCAATGTGAAGCAGGCCATAGTGCAAGATCGCTTCGAAGTGTGTGTCATCACGGACCGCAATGCAGACTTGTTGTCTGCGTTGCGAACGATGCAGAATGGGACACAGTCCCCCTTTTAGTGGAATGATTTGAAGAACCGTTGGTGCATGAAGCATCTTGCAGCGAACTTCCACAGAAGTTTCCGTAGCAAGGACGTAATGAAGATGTTCAAGAAGCTATGCATGCAGAACCAGAAGCGGAAGTTCGAGACCTTGTGGAGGCAGCTCGATCAGGAGGCTAGCAAGCATGTCCAGACAGAATCTAGGTCCGTGGAGGGAGGCTCCACAAGAGTTGGGGTGTTCACACAATGGGTTCAATCTAATGCACTTGACCTGGAGATGTGGTCTTTGTTACACGACACCGGGGCAAGGTATGGAATCATGACAACAAACATGTCCGAGGTTTACAACGGTGTCTTGAAGGGCGTCAGATCCCTACCAATCACGGCAATTGTGGACGAGAGTTGGAACCGTACTGTCGGATACTTTGTGAATAGAGCCATGATGGCGAAGAAGCACCTGGACGAAAACAAACAATACTCTGAGGTAATGCAGGCCTACATGGATAAGAAGATGGAGAAGGGTCGTTCCCACGTTGCTTAAACCGTGGATGGCTTAAGAAAAAAGTTCGAGGTACGCCTTAGGCAGAAGTACATCATGGGTCACATTAGAGGGGATCGCAAGCAGGTATGCACGATTGATGAAAAAGCATCTTGCAACTGCAACAAACCCCAGCTTCTACACAAGCCATGCTCGCATGTGTACGCGGCTTGCGCGGTATGGAAGCAGGTGTCGACGCAGTACATCTCAAAGTACTATGACATGCAGCACTTGTATGCAACCTAGAGTGCAGAGTTCCATTCCTACGGAGTAGACATGCACTACAGGGATTTATGGTCAGGGGAGGTAAAGTGGGTGCCCAATGATGCACTGAAGCATGTCGGTCGTGGAAGACGACAAATCCGTCGCATTCACAATGACATGGATGATAGCCAGCGTGGGGATCGAGTTCGACGCCCGAAGTGTAGGCTATGCAAGACAATTGAGCACTCCCTTAGCCAGTGCCCAAACAGGCCATCATCAAGCAACGCTCCGTAGTAGCAAGCAAGCACAATATTTTGTTGTACTCATTATTGCTTCCATGTGTTTTGTGCGTTGCGATGCAGTTTGCCATATGTTGACGAGGTCCCTTCCATTATTGAGGAGTTGCATGCTTTCTTGGTTCCGTGTCTCTACGTCGCGCACATTAGCTTGCAACATTTTACTGTGCGTATTTTATGTATGTTTTGGTACATTTCGTATGTTTCCCTGTTGTGTGGGTCATATTCGTGTGCACATTTTATGTATGGTTGGTACATCCCGTATGTTTCCCTATCGTTACGTTTGGTGTTAATTATGTTGTCATTGCTTTCACATTTTATTAACAATGTAGACTAACTTATTTTCATTCGTTGCCAGGAGATGGCGTACGAGTTGCTAGACCCCCGTTGGGATGAGGGGCACCGATGCTTGTCATGGTCCTCAGGAGACGCGCCTCCGTGCTTCATCCTTAGGAGCCCCCGAGAGCACTGGCCTCTCGATCAGCGGTACATCCCACTACTTCGGTACACCGGGCTGCTGCCCATGGCCCGCATGTTGGATATACCATGCGCTCCAAAGATGATGCGGCATCGCACTCGTTGATCGTTGGAGGTCGAAGACTCACACCTTCCACTTCGGTGGGGTGAGATGACGGTTACTCTGCAGACGTGGCGATGCTTACAGGTCTACCCATTCGTGGTGCTGCTGTAGTGCCACCCCCAAAGGCAGCAGATTCGAAGGTCCGTCTGGGTCAACGGTTCGGTCATCCGCTCCTGAACAACGTAGTTGGCGTGCCTCATGGATGGCTTCGTCAGCACATGACCTGTCCTGGACACGCATATGAGGACACGGTGCGGACGCACTTCGTTGTGTACCTGCTATTTCTGTTTGGGTGGGTCTTGTTCCCTACCACCACTGGAGACTCCGTGCAACCTAGCTACATACACCTAGCAGAGTCGTTGGCAGATGGCTGGCTTGCTGAGGTGCCATAATATAGCTGGGGATCAGCAGTTCTTAGTGCCACATACCGAGGCTTGTGCGATGCCTCGCAGCGTACTACGACCAGCGAGCTGGTCCTAGCCGTCTGCTACATTCTTCTGCAGTTGTGGTCGTGGGAACACTTTCCCGTTGGCAGGCCTTACTTCGATCCTGCTGTGCACCCTTATGAGTTCAGCCTGCATTTCTACGGCCTTGATGATGGCGATGACCCCGTTGATGGGCCCACAATGGGTACGCATTGGACACATGGTCACTTACGGTAGGCTAAGGAGAGACCGAGACGTGTGTACCCGGAGTTTCACAACATGTTCGAGACTCTCCACGACGCCGACATAGTCTGGTGGCCATGGACTCCACGATTCATTATGGTTACGGCCCCCCATGGATTATCATCTCAGTGCGGGCTGCATCACATGTACTGGTTGACGACCTGTCACTTGGTGTTCTCGCAGTGTGTCGAGCCATACAACCCACAGCGAGTCATGAGGCAGTTCGGCCTATACCAGCATATCCCACCTGTGGCAAGACGCCCTCTTGCACCCAGCACCCACCGGTATGTCATTACACGGTAAATTTAAATAATGCATTACTTTGTGCCCGTACTAATTGTGTAATGTCTCGATTAACTTGCAGGCAATCGAGGCGAGGGTGAGCCAACGAAGACTGGACAATCATACAGTGGCCGTGGACAGACATGTGGCGTGACCAGGCGGACACGATGGTTGTGGAGGAAACACGGGAGTACGACCTCGACACGTATAGTTCATACCTTCGGTGGTACCTTTCACGCACCCGTAGTAGGCTTACTGGGGCGCCGCCACAGTGTCCAGCTGAGGTTATACACGAGGCCGTATGTGAGCAGATCCGATCGCCATCGAGCGCACGCACGCACGACTGCGGTACAACATTGCTATGAAATTAACCTATGCAGGATTACATTTTAACTCATTCTTTGTTTCACTGCAGTTGGAGCGGTTACATCGTATCCATGACGAGTCTGCTCAGGCACTGAACCGTGGGAGGGAAAATTCAAGTGATCGCTAGATCACTTCAATGCGCAACATCTATGAAGAAGCCAGGTCTGCGATACGGACCCTCAGTTGTGGTCGCCACAAAGACGATGCTGTTGTACGACGTGGTCACGGAGTACGTCAAGCACCACCACCATCAGCACGACCATCGTCGTCACGTCCATCGCAGTCCAGCATTCGGCCCAGCTTCGGTCACTCGTCCTCCGCGCGCTTCGGACCATCGGTTGGACAATTGCCAACTATTTGTTCGACCACTCGATTGCCATTTATCTCTAACCACATCTTCTTCTCGCAGTATTTGTGACAGGATAGCACGTTACTACAGCCATCGTCATCACGGAGGGCGACGGAGGAGCCAGCGTGCTCTCTAGGCCGATGGTCCCTAACTCCACAGAGTGACCCTGACTCGCGCACCAACCAGGGGTGTCACTTGGACCTTTCACCCCTGCCGTGCAGTCCAGCATACAAGACCGAGACAGGTGCAAACCTATCAAGGCTACACAGCGCAGGAGTACATACGCAATTTTCCTACGGCATCGTCTTTTCGAGAGCCGTATACCCCGGTACGCACTAACGTAGTAAGCTAAACATGTCTATTTCAAAGCCATCTCATCGTATTGCCAAAAAAATTACAGGTTTACACGGAGCAACAGGGCCATCAATTTCACGGTGGGTCACACACATTCCAGACTACCCAGGTAATTACCTTGTGGTATTACTATTAATTACTAACATTGCTGTCCATCGTCTAATTCAGCTGTACCATGTTAGCAGGACATAGACCCATCGGCGACCGAATGGCTGAGCAACATATTCGCCCATCCAACGCAAGTCCCCACGGAGCCATACGCAGGTCTACATTGGTCGCAGGCCTCGCAGTATGACCTTCGCGATGCACTGCACTCGCCTCCCAGGTTCACCTTCTCGGAGGATCACATGCGGCGTTGGAGGAGGCGACGAGAAGATTCGTAATGAGTTTTTGTAATTTAGATGTTGTAACATCGCATGGTTTCCTGCAATCATTTATGAAATTGTTGTGTTTGTACTGTCATGCGCTTGTGAAATTATTTTAACTACAATTAAGGCATCATCGCAATATGAGAAGTACGCACGCATGTGGACACTGCAGCTTCTAGCATGTATTACACAAACATACATTAACTCTCCAGCAGGAGAAGACACGATAACAACAAACACAAGGTACAACATAGCATAAAATATTAACAACATAGACGAGAACAGCCTACAGCGCTATAACTTAAATATCACTCTAGTCTATCGAATGAAAATAACAACGAACAAAAGAAAGAAAATATCACACAACATCACATTTATCTTTCACTCCAGTCTTTCGAAACGATGCCGCATCTCGATGAGTTCACTACCCCCCATGACACCTCTATCATGCCGAATAGTGTCCGTCCTAGTACCCATTTCATCCTCCCGCACCCAGAATCGGCAACTGTCGAGGGCTTCCTGTGTTTCATGAGAAGAAGATTTTAAAACATACCTACACGATTTGAACGAACCCGAAACAATCGTACTCACCGAGTGAAAGGGACACTTGTAGTAGTGTCACCCAGGATTCGCAGCCGTGTGTGAGGTCTTACGTCTAACAACCGTGTTGCATTGTGGGCAAATCACCATGGGTGCCGATGAAGAGGTGCTGAGATGACTTATTTCAGCGTTCGAGGGAGTGAGCATGAAAGAAAGCTACAACTAATTCAAGAGGTGAGGGAGAGCAATGCAGGGGACTAGGTGAGGAATGCCTCCCTCTTATAGGCTCGGTGGGGGGGGGGCTTCACTCACAGAGGCCACATAATAACAAGGCTTTGCGCAGTGAAATAAAAAAAGCGAATAGCTTTGCGCAGTGACTTGACAAAAGAGGTCAGTTCTGCACACATATATGACAAGAGCGGTCAGCTTTGGGCACTGACATGACAAAAGAGGGTAGCTGTACGCAGTGACAAGATAAAAGAGGACATCTTTGTGCAGCGATAAGACGACACAACCCGCTTTATGCATCGACATGAACACATCGGCGGCTTTGTGCAAATGACAGACGACGAGCACAACAAATAAAATAAAACACGACGAATACAAGGTACAACCATACACCTCGTTGCCTACAAGCCAAACGAGCCTCGTGGCACCCACATGGAGTATTGCTGAGGTGGACGCCTCGGACGTGGTTGGCCGTCGTTGTACTGGCACGCACATATGCAGCTAGGATTCGCGCAGCAACATCCGAGATCGTACGAGCTTCCTATGTTCACGACCTCCTCGTTGCCCCTCTCGCGTTGCATCTGTTGGCGGAGGTCGTTGTTCTCCTTGTTGAGAGTCTCGATTCACTCCTCCAACTCAAATATACGTTCCCATAATGTATTCATGTAATTGGCAATATACCATTCATGAGGAGCGTCGATCCAGCATGAGAAGTCGCATTTCGCCATCTACGGGAAATGACGGTTAACAAGGAGGATCCATAAATAGTTATGAAAATTGTACTATTAGCAATTTCTACCTCTGAGTGTGGGCATCGGAAGAAATGTCGCCCGCCATCGACTGGGCCATCCAAGACCTGCACGACCGCGTCCTCATTGTGTCTGCATTTTCGCCATGCGGGTTGAGCACACCGACTTGGTATAAGGCGATAGTGTGGACCGAAGTTCTCCCTCCTTTCCAAGGGAAGTTCTTCCTTCGGTGACCTATATCCGACTGGACTCTCGACTTCCGACATGGTATATTTCTGCACGACAGAGAAGGGGCTGGGGCTTCGTTCAATTTAAAGAGTTCTCCACGTAGGGGCCAGGGGACTAAGAAAACGACGCAGCTGACACGTGTTCACGGAGGTAGGGTAGTCACGGGGGCCCCTGCGCACGCGCATGGAGAAGGGCAGATGTCCGAGGAGGTGTCCTCATGTCATTTCATGGCTTGGTCATTTTTTCTACGCGTGCCCACTCAGGCGGGTGAGGGCCACCCACTGCAAAGACTGGACGGGGCCAGCTTTGCGCGTCGACATGACCAAAGACTACAAAGACAGGACTACCTAACTTTCTACACTGAGGGGAAAGAGAGGTCAGCTTCACGCAGCGAGTAGACAGTGACATGTCAAGACGAGACGGGACAAGTGGCCTGCTTTATGCAGCGAAAAGACGAGACATGCCCGCTTTACACAGTGTCAGTACAAGACTCGGCAGCTTTGTGCAGCGAGGGAGACGAGTGGCCTGCTTTACGCAGCGACAACACGAGACGGGTCCGCTTTGGGCAGTGACTGCACAAGACTTGGCAGCTTTACGCAATGAGGGGAAAGAGTGTCCTGCTTTATGCATCGACAAGATGGGACGGGCCGGCTTTACGCATTGACAGCACAAGACTGGGCAGCTTTGCGCAGTGACAGGCCAAGGCAGGACGAGACGAGATGAGGGGGACCAACCCTTCACAGTTTCATTAATTCCTGAGGCACCTTTTCACAGCTTGAAATTAACCGCACCATACCAACCCTGATCGTACATAAGGAGGTGCAAGGGATTGGAGATAAGGTACTACAGAATCCAAACCCCACACTTTCAAGATGGACAAGCGGCAGAAGGCACAGTGGGAGAAGATGCAGAAGCAATGGGAGGCGGCCCGCGACGATCGGGCGAAGGTAGCTACGGCGCGGGCCCAAGAAGCGGTGCGTGCGAGGAGGAGAGCTCCTCGAGAAGATATCCCGCGTCGCACCGACCCCCTCCCGGCGGTTCCAACGGAGCATTCGCCGCAAGACCCGCCAGAGGGGGAGATGCCTCCCCTCTGTTGGTGTCAAGACTCATGTAAGTTCTTCAAGTCGAAGCAGCAGCTTAGCCTGGGTATGCGCTACTGGGGTTGCGCAAACTACTCCAGTGACTATCCGGACCGACGTTGGGACACGAGCACCTATCGGCAGCCGGTAAGAACCGCTGACAGCGTGTTCCTCTCTACTACTTCTCGTTTCATGTACGCACTAACATTTCTTGTGCACTCGCAGTCCCCGAAACCATTGTGCGAGTGTCGCAAGTGGATCGACCAAAAGATCCACCTATACGACCAGTGGACTCTCGACTTCCACGAGTGGAATGAAAGAAGGGACTCCGAGATTCGCGAGGCGGAGCGCCGGAACGACGAGCAAGCCGAGCGTATACGTCGGGAGACGCAAGCTCATCTCAAGGCGTGCATGCGTAGGGAGCACGAAGCTCGCGAAAGAGAACGCGAAAGGAAGAGGGAGCTAGCGGCCAAGGCAAAAGAGGCAGCAGAGGAGTTCGACGCAGAGGTCTCCACGAAGGGAAAATGGCCCCGGTCCACGCAGTAGGTGGGGCTGTTTCGCGCTGGTCCCGTGAATGGCCCCGGTTATTAGGTTGTGTGTGTTCGGGTTTGTTTTCGTCCGCATAACAACGCGCACATGTATCGTAGGAGTGTGTCGGTTTGTTTTCTATCGTGCAACTTTGTGCGCTGTGTTATTTTCATGTTTACCTTTTGCATTCAATTCTTCGTGTCCTCAATATCGCTTACGTTCTTATTTACCAGCCGTTTCTACACTAATTGTATGTTCATCTTCTCATTTCAATCTTCTTCGGAATCTCTTTCAGCAGTACAAATGGCAAGTTCAGATGGATTAAATAATATGACATATGAAGACTTAAATATCCAAATCTACAAAAAAAACTAAATGAAAGGACTTCAATCTGTACTTTTCTCATTTTGACAAATTGCTAAAATTTTAGAACTTTGCATAGTTTTAAGTAGATTTGTGATTTTTATATCTTTTAATGTGCTCATAATCTGAGGTAGTTATAATTATGACTTTTCATCCTCAGATATTGGTCTATATGAACAAATTTTCTCAGAATTATTGGACTCTTTTTATTCAGTTTTTCAGCTAGGTTTTGAAGCTCAATTGGAATGCTCAAACTTTCACATAGTTTTAAGCACTTTTATGATTTTCATATCTTTTAATATGCTCATAATCTGAGGTAGACATAATTATGACTTTTCATCCTCAGATATTGATCTATATGGATAAATTTTCTCAGAATTATTGCACTCTTCTAAGTTATTTTTTCAGCTATTTTTTGAAGCTCAATTGGAATGCACAAATTTTCACATAGTTTTGAGCACTTTTCTGATTTTTCATATCTTTTAATGTGTTTATAATCTGAGGTAGGCATAATTTTAACTTTTGATTCTCAGATATTAGTCTAGATGGACAAATTTTGTCACAATTATTGCACTCTACTAAGTCATTTTATTAGCTATTTTTTGAAGCTCAATTGGAATGCAAAAACCTCAAAAACTGCTACTTATATTGGAATGTCCAAGCCTACAACGAAACTATCAGAAGTATGATTTTTGATTATGTTTTAAATATCTTTTTAAGTAAGTAATCAAACTTGAAAATTAATCACATGTTTCTATTTTCATATTTTTATGATTACATTAAGATGAAAGAATTAGTATTAAGCTCCATGTGTTCAATATGTTTCTAATATCTTTTCACATTTCTGTTACAACAAAATTACACAAGTAGTAAACTGGACTCTACATATAAGTCATATTTTTCAAACATCATTTCATGTATACAAAATTATTTTTATTCCAAATATAACCTTACAAATATATATACATTCTATACGCTCGGAGAAATATAACTTTATAAATACATATAAATACAATATCCAAAATTAATTCTATACATATCTAAAATTTTATTTATCCCAAAAATTATTTCTATACATATAAATCTTTTCTAAATTTAACTTTATAAATACATACAAATACAATACCTAAAATCAATGTTATTTTGCGTTTGTGCGGTCGGCAGAGAACATGCACTCGGGTGGCGATGCACAGTTCGATCGTGTGGTACCGGACCGCATGACCGGTACCGCACGTTTGCTAGGTGTCGGCTCCCGCCCGATCGTGCGCTCGGAGTTTTGGTCGTGCGGTGCATCGAGGGGCCAGATGCGGAATTTTTTGACACGCGGTGCTAGTTCGGGAATTTTGTAGCTGTGTGGTACTACAAATGTCCAAATTTCCTTAGTTGTGCACTACCGATACATCACACGAATCTGCCGATATCCTTGCTAATGCATTATGCTTAATTCTTAAATATCACTAAAACCTGTTTAGAGTGTAGTACGTACAGGAGGGTAGTGCTAGTACGGGGAATGGGATACACTACTAGTTTTCAGGTCTAGGACAACGGAGCGAAATCGTTGCGATAGGGCTAAAATAGATGCAATATGTACCTATTGCAACACATCACTTTCGTTGACAAGCGTGGCTAGTACTTGCGTGCTTAAAAGATTGTGCAACGGATTGTGGTTTCGTTGCAATACCTATGGTTATTGCCATGCAATGTGTTGTGGCAATTGTTTGTTGTTGCAACGAGTGATGTCGTGGTGATATTGGCTATTGCCACGGCTGACTCCGTGGCAATAGCTTCTTTTACCACGAAGTTTGGTCGTGGCAATAGCTTCTTTTGCCACGAAGTTTGGACGTGGCAATAGTATCATTTGCCACGAAAATATTGCGTGGTAATAGATTCTATTGCCACGCCAATGGTTCGTGGCAATAGACCCTATTGCTACGGAGAGCATTTCGTTGCAACAGGATATATTGTCACGGAAGGCGTTTCATTGCAACAGGTTTAATTGCCACGGGAATCGTTTCGTTGCAATATGTTTTATTGCCACGGAAGGCGTTTCATTGTCATAAAGTTATTGCGACGAAATATATTTTATTGCAAATAGAGCCTATAGCAACAAACATTGTTCATGGCATATAGTGGAATCGCAACATAGTAGCAGCGTTGCAACAGCCTATCACAACGAAATACCAATTTTGCATACAGGTTTATCGCAACGGTAAAATTTGCGGTAGCATATTGAGCATATGATATTTTATTATAATTTGTTGTTGCAAATTAATAATCAAATTAGGAACACGGCTGGATCAAAAACACATATATTAATTCAACACATAGTGCCACCACTCATGCAGGAATTACATATCAATCTCCAAACTTAAACTATAAAGTTTGTAACTAATAACAAAAGTACTATCACTTCTATTTCATTTGTCCTTGCTTCTTTGCCATGTTGAATTACCTGACTCGACGACGCCACGACTCTGTTTGCTCTGATCAAATTGTTTCATCCTAATAGAACATGAACAATAAAGAGGGACCTTAATGTGAGTATTGTCCAGCAGTACATACTTAAGTATATCATAGTGCAAGTTTAGAGATACGAGTTACAGCTGAAAATAGCAATTTTGAGTTCTCTAGTTCAGTTGCATAGCAAAGTATTTAGCAAGTGATTCCAGCAGAATTATTTAATTTCATTTCATTTACCGATATATAGTAGCCCTACTTCACCTGGCATAATTTTCTAGTAGTTTAGAACAGTATGCTATATTTGACATAAGAACAATGACAGATGAAGATTAATCATATTTTCTTTTCATACCCGCTGGTCCCTCCTTTTCTTCGAACGAGTTGTAGCAGTATTCTTCAATTGTTGTGGAGGAATGAAGTTCGATGAACCATTATTAACAGCGACATTTTGGAAGAGGCTTCGGTTAAGATTAGAAGCTCGAGTGATGACGAGACGACGAGAGCTAAACTACGACTAATTACCACTAACCCTACCCCTAACGACAAGAAACATAAGTAAGCAATTAAAGGAAAATAAATCTAATGCAAGCGACGACAGAAAATAGTAAATCTAATTTTTTTTGTATTTTGTTTTGTTTTACTAAAAGGAACAAACAGGACAGCAGACTTAAAATAAATTCTAACTGAAACATCTACTCTAAACCAGCAAGCAATTCACATATTGAATATAATTGGACTACTGATCATCAAGCAAATATATAAGTCTAAACTAGACATTTCATATCCTAACATATCATATCACAGCATTTCATACCATAACATCATTGCAATCATTCAACCATATTACAATGCTCATAATAAAAATTCAAATATTTCTCACGATACTAGCATAAGAAAGAGTAGAAGATTTAGACAAGGAGAATGAGTAGTAGCATTCGGCCTGAATGTAGAGAATGCAGCAGCAGTTCATCAGCAGTTTTGGCCATCAGAACAGCAGCAGTTCGGCCAACAATTTCAGCACTCAGCAGTAGTAATCAACACAAGAAAATTAGCAGCAGGAACCAACAGCACCACTTGGCAGCAAACTGAATAAGTAGCAGCACCTCAGTTGGTTTCTTCGGTTCAGCACAGACCTCAGAAATTGCAGCACAGTCTTGGCCAAACAGCAGTTCTTCGGCCAGCAAAAAGAGCATAGGGCAGCAGTCAGCAGCACAGATCGGTCACAGGAGCAAAAATTGTAGCACACAGTAGATCCAACCAGCAGGGAACAGCAGCAAGGAAGCTCGGCCTGAAGTGGGGGAATCGGCAGGGAGTATTGGGAGGAAGGAGTAGGAACGGCAGAAGACGAGCAGCACAGGGTTTGGGATTGCAGATCGACAGTGGAGACAAAAGGGGGTTTCAGTTGTAGAGAAGGGAGAAGGGGGTTTTCGGATCTGGAGAATGGCGCAAGAGTGGAGGGGAGAAAAAGGGGAGAGGAGCTGGAATCTGGAGACAAGGGACAGCAGGGAGGAAGGAGGAAGCTTCGGAAGAAAGGGGGGTTCGGTTTTGGGAGAGGAGGCGCAGGAGGTGGAAATGGAAGAAGAGGGTGAATGGGGGGGACTAGGGCGGCTGCATGGTGGGAGGCTTTGGGATGTGTGAAGGAGGAGATGGAGTTGAGGAGAAGGGGCGCAGGGAGGAAGATGAAGTGGGATGGGGGTGGCGGCTGGAATGGGTTGTCTGCCTCTTCATCTTTTATATGAGATATAGGAAACTCTAGTGTTTGGTTTTTGCATTTAGACTCCTTGCTTCTTCTTATTTTTCAACCCTACCTTCTTTGCTGATATTCTGTGGATTTTTGCGTCTTTTTCGCACCGACATGTGAGTAAATTGCATACACTGTAAACAGTCCAAATAGGGGGCAAACATATATATAATCGATGAATTTTATGCCCAATTTATGCTATTCACAGCAGGGTAATGATATAAAAATTAATACTAATATGATGCACATCAGTTTGATGTCAATGATTTCCGTGGAAAGCATCGAGATCACGGTCTTATTGTCATCCTTCTTGAAATCGGAGCCTATGGTTAGCTCTGATACCAATTGTCACAACCTGAGGATTGAGATAGCAACTGGTGGCTGTGGGACGTGTCCGGGCTGTAATGCGTTGCGTGTGCCTAGGTTATAATGCCTGGGTTCCAAAAATACAACCAGATAACTCAAAAGCTTCCAATCCAAATTTAAACGTAAGCAAGCAACCACACATGACGAGTACATAACTTAGTTTTTCACTCCAAGATGTTCATCACATTATTATTTTTATCATAAATGATATGCAACATAGATTCATGGCCATTGTAGGGTAGGATGGGAGATTGCGTCTGAGGAGCGGTGCATTGAGCGTGGGCAGCAGGCTGCTCTGCATTGGTCCCTTGTCTGGAAGCAAGCTGCTCCTGGTAGATCCGTACAACAGTAGCACTTATCATTGCAGGATGGTGTCCTCCCGCATGGACATGGCGTAAACATCTTTCGATCCATATGGTCAATGGTTTGAGTTGCATGCAAAAAAGGGTGTTCAATTCAACTCAGTTTCAGAGTAAAATAATAGAAATTTTCACAGAATGTAATGCTTTCTTCCGGATGGGAATTGGATTGTTTGTGGGCAAATTATATTGAAGCAACCTATAGCTTCATCATAATTCACCTGATTGTTTGTTGTGCATGCACTTACACTGTGAAAGAATCATGACACATCCAAGGATAACCACGGTAAGCATCACCACCTTGCTTCCCCCCATCAGAAGCTTCGCCATATATGTAGTTCTTCCTATTCAGAGATTGTATGTATGTTTGATAGTATACTTGCTACACAGTTCATATATATTGGAACAAAAACGATCTATGTTTAGTGACAAGTAATTAGTCCAGCTGGGTGGCTGATCATCCCAAATTAAATAACAGCTATTTTTCAACATTGGAAAGAAAATTCTCTATGTTGTAGTCATTATGTCTAGGCTGGTGGATTATCCTCCCAAATTTCATGGTGTCAATTATTCAATGCATACGTTTTCCAGTGGGTGACTGAATTGTAGTCCACTCAAGTGGCTAACGCATCTCACTGTCGATTGAGCCGCTTGCCAAATATATAGTGTGTGCGATAAGGAGGACCACAAGCCACGTTGGGGCCGTGCAGGACATGTGTAGGGCCAGCACTAGCTATTGTAAGGTATGTGGTGGCTGAGGATCCCATCCTGTGGCTGCAAAAGCCTCTGTTCATATGGTTATTACTATACAATACTTTGTTTATTTATATATGTATGGATGTAATACAATGTTATCGTATGTGTATGCTTGCCACTAACACAGGACTAACACAGTAAATATATAGGGTCTGAGAGGACCCTACTATGTTAGAGTCTAGTTGTAATATTTAACATTATAAATGAAGGATGTGGGGGTCATATAAAAGTATAAATAAAGGCTGATCGTTGCACCGCGATGCGACGCGGTGAACGCGCTCGCCCGCCCTGCCCACCATGACGCGCGGCCGTGGATCGTGCTTCGTCGTCGACGCCAAACATTGACCAGTGAACCAAAACTGCACGGTTGATATTCACAAGGACCGGAGGCCATGGTTCAGTACCCATCCAATTGTTGCCGTCCTTTTACTTATTGCAGAGAATATCACGGGAGGGAGGAAGGAGTTGGCCGATTACTATTTTAAATTGTCTAATTTTTGAAACTTTAATAATGGCATAAGACTGTTGTAACACCACAGGACCCACATTATCCTAGGATGCCACTAAACCACTCTACAAGCTAGCTAATTTACAAAAAAACTGGCAACAACTTCTAAATCATGATAAACTAAGCGGAAGCATACTGAAACAAATGTAATGGAACACTAATAGTCAAGAAACAACCGCTATTAATTTTAACCAATTAAAGTGAACTATAGCTTAACATTAATAATTATACATGATCAACAATGAGAGTAAAGATGAATGACCGGATGCTACACTTATTTATTACAATATGAAACATCATATGGTGTGTGACAGTGATGTGCCGCTCTATCCTTCCCATGCATGCTCGAGAAGTCACCTGGAAGGGGGAAGCAAGAGTGAGATAAAAATCTCAACAAGCAAACTGTTTAACAAGCTAATTAAACTACAATGTTGTTGCGGCAGGTGACCACGAATATAGCTTTAACCATATTTACTACCAACAATAATAAAACATTAGCAATAAATCTTGTTTGACTAATCTCAACTAACTATCACTACCAATGACAGGAAAGCATTAACAGTTTTACCTCACTATCTTTATTATTTCTCGCATCCACAACTACCATCAACAGTTTCTACAAGAGAAAGGAATCTCATGCCACAATTTCAACCCCAACCATACCAAAAGGGGTGAACCTCATTCTATGACCACAACCACATTCCTCATACCGCAAGTGACTCTCATGAGCCAAATCGACATCATAACTATGAAGTTGCTTTTATTTGCAAAATAACTTCACCACAATACATTGCATAAAAATGCATATGATCTTCCCACAATGCAATGCATATGAATGCTCATACTCCACTTCACCCTTACCCAACAAGGTAAGAGTGTGCATCGTACTATGACAATGTACGATGCTGTACCGGTACGGTCGCGGCTATAAGTGGCGACATCCACATTGCAAATGTCATGACATGTTATGAATGATATGATAGTCATAAACGACTAGAATCTAACCACAAAGATTAGCAACATAATTATCATGAATACTTTCTCAATATCCACATGCATCTCATTAAGCACAATACCAAAGCTTCATAAGATCATTACCACATGACCCACAATTTATTTATCAAGAATACTACCACCACAACCATAAATATTCACTAAGAATACTATCACTTAGACCACAATATATTCATAAAGATTACTACCCCACAACTACACTTATTTCATCAAGAACAATTCCACATACCCACTATTAACCATCAAGATCATAAACTATTGAATTCTTAAAGTACTTCCACATGAACCACATTAAGAAGGCATGTAACAATGGCATGTCAACTCAAATTAAGAGAAATACTTAATGTGAAGGTAGAATAATTAACAAGTTAAACATGTAGCACAACCACTACGTTTACTTGCCTCTACCGACGAAACGACGAAATCACGCGTGTTCAGAAGCAAAACCGTCTGTCCAAAAAAGTACCTCCCAGCACACATTACAACAATGAAAACGCAACTCTCGAAGACAAGATATCGCTAAGCCCCAAAATCCCACAACATCCTTCCCCGCGTAACGGTTCTACAATCTTCCCATTGCAGCGGTGCTGCTTAACATTTTTCTATCTTTAAAAATATAAAACTAATCACACCAAAAGATATATATCTGAATTCCTAGCTTAAATACCAAACTTTTCATGTAGCTCATTTATTTTTATCTTGTCATTAACAAGGCGATATCTAATGCACAAAACAGAGGACGTCCTCTGCTCTGGATGTCTGGACAGCCGACTTGTAACGCGTCCCTAGAACAGATCAAGTCTCTAAAAATTCTAGTTCTTTTACTGCAGCTAGATTGCTGAATTCCCTACCTTTTTCTCAATTATGACCAAAAATTTAAAAATCATCTTCTACCCCTAATTCCCATCTGAACAGCGGTCTGCGAGAATTCAGACCCTGGTACGTCTAAATTACGTGGAAAAAAAATCTGAACAAAATATAGTAGATGCGTATCGTCATCCTCTACGTTTTTCCTTTTGGGGAGACCCTCGGGAAAAATCTTTTTAGGGGTCTAAACTACATGAACACCCGCACTGCGTGAATTGATCTACAGACAAACAGCAGGAACTCTCTCATTGGAGAATCTAATTGCTAATCCCCATCAAATCCTGTGCTATGAACCCTAATTACAATAAAAACAGAGGGTTTTGGGATGGGGAAAAATTACCTAGCCTTGGGATCACACCTTTTCTCCTCTTCCTCTTCCTCCCTTCCTCCTCCTCTTCTTCTTCCTCTCCTTGCCTTTCTCCTTTGCTCCAAAGAACAGGGCAGCAGCTTGGGAGGTGGGGATGGGGCGCAAGGAGGGTAGGGGTGGCGGCTGGGGGTGGGAAAAGGGAGGGGGAGGCGCCCACAAGGTTTATAAAGGAGGTGGCTAGGGTTTGGGAGGGGGCATGGGCCCCCATTTGGGCAGGCTGGCCCAAAGTGGCTGGCCCACCTCCGGACAGCCCAAATCTCTAAATTAATTATTTTAATTATTTTATTATTTTAGACTATTTCAAAGAATTTATTTTCACCTGCCGCGATTTACCGAAAATCCAGGCGACTCCGCGATTAATTTAAAAAAACAACACCGAAACGACGTTCAGGATATTACATTCTCCCCACCTAAAAAGGATTCATTCTCGAATCTAACTCCTTAATCCACGAGACAAAGAACAATCAAGAAAAGAACATCCCAAGGATAGAACATCCCAAGGGAACAACAACTACGGTACTCTTCCGCCTCGCAAAGCTCAGGCTCTTCTTATGTATCCAATCTTCAAGCTTCCACGTCACCTCCTGCTCGGCCTGATTCGTCCAAAGGGCCTTCACATACCTGGTGGCCAGCTCCGACGAGTCCACGATACACGCTGATCGACGCCGAGCACCCGCAGCCCTTCGGTCGGCTCTGAGCAACCAACAGGTCCTGCCGTTCTCACCAAAATTCCCCGCCACAACTATTAAACCTCTTATTAAATATAATCGGGATAATACATTTTACCCCTTCAAAAGAATTTGACCGTAAATTCCACTCACATCATTCTACTCCAAGCACAAATATTATCTTTTACAAATAGAACCCAACAAAAGAAGAATAAAGGATTCTCAAGCAACATACCAGCAACCAGCTTTTCTTCAAAGAACCACGATCTAATTCAAAGGATTCACCAAAAAATATTTTTCACTCTCCAAGTAGACAATTGGAGAAACCACATCATATAAGCCAAGAGTGAAAATCACTCGAAAGTCCAAAACAATCATTTTATTTTCCGAACTAGAAAAGACTACGCCTCAACAATAAACAACTCAATTTGCAGATGACCTCTGCCAAAACACACAGAACAAACAAGAATCAAGCGAGCATTTTACTACTCGAGATATCGTTAATTTCCCAATCCATTCCCTTTCAAAATTTTAACTTTCTTGAACAAAGTATTTCCAACTCATCGCTCAACACACCCTCTCATTTAACTCAAGTTGGCTACCTCAATAATAAGACCAAACTGAGTACATCATCTACACCCTTGTAGAGAGACTCACTGCTCCCAAAAAAACATACTCTAGCCAAGACCTCGACCAACAGAATTATTTTCACAAATAATTCCTAACGCACCTTAGCCCCTCAAGGATAACAATTCAAAATTCTTATCAAACCCACACATACTCCCTTACTGCACCTCGAGGATGCTATCCCGATCATCACACTATTTGGATTCCACTCTGATCCACTATTCCTACATAGCAACACAGGGCATCTAAGGTTCTAGCATAACAAAAGGTAAAGCCCAGACTTAGCTTCAAGACTCCTACAACAAACTTCCCGTATAAGATAGGGAAATCCTCAGGTGAAAACCTTACTATTTCACAGTTAACATACGCTCAATTATTAATATCAACAAATTATTTAACTCAAAGACAAACATTCTATTTAAATCAAATCCTTCCCAAGGATTATTCCACGAAAACAGTATATCATCCAATGTACCATAAACATCGTAATATTTAAGGCTCCCACAAAAAAACATCTACTAGACCACCACTATCCAGTTGCCATCACGCAACAAAAAGGCTTCGCAACCCACAACAATTACCCTGATCTTAGAAGAAGGGGTAAGAAGAAATAAATTTTAGCATACAGAAAATCGCTATCATTCACAGTAGCCAAAAGACCAAGAGAAAATCAAATAGCAATGAGGTTGGAAAACACAAGATGAGATCATCTGTACCTCAAATACTTTTAATACAACTTTTTCTTTCAATAAGAAATAATTTTTCTTTGATAACAGCATCCCGCCAATTCCAATAAAAGATGTTTGAAGTCCACAACGCAAGATGCGGATAAAACCAATACAATCATTCAACACGCCGCTTTACTCAAGGCAATATCGGCTACCACACAAGTCTTAAGGTCCAAAAATGTGAGACCCGGAGTAAAAACTCCTAGACCCCCTGTGTATTACTGTACTAGTCCCAGAGATCAATGCTAGTACACACAGTTCAAACAGAAAAGATGATACATTGCCAACAACGCTTTATTACGATAGTAACTGAAGTTTTACAAAGGCCATTGCCTTACTAAGGTTCACAGAACCTCAAGCAAAAATAAACACAGCGGAAGCAAATGAAGATAAACAGTTGACCCATCAATCTGCCACAGGCAATTGACTGGGGAAACGAATCCTAGGCATCCAAGAATAATCCACCACATCCACATTCGGCGCAGAAGTCATACTCTCCAGCTTGATCTTCTTCATTCTCTGCTTTTATATTTATAGAGCAACAGGTGAGTACAAAAATGTACTCCGCAAGTCTTGGGAAAATGCATAGATGTAAGGTTTCACAAAGGAAGGCTATATGGTTTATTTGCAAAAAAATCAGCATTTTATTTCAAATCTACATAATTACTTTAAAAGCCATTTTGTAAACAACTTGTTTTTAATAATTGAAATTGGATAAGTACTTTAGTGAAGGTTAAACTACCAACACTAATACCTCAGACCATCACAGCCAAAATTTCAAAACCTCAGGTTACACCCCCTGATCTGAACATCACGAGAGTTATACTACTCGAGTTTTCTCCAATTCATTTTGTTTTGAAATCAAAACCAACACTTCTACCATGTGAATGCATTCCTTGCTCGCCCTTGACCGTGGGCACGGCTATTCGAATAGTTTTAACTCTGCAGAGGTCGTACACTTTACCCACAAGAGATAAATTCTCTTAATAGTCAACACGCTTCCTTTGGCATGAGACCCAGATAAATTATCACCAAGCCTTTCGCCTACTCCAGTATAGTTTAAATACCACCCGCTAAGGTTTCACCACAACTCGAATCCACGAGTTGGAGCCCCTCTTGCGCCATATGAGTCTGATGAAACCCTGTCCCTCACTATGAGTAACGAGACACCACGGCACTCAATACACGGTGATATCTAAACTACACTATTATAGGGTAGTTAGCTAGGTCGTACCCATATAGACTTGTGGTTGTACTGTTTTGCTCAGTTTGGACAAACACAAGCGTCGGTCCTTAAACGACCAGGGTGGCTCATTCACAATTCCAAACATTCTCGTGCTAATCGCACCACCAAACCTTCCATCCACCCTTGTCAACTTTTCCCTTTGAAATTCATTTTTTACTTTTAAATTAACTGTGGTAACACCCATTACCACTTTTCAAACAAAGCATTTAACAATGGTAACATCCATTACCAATGTTCAAACAAATCATTCATCAAAACATTTGATAAACATGCTACTCATTTGAGTATTAATACATTAATTTGCTACACTAAGCATTTGCTAGTATTTTAAACACTCAACCAATGTAATGCTAACTCATTATTGAGTTAAAGGGATATCCTAAGTTGACAATGGTACAAGGTAAACAATTTTCAATGGAAGGTATAACAAATTGGGTCTTTAACTAAATTTTCTAAATCAAATTATCACCTGATATAACATAAGCATGCATTAATTTAAAATAACTAACTAAACATTTTTCCAAATCATTTGAGCAAGTTGATCAAAGGAAACTTGCAAAACATGGGAGCAAAATGTTCAAAGGAGACTTGCCTTCCTGTGTCTGGTTGAAATCTTCCACAACTTGCTCTTGCAAATCCTCGGACAATTCGGTCTCTACACGTAAATCGAGAAAACCAAATAAATAAAATAAAATAAAAATTCAAAAATTGAAAGTAAACATACCAATTGAAAGATTGAAATTTTAGATGAATTTAGAAATTTGAATGGATCAATTTGAAGTTAAAATGAGAAAGATATGGCTATTTGAAAATCTCAGATTTAAATAAATCCAGAAATTCGGAAATCTCGACATGTGGGGTCCATGGTCAGCGATTTCATTAAAATGAGTCTCGACGTATGGGACCCATGGACTCGGGACCCACTTGTCGGTGAATAGCGCAGAGGGTGGTCGCCGCGGGTGGGACCAGTGTCGCCGGATAAAACGGAGAAACTCAACCTCGCGCAGAGAGCGGGCTCGAAGCAGCCGAGGAGTGGGAAGAAAGAGAGCGGCGCTAGCCAAGTGAGCGGGAGGCACCGCCTACCCTAATGGGTAGGTAACCCTCTTGAGGGTTATCTGCGAGGCCGGCGGAGCGGGCGTGGCATCCACGTGGTGCCCACGTCGGTGCCACGTCACCTCAACGTGCGAGCGTGGCGGGCATGAGCGAGGTGGCAATGGGGCGCTGCGTGGCGGTCGTGGCGCCGGCGGCGGCCACCTGGCGCCACGCGGCTGCCACACGCGCGCAGTCGCCTACGTGGCACGGTCGCCGGAGGAAAGGGGCCCGGGACCCGAAGGTCGCCGGCGCTCCGGCGGGCGGCGGCGCCAACCGGCGTGCGCAAAAGCGAGAGGAGGAAGGAGAATCGCTAGTACCTCGCGACGGCGCCGAGGATGACCGAGAGGGTGTGCAGCGGCAGCGGCGGCGGCCGAGGAGGTTGATCGGCGCGGGCGCTCGGATCGAGAAGCTCGGGGAAGAGGTGTTCGAGATGCGCCTCGCCTCACTGGTGCTCGGAGTGGCGGTGGCGCGGCACGGGGTGGCTTGAGGCAGCGGCAATTGCTCGCCGGAGTACTTTCGTTGGCGAGGGGAAAAGTTGCACGGGCACAGCGGTGCTACTGGCGCGATCGAGCCGAATTGAGTGAGGGAAAAGGTGAAAAGTGGGAAGGAAGCTCGGGAAGGATTTTATAGGCGGCGGAGGGGGTAGCGGACGCGCAATTCCTCGCCGGACTTGAAACAGCCCGAGCATCAATTGGCTTAAAGCGAGGTGGAGAGAGGGGTAACGGCGGCTCGGAGTGCGGTGGAAGTGGGGAAGTTAAATGCGCAAGCGCTTCGGACGAAGATGATGGGAAAACCGAAGTGTTAAAGTTTCGGTTTTGAAGCCTTAATGGCGGCGAGAGGTTTCGGGAGGAGGAGATGGGGAGGAAGACGGGCGACAGCGGGCCCGTCATCGGCGAGAGGAGAGGGAGAAAGAAGCGGCGGCGGACGGATGTGCGACAAGTGGCGAAGAGAGAAAGTGCAGCCGTTGGATCCTCGGCGAACGGTAAGTGGTTACTGGCGGCGAGGATTCAATCCGACAACCGAGGATATATCCGGGCGTTCGGGTGCATCAAGTAGCGGTGGCGGCTGCGATCTTTGACGGCAACGGCGAAAGGCCCGATCTTGCCACGCGTCGCCCGAGAGAGAAGAGGTAGGCGGGCGAGCGGTAAGTGTGGGTGGGCGGTCGGGATTAGAGGGGCGGGGCGTGGGATGGTCCGATGGGCGCCAAGTGTCGGTCAACGGAAGGGAATGGCGGGTGAGGAGTGGACGGCGCGATCAGCGGCCGGGATCGGACGCCCGGAGGAAGGCACGTGGCAGCCGAAAGGAATTTTGAATTTAATTTTTTTGGTTTTCAGAAAATACTAGGAGGCTTTAAAATGCTCAGAAAAATACCAAATAAATTTTAAAAATTACAGAAAAATTCAGATAATTCACTGATAATGTTTTAAACATATTAAAAATATTTCCAACTTATTTTGATATTAAATTTTCTTTTCAACAGAAACTTTAAATTCTAAAAATTCCAGATAATTGGAAATTATTAATTTAAAATTATTTCTTCAAAATAAAAGCAAAAATTGGGATGTTACAAACCTACCCCACTTAGAAGGAATCTCGACCCCGAGATTCGGAAGAACTGAGAAATAGATTAGGAAACTCTGCTCGAAGATCCTCTTCTCGTTCCCAGGTTGCTTCTGATTCCGGACGGTTGCTCCATTGCACTTTACAGAATTTGATAGTCTTGTTTCTTGTGCAGCGCTCTGCCTCTTCTAAAATCTTGACAGGAAATTCTGAATATGTCAAGTCCTCTTTTAAATCAACATCCTCAAAGGTATCAACTCCTCTGGTACTCTCAAACACTTTTTCAATCGTGATACATGAAATACATCATGTACACGACAAGCGAGGAGGAAGTTCTAGGCGATAAGCGACTTCACCTCTTCTTGCTATAACTAGAAATGGTCCAATATACCTTGGGGCAAGCTTACCATCGACTTTGAATCGACGTATCCCTTTCATAGGTGACACTTTGGATACACATGATCGCTGGCGTAAATTCCAACATTCTTCGACGATTATCGGCATAACTCTTTGTGCAGTGCGTCTTTGTTTTCAATCGTTCTCGGATTAAGCGAACTTGATCTTACGCTAACTTCAAGACATCGGTCCGAATACTTGACTCTCTCGGTCTCGACCAATATAACGGTGTTCTACATTTTACGCCATACAAGGCTTCAAGCGGAGACATCTTTAGACTAGATTGATAACTATTATTATATGAGAATTCCGCATAGGGCAAACTTTTATCCCAGGTGGCTTTATTGGCTAAAGCACATGCTCTCGACATATCTTCCAATATCGATTTACCGTTCTGTCGACCATCTGTTTGAGGATGATAAGCGATCTGAAATTTAAATTGGTGCCCAAAACTTCATGAAGCTTCGCCAAAATCTTGAGGTAAATTGTGTTCCTCTATCGACACGATCCTCTTTGGAACTCCATGCAAACACACAATTTTTGACATATAAAGCTCGCCAATCTATCTCCGAATATGTAGTCTTTCTTGGTATGAAATGAGCAACTTTTGTTAAACGGTCAACTATAACCCAAATTGAGTCATAACCTAACTTGGTTCTTGGTAGTCCGTTATGAAATCCATTCCAATTTCCTCCCATTTCCATTCGGTATATGCAGAGGTTGCAAAAGACCAGTGAGTCTTTGATGCTCTGCTTTAACTCTTTGACATATGTCACACAAGGCTACATATTCTGCAATTTCCCTTTTCATCTTGTTCCACAGTAACTTTCCTTTAAATCTGATACATTTTTGTACTTCGGGATGAATTGAATATCTGATTCATGAGCTTCTTTTAAGATTAAATCTTTTATTTACTTTTCTCGGGTACTAGTATTCTCTTTCCAAACCAAAGAGTCCCTTCTTCATCTTCTGAAAATCCGGGCGCTTTACCTTTCTTCATATTCTCTTTAATTTCTTTAACATATTTATCCTCTCGTTGGGCTGCCTTGATCGATCTTCCAAGGTAGAGTGAACCTTCAATCTGCAGAATACCTTCGTTAACTATTTCCAAATTTAATCGTTGGAATTCCTCATGGAGGGTTAACTGCTTATCTGGAATTGACAGATTATTCATATGACTCTTTCGACTCAAAGCATCGGCTACTACATTAGCTTTTCCGGGATGATTGTGTATTCCCACATCATAATCCTTTATCAATTCGAGCCACCTTCTTTGTCTCATATTAAGGTCAGTGGGTGAATATATACTTTAAACTTTTATGATCTGTATATATCTCACACCGATTCGATTAAGTAATGCCTCCATAACTTTAGAGCATGCACAACAAAGACTAGTTCTAAATCATGAGTGGGATAATTTTCTTCATGCGGTCTTAAGCGCCTTGATGCATAAGCTACCACCCTTCCTTCTTGCATTAGTACACAACCAAGACCTTGTTTTGAAGCATCACAAAATATCTCAAAATCTTTTGAATATCGGGTAACCGCAGAACCAGTGCTGAAGTTAACCTTTTCTTTAACTCTTGAAAACTATCCTCACAGATTTACTCCATTCAAATTTCTTCTCCTTCTTTAACAGCTGGGTTAAAGGTCGGCAATCTTGGAAAAGCCTTCAATAAATCGACGATATAGTAAGCTAATCCTAGAAAACTTGGATCTCGATTACCGTCTTGGGTGGAGTCAATTTAATACATCCTTAACTTTTCGGGATCCACAGATACTCCTTCTGCTGAGATCACATGTCCCAAAACTCAATTTCTTTTAACCAAAATGCACATTTGCTAAATTTGGCATATAAGCGGTGTTCACGAGTCTTTGCAACACTATCCTTAGATGACCTTCATGTTCTTTATTATTCTTGAATAGATAAGAATGTCATCTATGAAAACAACAACAAACTTATCTAAATAATCCATAAAGACTTTATTCATCAAGTTCATGAAGTATGCGGTGCATTTGTCGGACCAAAAGACATCACCGTATACTCATATAATCCATATCTTGTGGCGAAAGCTGTCTTTGGTATATCTTCAGGTCTAATCTTCAAGCGATGATATCCCGACCGAAGATCAATCTTAGAAAAGACACTTGATCCTATGAGTTGGTCAAACAAATCATCGATCCGAGGTAAGGGATACTTATTCTTTATAGTGACTTCATTTAAAGCTCGATAATCAATGCACATCCGTTGACTACCATCCTTCTTCTTTACTAGAAGCACCGGGCTCCCAAGGCGAAGAACTTGGTCCGATGAATCCTTTCTCATACAATTCTTGGATCGCCTCTTGACTTACGCTAAATCATCGGTGACATCCGATAGGGTCTCTTTGATATTGGTATGCACGGGCACGATTTATAACAAATTCAACTTCTCGATCGGTGGTAATCTGGCAAATCTTGAGGAATACATCGGGTATTCGCGGACTATTGTCACATCTTCTAAGCTTTTTCCTTTTAGATTGGTTAACATATCTGTCCTTCCGGAATGCATAACGGACTCATGCCTTATCGAATTCCATCGAATTGGTAAGAATAATAGCACGATTGGCACAATCGATCCGCCTTTATACTTGGTCAACCAATCCATACCAAGTATTATATCTAGCCATCGAGTCTATTATAATAAGGTTCGCTAGGAATTTTACTCCGCTTATAATTATGGTTGCACTAGGGCTAACCAAATTAGTTCTCAATTCTTTTCCAGGAGATTGGACTATCATAAGGTCCTTTAGCAAACAAATTTTTCAATTATTCTTTTCAACAAAAGCCTTTGTTACGAAAGAATGTGTAGCTCGAGAATCAAATAATATGATTCTTTGATGCGAGTTCACTAGGAACTTACCTAGAACTACGTCTGGCGCATCTTTCGCTGCCTCTGCGATGACATGGTTGATACGCCCTCGATTAATGTTTTGTGGAGTCTTGGGAGTTTGAGGGCTTCCACGTCCTTGACCATTGGTTGGAGCTCTTGCTGGTGTAGGGTCAAGATTGAAACGAACCGGAGTTACCGCTGCGTTTACGTGGGCGATTCTTGGCATAGTGTCCCATATTCTTGCAATTGTAGCATTGCACTCCTGCAGCTACATTTACATTTTGCTGCAGTTGGGCTGCATTTCAGTTCTAGGAGCTTGAGGTAAGGGCGAGGTGCAGAAATCGGTGTCCTTATATGACTATGTCTGGAGGTCGGTTGTCTTGTGGTGGCGTAAATCGTGAACCTTTCATGATCTGCGAGCTGGAACTTCCTCTTCGGAGTCGAAGAGTTGGCGTTGAGCATCTTCTTGTAATAAAGCTTTATTCACTAGATGCTGAAAAGTAGGGTAGTCATTGGAGACTAATTGAACCTTGAGGTTGGGGTCTATCCCTCCCATGAACCTCCAAATCTTTGCGGCATCGATCGCCACATCTTCACAGGGCATATCTAGATAGCTGAATGAATTTGCTTAAATAAGCGGAAACGCTCGGAGTTTCCTGCTGCAGATGATGGAACTCCTTCCTCTTCATTTCCATAATACTCATAGGAATATGAGCATTACGGAAGGCTTCCAAAATTCGCCCAACCAATGTTCGGGCATCACGGTGTGCTGTGTGCAGAATTGTCCCACCAATTGGCAAACAACTCCTTGGAGTTGATGAGCAGCGTACATAACCTTCTCATGTTCAGCACATTGAGCTAGATTCAGCTTCCTTTCCACTTCCTTGATCCAATCATCCGCCTCCAACGGATCGGCGAGATCTGCGAAGGTCGGAGGTCGGGTCCTCATGAATTCCCGAGCTTAGACTGCGGTGGTTGAATAGGTACTTGTTGAGCTTGATTTACTTGATTTTGGGCCAAAGCACGAAGAAGTTGAAGTTGCATGGCCATCATTTGTTCCATGTTGGGAGCTTGGGTGGCGGAGGTGGAATTGGGGCTTCATTGTTGTTGGTATTTGGGTTGTTGTTGATGTTGCTTCTCGTGTTCACCATTTGAAGCTCCATCAAGAAAAGTACTGAAAAGAGGAAAAGCATAGATGAGAGACGGGGCAATTTATCATCCCAAAACAACACACAAGATTAACACAATGATTGAGAAAACTCAACTTTTGAAATTCAAATTAACGTTTGAAATGGCTGTACCACAAATGCACAAGGCTCGGTACAATCCATTTTATTACATCATATCATTATAAAAGCGTTCTAGTATCGATAAACAACTGAAAAAGGGTAGTCTATCTAACATCTAATTGTCCTCAACGATGATACGCTCCTCTGGCTCCTCCTCGGGATCCTCCTCCGAGTCCGACGAGTGACTCTGCCCACAACCACGGCGGTTGTTCGTGAACGCGACCGTGATCGGCTCTGGTGAAAGTAGGTGATCGAACGGAGCAGGCCGCTGGCGTCCTCGGTGGATCCGCCGATGTCGAGGTCGGGTAGCGGACTTGGGCGTCGCACACTCTTCCTTGCAGTGAGTCTAGTGCGAGGTCCTGAGAGTCTGACCGGAGCAACAACAGGAGCTGGTGGAGTCGGTGTAGTGGTGGCAGCTCGAAGACGCTCCACCTCTGCCTCAGCAGCTGTCCTCGCCTGTACAGCGTCGGCGTGGGCGGCCTCACTCTGAAGCAGCTGTGCTCGGAGAGTGTCGGAGTGGTCGTAGCTCGGCGTCGAAGCATCCGGAGAAGTCCTATCTCTGCTGAGCTCGGCGTAAGTTGCGGACGATGCTTGGGTGAAGCGCACCTGATGAGACAGGCGTGGGTCATCCACCACGATCTGGAAAGCCTCGGGTGGGTCTGTCCCGCTCTGGTAGTCGGAAAGAAGCAGAAGGGCGACTGTCGTAACTCCTCCTTGTGCCTCTGCACAACTCGCTATCGCCATCTTGGTGCATCTGGATAGCGTCCGTCTGATGGGTCGAGGGTGCTCAATCCTGCGATGAGACGAGGTCAAGCTGCCCATCCGAGCATAGATGAATACTTCCATGGTCCATGAATCCATAGTCATCACTCTAGTGTTCCGCCCTCTGAAAATGGGTGTTGAGTATATTTGAGATCTTGCATTAAGCGTCGAGAAGAGTCGCAAAGCTCCTCACTCTCGCCATGAGAATGGTGATCCCATGGGGTGAAGACGACGAAGAACACCGCCATCTATAAGTTTGAAAATAAGGGAGATCAGTAAAGATTTTTAAATAGTGGGAGTAGGACAAGAACAAGATACTAAGTAAGAAAAGAGTAGAAGCAAAAGAAACTTATATTTTTGTACATAAATTTTTATTAAATATAAATCCTTAAAGCTTCCCAAAACCTAGGGCTCGTCCTACAGTCAAGATGGCTCGATACCATACGTGAGACCGGAGTAAAAACTCCTAGACCCCTGTGTATTCTTGTACTAGTCGAGAGATCAATGCTAGTACACACAGTTCAAGCAGAAAAGATGATACATTGCCAACAACGCTTTATTACGATAGTGGCGAAGTTTTACAAAGGCCATTGCCTTACTAAGGTTCACAGAACCTCAAGCAAAAATAAACACAATGAAGCAAATGAAGATAAGCGATCGACCCATCAATCGCCACGGGCAATTGGTGGGAAAGCGAATCCTAGGCATCCAAGAATAATCCACCACATCCACATTCGTGCGAAGTCATACTCTCAGCTTGATCTTCTTCATTCTCTGCTTTTATATTTATAGAGCAACAGGTGAGTACAAAAATGTACTCCGCAAGTCTTGGGAAAATGCATAGATGTAAGGTTTCACAAAGGAAGGCTATATGGTTTATTTGCAAAAAAATCAGCATTTTATTTCAAATCTACATAATTACTTTAAAAGCCATTTTGTAAACAACTTGTTTTTAATAATTGAAATTGGATAAGTACTTTAGTGAAGGTTAAACTACCAACACTAATACCTCAGACCATCACAGCCAAATTTTCAAAACCTCAGGTTACACCCCCTGATCTGAACATCACGAGAGTTATACTACTCCCGAGTTTTTCTCCAATTCATTTTGTTTTGAAATCAAAACCAACACTTCTACCATGTGAATGCATTCCTTGCTCGCCCTTGACCGTGGGCACGGCTATTCGAATAGTTTTAACTCTGCAGAGGTCGTACACTTTACCCACAAGAGATAAATTCTCTTAATAGTCAACACGCTTCCTTTGGCATGAGACCCAGATAAATTATCACCAAGCCTTTCGCCTACTCCAGTATAGTTTAAATACCACCCGCTAAGGTTTCACCACAACTCGAATCCACGAGTTGGAGCCCCTCTTGCGCCATATGAGTCTGATGAAACCCTGTCCCTCACTATGAGTAACCGATTACACCACGGCACTCAATACACATTGGTGATATCTAAACTACACTATTATAGGGTAGTTAGCTAGGTCGTACCTATATAGACTTGTGGTTGTCTTGTTTTGCTCGGTTTGGACAAACACAAGCGTCGGTCCTTAAACGACCAGGGTGGCTCATTCACAATTCCAAACATTCTCGTGCTAACTGCACCAGCCAAACCTTCCATCCACCCTTGTCAACTTTTCCCTTTGAAATTCATTTTTTTTACTTTTAAATTAACTGTGGTAACACCCATTACCACTTTTCAAACAAAGCATTTAACAATGGTAACATCCATTACCAATGTTCAAACAAATCATTCATCAAAACATTTGATAAACATGCTACTCATTTGAGTATTAATACATTAATTTGCTACACTAAGCATTTGCTAGTATTTTAAACACTCAACCAATGTAATGCTAACTCATTATTGAGTTAAAGGGATATCCTAAGTTGACAATGGTACAAGGTAAACAATTTTCAATGGAAGGTATAACAAATTGGGTCTTTAACTAAATTTTCTAAATCAAATTATCACCTGATATAACATAAGCATGCATTAATTTAAAATAACTAACTAAACATTTTTCCAAATCATTTGAGCAAGTTGATCAAAGGAAACTTGCAAAACATGGGAGCAAAATGTTCAAAGGAGACTTGCCTTCACGTGTGCGGTTGAAATCTTCCACAACTTGCTCTTGCAAATCCTCGGACAATTCGGTCTCTACACGTAAATCGAGAAAACCAAATAAATAAAATAAAATAAAAATTCAAAAATTGAAAGTAAACATACCAATTGAAAGATTGAAATTTTAGATGAATTTAGAAATTTGAATGGATCAATTTGAAGTTAAAATGAGAAAGATATGGCTATTTGAAAATCTCAGATTTAAATAAATCCAGAAATTCGGAAATCTCTGACATGTGGGGTCCATTGGTCAGCGATTTCATTTAAAATGAGTCTCTGACGTATGGGACCCACTGGACTCGGGACCCACTTGTCAGTGAATAGCGCAGAGGGGTGGTCGCTGACGGGTGGGACCCAGGTGTCAGCGCGGATAAAAACGGAGAAACTCAACCTCGCGCGCAGAGCGGGGCTCGAACGCGCGCCGAGGGAGTGGGGAAGAAAGAGAGCGGCGCTAGCCAAGTGAGCGGGGAGGCACTGCCTACCCCTAATGGGTAGGTAACCCTCTTGAGGGTTATCTGCGGGGAGGCCGGGTGGAACGGGCGTGGCATCCACGTGGTGCCCACGTCGGGTGCCACGTCACCTCAACGTGCAGACGTGGCCGGGCATGAACGAGGTGGCAATGGGGCGCCTGCGTGGCCGAGTCGTGGCGCCCGACTGGCGGCCACCTGGCGCCACGCGGCTGCCACACGCGCGCAGTCGCCTACGTGGCACGGTCGCCGGAGGAAAGGGGCCCGGGACCCGAAGGTCGCCGGCGCTCCGGCGGGCGGCGGCGCCAACCGGCGTGCGCAAAAGCGAGAGGGAGGGAAGGAGAATCTGCTAGTACCTCGCACGGCGCCTGAGGATGACCGGAGAGGGTGTGCAACGGCAAGGGGCGGCGGCCTGAGGAGGTTGATCGGCGGCGGGGCGCTCCAGTGACTGAGAAGCTCGGGGAAGAGGTGTTCGAGATGCGCCTCGCCTCACTGGTGCTCGGAGTGGCGGTGGCGCGGCACGGGGTGGCTTGAGGCAGCGGCAATTGCTCGCCGGAGTACTTTCGTTGGCGAGGGGAAAAGTTGCACGGGCGGCGGTGCTACGAGCGCGATCGAGCGAATTGAGTGAGGAAAAGGTGAAAAGTGGGCAGGGGAAGCTCGGGAAGGATTTTATAGGCGGCGGAGGGGGTAACGGACGCGCAATTCCTCGCCGGACTTGAAACAGCCCCGAGCATCAATTGGCTTAAAGGCGAGGTGGAGGAGAGGGGTAACGGCCGGCTCGGGTGCGGTGGAAGTGGGGAAGTTAAATGCGCAAACGCTCGGACGAAGATGATGGGAAAAACCGAAGTGTTAAAGTTTCGGTTTTTGAAGCCTTAATGGCGGCGGAGAGGTTTCGGGAGGGAGGAGATGGGGGAGGAAGACGGGCTCGACAGCGGGCCCGTCATCGGCGAGAGAGGAGAGGAGAAAGAAGCGGCGGCGGACGGATGTGCGACAAGTGGCGAAGAGAAAGTGCGGCCGTTGGATCCTCGTGAACCGGTAAGTGGTTCTGGGCGGCGGGATTCAATCCGACAACCGAGGATATATCGGGCCGTTCGGGTGCATCAAGTAGCGGTGGCGGCTGCGATCTTTGTCGCACGGCAACAGCGAAGGCCCGATCTTGCCACGCGTCGCCCGAGAGAGAAGAGGTAGGCGGGCGGCGGTAAGTGTGGGTGGGCGGTCGGGATTAGAGGCGGGGCGTGGGATGGTCCGATGGTCGCCAAGTGTCGGTCAACGGGAAGGGAATGGCGGGTGAGGGAGTGGACGGCGGCGATCGAAGCGGCCGGGGATCGGACGGCCCAGAGGAAGGCACGTGGCAGCCCGAAAGGAATTTTGAATTTAATTTTTTTTTTGATTTTTCAGAAAATACTAGGAGGCTTTAAAATGCTCAGAAAAATACCAAATAAATTTTAAAAATTACAGAAAAATTCAGATAATTCACTGATAATGTTTTAAACATATTAAAAATATTTCCAACTTATTTTGATATTAAATTTTCTTTTCAACAGAAACTTTAAATTCTAAAAATTCCAGATAATTGGAAATTATTAATTTAAAATTATTTCTTCAAAATAAAAGCAAAAATTGGGATGTTACAAAAAAGAAGACCCCAACCGCGAAACTCAAATCCTTAAATTTAATTAGTAACATGGAACTAACAAATTCCTTCATTTGTAAAGCATTCAACACCATAAGCACAACTATATGCTATCAATTGTATTAATAACAAGATAAAACATTCTTTGCAAGAGTCATCATATCCTCTTATTCCATATTTTTTTCAAAAGGAACACCATAAATAACTTCATCATGTTCTTATTATCTAAATAAGATTTCAACCACTTAATCTAGGAAAACCTAGTGCATAAGCCACCATATTAAAACAAAACTTTTTAACAAGATAATATAGAACACGACAACCTCACAAACATGCTAGTATAAATCTCTTATTAGATTTCATACATTTAACTCTTACCAATGCTCAACTTCTAATTTAGCACAAATTGATTGCACTCCAGTCATTACTGTCAATAATTGATTATTAATTTTCATCATCATAGCATTAATGATCCTATCTCTGTTTTTCAATCGCAAAAACAATTATGAGCACAGATTCAATATTCCACCTTATATTCAGAAAATAGAACAAAATAACTTTAAACATCAATAATACCAGCTTTATAAGACAAGATTCCACAATTCAATACATCAACATTCATCTAATTCTTTATACATGTTTCAACAATTTAGCATGGCAAAAGTTACATGAATTTAGCAGTTATACATGCTCATCAGATAAGTAAAGAGAGAACATATTAAAGATTAATATTACTAAATCAATATTCCAACACCTCTTTACTTAACCATACTGAATGATCAGATCAATCACTTAAAAACGAATATCCAATTTACATAACAAGTTGGAAATTTAAACAATCACAATAATCAAACCAATCCTATTTTCTTTCATATTCCTCAATAACTGCATAAGTTCTAAACATGCATAGACAAATTCTTAGCCACAATTCTTCAAGAAACTATAATAGGACAATATCATATTAATCAACCTCACTTCTAAGGATATTGGTAGAAATTAATTATTTACCATGCTAGCATCTCAACTTGATAATTCACAACTTATCAATTACTTGCATAATTGCCACCTCCTACTCAGACACAACAAAACATCACAAAGGGTTTTAACACTTCCTTTTAGAAAAGAGAGGAATCCATCTTCTACAGTCGAAATATCTCAAAAGAAATGCATAGAGCCAAGGCTTCCACAAATTAACGAACTCCCAACATAAAGCTTTGATTCCTTCAAAATATCAAACAAATAAAAGAGTCATGTTTTCCAGTAAGAAAGATGGAACAAACACGGAAAATACCAGTCTTTCCAAAAGCACTACTCACGAGCAGCAAAACAACCCATCAATCAGAAAGAAACAATATTTCGTCTCAAGAACAATTGAAGGCCTAATGGCACCCAACAACTGCAATAAACTGCTAACCTGAGAGAAATTCATTAACCGCAATAGGCCAAGAATCGGCTAAAATCAACTCAAGGAGGAAACACTTCTAAGAAACTTACCCACGACATCTGCAACTAAGCTACCCGAGGTAACTGCATCACTATCCCCATACCACGAATGGTGGTATAAACTGGCAATACCCAAGACAACAACTATAACCTCTACATCTTTTCAATGACTATCCTCACTCATAACAGTCATAGAATCAAATCATAATCATACAAGATCATCTCATAACATAAATCATCAATACAACATGTCAAAAGCATAAATGCAATGCTTGACCCATCCCATCCTACTGTGCACCAGTGTGTCAATTTAATATTTTAATTACCACGGACCTAAAGCCCGCTCTGATACCAACTGTAACACCACAGGACCCACATTATCCTGCCACTAAACCACTCTACAAGCTAGCTAATTCACAAAAAAACTGGCAACAACTTCTAAATCATGATAAACTAAACGGAAGTATACTAAAACAAATGTAATGGAACACTAATAGTCAAGAAACAACCGCTATTAATTTTAACCAATTAAAGTGAACCACAACCTAACATTAATAATTATACATGATCAACAATGAGAGTAAAGATGAATGACCGGAGGCTACACTTATTTATTACAATATGAAACATCATATGGTGTGTGACAGTGATGTGCCGCTCTACCCTTCCCATGCATGCTTGAGAAGTCACCTGGAAGGGGGAAGCAAGAGTGAGATAAAAATCTCAGCAAGCAAACTGTTTAACAAGCTAATTAAACTACAATGTTGTTAATCATCAACATTTATTTTCCACAGTGACCACGAATATAGATTTAACCACATTTACTACCAACAATAATAAAACATTAGCAATAAATCTTGTTTGACTACATCATAATCTCAACTAACTATCACTACCAATGACAGGAAAACATTAACAGTTTTACCTCCCTATCTTTATTATTTCTCACATCTACAACTACCATCAACAGTTTCTACAAGAGAAAGGAATCTCATACCACAATTTTAACCCCTACCATACCAAAAGGGGTGAACCTCATTCCATAACCACAACCACATTCCTCATACCGCAAGTGACTCTCATGAGCCAAATCGACATCACAACTATGAAGTTGCTTTTATTTGCAAAATAACTTCACCACAATACATTGCATAAAAATGCATATGATCTTCCCACAATGCAATGCATATGAATGCTCATGCTCCTCTTCATCCTTACCCAACAAGGTAAGAGTGTGCATCGTACTATGACAATGTACGATGCTGTACCGGTACGATCGCGGCTATAAGTGGCGACATCCACATTGCAAATGTCATGACATGTTATGAATGATATGATAATCATAAACAACTAGAATCTAACCACAAAGATTAGCAACATAATTATCATGAATACTTTCTCAATATCCACATGCATCTCATTAAGCACAATACCAAAGCTTCATAAGATCATTACCACATGACCCACAATTTATTTATCAAGAATACTACCACCACAACCACAAATATTCACTAAGAATACTATCACTTAGACCACAATATATTCATAAAGATTACTACCCCACAACTACACTTGTTTCATCAAGAACAATTCCACATACCCACTATTGACCATCAAGATCATAAACTATTGAATTCTTAAAGTACTTCCACATGAACCACATTAAGAAGGCATGTAACAATAGCATGGCAACTCAAATTAAGAGAAATACTTAATGTGAAGGTAGAATAATTAACAAGTTAAACATGTAGCACAACCGCTACGTTTACTTGCCTCTACTGACGAAATGACGAAATCACGCGTGTTCAGAAGCAAAACTGTCTGTCCAAAAAAGTACCTCCCAGCACACATTACAACAATGAAAACTCAACTCTCGAAGATAAGATATCGCTAAGCCCCAAAATCCCACAACATCCTTCCCCGCGTAACGGTTCTACAATCTTCCCATTGCAGTGGCGCTGCTTAACATTTTCCGATCTTTTAAAAATATAAAACTAATCACAAGAAAGATATATATCTGAATTCTTCACTTAAATACCTACACTTTTTATGTAGATCATTTATGTAGATACCTTTTCTCCTCTTCCTCTTCCTCTTCCTCCCTTCCTCCTCCTCCTCTTCTTCTCCTTGCCTTTCTCCTTTGCTCCAAAGAACAGGGCAGCAGCTTGGGTGGTGGGGATGGGGCGCAAGGAGGGTGGGGGTGGCGGCTGGGGGTGGGAAAGGGAGGGGGAGGCGCCCACAAGGTTTATAAAGGAGGTGGCTAGGGTTTGGGAGGGGGCACGGGCCCCCGTTTGGGCTGGCTGGCCCACCCCTCCGGATAGCCCAAATCTCTAAATTAATTATTTAATTATTTTTTATTATTTTAGACTATTTCAAAAAATTTATTTTCACCTCCCGCGATTTACCAAAAATCTGGGCGACTCCGCGATTAATTAAAAAAAAACGACGCCGAAACGACTTTCAGGATATTAGAACCGTGACTTTGGAAACTAAAGTTTTTTTTCCCATTTACATGCTACCCAAAACAAAGCAAAAGTTCATCTAACAATGTTCGATCATTATAAGCTCGATCTCTACGGCCCAAAGCTACGTGTAGTATGCAACACGCGATTCGATGTGAGCTAGTGCATCGAGCATTGCATCAAGTAGCTTTAGACATAGTGGTTAGCCAAAGGAGATTTAACACCAATATGGCTTCCAACTTCTGGGAAGCCTTACCATGCTGGATCAGGTGCTGCCAACCTAAACTAGGCAAGTCGACATTGACCACCCATTAACTGGAATTTACATGTGCACCTCCCCACTACTACAAAAATTCTCATCACAGACGGTACAAAAATGTCATTACAGACGGTTTTCTAAACCGTCTAAATTTATGGGTCAGTGATAATCGAAGGCTATCACATACGGTTTGTGAACCGTCTGTAATAAATATAATACAGACGGTTTAAAACTAGAACCGTCTATAAAAAACACTATCATAGACGGCTCTAACCAAAAACCGTTTGTGATACTCACACATCACAGGCGTTTCTAACTATCAACCGTCTGTAATGGGCGTGTATCATAGATGATTGGTATATAGAACCGTCTGTGATACTTTCCCAACACAAACAGTTGGTAAACATGAAGGATCGGAAATGGTAACAGAGGGGGGGGTGAATGGTGCCTTTTAAAATGCCCCAGGTATTCTTACTGAATTCTTCTCCAGTAGCTAGGAAAGCTATGAAGTAACGAGATAAACACTTAACAAGAAGCAGTAAAAAGAAAACAATCTTGCCAAGCCAAAAGAGCTACCAGCTATTAAGAAGGTTCTGACTTAAAACAGAAGGGTCTCAAAAACACACCTAAAAAGAGGGAACAGGTCTTCTGTGATCAGCGGAAAGTGAATCGGCAAAAAGAGCAATTTTCAACACAGCTAAAAGAAGACTTAACTGAAATATTCTTGCTGCTGAAACAACCGAAGGATTAAACCAAGAGAATTAAGGTGACTGAGAACTCCTAAAAGCACCAATCGGTTGGAAATAGCAGACCAACAGGCAGAAAAACAAATGAAGTAACTGCAGCCGAAAGCACTAAAACCGGAAGAGACTGGAACAGATAGAACTACACTGGCCGAACAAGCTGCAGCACCACTGGTCGAAAGCAATGAAGACTGGAAGATGCTGCTGTTGGTACCGAAAACAAGAAAACCAGACTAAGATTAATTGGCCGAGAAGATCACAGACAAGACTGGAAATCCCAAAATCGAAAACAGCAGGCAGAGATAAAAAGTACCTCCCAGCACACATTACAACAATGAAAACTCAACTCTCGAAGATAAGATATCGCTAAGCCCCAAAATCCCACAACATCCTTCCCCGCGTAACGGTTCTACAATCTTCCCATTGCAGTGGCGCTGCTTAACATTTTCCGATCTTTTAAAAATATAAAACTAATCACAAGAAAGATATATATCTGAATTCTTCACTTAAATACCTACACTTTTTATGTAGATCATTTATGTAGATACCTTTTCTCCTCTTCCTCTTCCTCCCTTCCTCCTCCTCTTCTTCTCCTCCTTGCCTTTCTCCTTTGCTCCAAAGAACAGGGCAGCAGCTTGGGTGGTGGGGATGGGCGCAAGGAGGGTGGGGTGGCGGTGGGGTGGGAAAGGGAGGGGAGGCGCCACAAGGTTTATAAAGGAGGTGGCTTGGCTTTGGGAGGGGGCACGTGCCCCCGTTTGGGCTGGCTGGCCCACCCCTCCGGACAGCCCAAATCTCTAAATTAATTATTTTAATTCTTTTTTTATTATTTTAGACTATTTCAAAAAATTTATTTTCACCTCCCGCGATTTACCAAAAATCTGGGCGACTCCGCGATTAATTAAAAAAAACGACGCCGAAACGACGTTCAGGATATTAGAACCGTGACTTTGGAAACTAAAGTTTTTTTTCCCATTTACATGCTACCCAAAACAAAGCAAAAGTTCATCTAACAATGTTCGATCATTATAAGCTCGATCTCTACGGCCCAAAGCTACGTGTAGCTGTGCAACACGCATTCTGATGTGAGCTAGCTGCATACAGAGCATTGCATCAAGTAGCTTTAGACATAGTGGTTAGCCAAAGGAGATTTAACACCAATATGGCTTCCAACTTCTGGGAAGCCTTACCATGCTGGATCAGGTGCTGCCAACCTAAACTAGGCAAGTCGACATTGACCACCCATTAATTGGAATTTACATGTGCACCTCCCCACTACTACAAAAATTCTCATCACAGACGGTACAAAAATGTCATTACAGACGGTTTTCTAAACCGTCTAAATTTATGGGTCAGTGATAATCGAAGGCTATCACATACGCTTTGTGAACCGTCTGTAATAAATATAATACAGACGGTTTAAAACTAGAACCGTCTATAAAAAACACTATCATAGACGGCTCTAACCAAAAACCGTTTGTGATACTCACACATCACAGGCGTTTCTAACTATCAACCGTCTGTAATGGGCGTGTATCATAGATGATTGGTATATAGAACCGTCTGTGATACTTTCCCAACACAAACAGTTGGTAAACATGAAGGATCGGAAATGGTAACAGAGGGGGGGGTGAATGGTGCCTTTTAAAATGCCCCAGGTATTCTTACTGAATTCTTCTCCAGTAGCTAGGAAAGCTATGAAGTAACGAGATAAACACTTAACAAGAAGCAGTAAAAAGAAAACAATCTTGCCAAGCCAAAAGAGCTACCAGCTATTAAGAAGGTTCTGACTTAAAACAGAAGGGTCTCAAAAACACACCTAAGAAGAGGGAACAGGTCTTCTGTGATCAGCGGAAAGTGAATCGGCAAAAAGAGCAATTTTCAACACAGCTAAAAGAAGACTTAACTGAAATATTCTTGCTGCTGAAACAACCGAAGGATTAAACCAAGAGAATTAAGGTGACTGAGAACTCCTAAAAGCACCAATCGGTTGGAAATAGCAGACCAACAGGCAGAAAAACAAATGAAGTAACTGCAGCCGAAAGCACTAAAACCGGAAGAGACTGGAACAGATAGAACTACACTGGCCGAACAACTGCAGCACCACTGGTCGAAAGCAATGAAGACTGGAAGATGCTGCTGTTGGTACCGAAAACAAGAAAACCAGACTAAGATTAATTGGCCGAGAAGATCACAGACAAGACTGGAAATCCCAAAATCGAAAACAGCAGGCAGAGATAAAAAGTACCTCCCAGCACACATTACAACAATGAAAACTCAACTCTCGAAGATAAGATATCGCTAAGCCCCAAAATCCCACAACATCCTTCCCGCAGAACGGTTCTACAATCTTCCCATTGCAGTGGCGCTGCTTAACATTTTCCGATCTTTTAAAAATATAAAACTAATCACAAGAAAGATATATATCTGAATTCTTCACTTAAATACCTACACTTTTTATGTAGATCATTTATGTAGATACCTTTTCTCCTCTTCCTCTTCCTCTTCCTCCCTTCCTCCTCCTCTTCTTCTTCTCCTTGCCTTTCTCCTTTGCTCCAAAGAACAGGGCAGCAGCTTGGGTGGTGGGGATGGGCGCAAGGAGGGTGGGGGTGGCGGTGGGGTGGGAAAGGGAGGGGAGGCGCCCACAAGGTTTATAAAGGAGGTGGCTTGGCTTTGGGAGGGGCACGTGCCCCCGTTTGGGCTGGTGGCCCACCCTCCGGACAGCCCAAATCTCTAAATTAATTATTTAATTCTTTTTATTATTTTAGACTATTTCAAAAATTTATTTTCACCTCCGCGATTTACCAAAAATCAGGCGACTCGCGATTAATTAAAAAAGCGGCACTAAACGGCGTTCAGGATATTATAACCGTGACTTTGGATACTAAAGTTTTTTTCCCATTTACATGCTACCCAAAACATAGCAAAAGTTCATCTAACAATGTTCGATCATTATAAGCTCGATCTCTACGGCCCAAAGCTACGTGTAGTTATGCAACACGCATTCTGATGTGAGCTAGCTGCATACAGAGCATTGCATCAAGTAGCTTTAGACATAGTGGTTAGCCAAAGGAGATTTAACACCAATATGGCTTCCAACTTCTGGGAAGCCTTACCATGCTGGATCAGGTGCTGCCAACCTAAACTAGGCAAGTCGACATTGACCATCCATTAACTGGAATTTACATGTGCACCTCCCCACTACTACAAAAATTCTCATCACAGACGGTACAAAAATGTCATTACAGACGGTTTTCTAAATCGTCTAAATTTATGGGTCAGTGATAATCGAAGGCTATCACATACGGTTTGTGAACCGTCTGTAATAAATATAATACTGACGGTTTAAAACTAGAACCGTCTATAAAAACACTATCATAGATGGCTCTAACCAAAAACCGTTTGTGATACTCACACATCACAAAGCGTTTCTAACTATCAACCGCAGTAATGGCGTGTATCATAGATGATTGGTATATAGAACTGTCGTGATACTTTCCCAACACAAGCAGTTGGTAAACATGAAGGATCGGAAATGGTAACAGAGGGGGTGAATGGTGCCTTTTAAAATGCCCTGTATTCTTATGAATTCTTCTCCAGTAGCTAGAAAGCTATGAAGTAACGAGATAAACACTTAACAAGAAGCATAAAAGAAAACAATCTTGCCAAGCCAAAAGAGCTACCGGCTATTAAGAAGGTTCGACTTAAAATGAAGGGTCTCAAAAACACACCTAAGAAGAGGGAACAGGTCTTCTGTGATCAGCGGAAAGTGAATCGGCAAAAAGAGCAATTTTCAACACAGCTAAAAGAAGACTTAACTGAAATATTCTTGCTGCTGAAACAACCGAAGGATTAAACCAAGAGAATTAAGGTGACTGAGAACTCCTAAAAGCACCAATCGGTTGGAAATAGCAGACCAACAGGCAGAAAAACAAATGAAGTAACTGCAGCCGAAAGCACTAAAACCGGAAGAGACTGGAACAGATAGAACTACACTGGCCGAACAACTGCAGCACCACCGGTGAAAGCAATGAAGGCGGAAGATCTGCTTTGTTGGTACCAAAACAAGAAAACCAGACTAAGATTAATTGGCGAGAAGATCACACAGACAAGACCGAAATCCCAAAATCGAAAACAGCAGGCAGAGATAAAAAGTACCTCCCAGCACACATTACAACAATGAAAACTCAACTCTCGAAGATAAGATATCGCTAAGCCCCAAAATCCCACAACATCCTTCCCCGCGTAACGGTTCTACAATCTTCCCATTGCAGTGGCGCTGCTTAACATTTTCCGATCTTATAAAAATATAAAACTAATCACAAAAAAGATATATATCTGAATTCTTCACTTAAATACCTACACTTTTTATGTAGATCATTTATGTAGATACCTTTTCTCCTCTTCCTCTTCCTCACATCCTCCTCCTCTTCTTCTTCTCCTTGCCTTTCTCCTTTGCTCCAAAGAACAGGGCAGCAGCTTGGGTGGTGGGGATGGGGCGCAAGGAGGGTGGGGGTGGCGGCTGGGGGTGGGAAAGGGAGGGGGGAGGCGCCACAAGGTTTATAAAGGAGGTGGCTAGGGTTTGGGAGGGGGCACGGGCCCCCGTTTGGGCTGGCTGGCCCACCCCTTCGGACAGCCTAAATCTCTAAATTAATTATTTAATTCTTTTTTATTATTTTAGACTATTTCAAAAATTTATCTTCACCTCCCGCGATTTACCAAAAATCTGGGCGACTCCGCGATTAATTAAAAAAAACGATGCCGAAACGACGTTCAGGATATTACAACCGTGACTTTGGATACTAAAGTTTTTTTCCCATTTACATGCTACCCAAAACATAGCAAAAGTTCATCTAACAATGTTCGATCATTATAAGCTCGATCTCTACGGCCCAAAGCTACGTGTAGTTATGCAACACGCATTCTGATGTGAGCTAGCTGCATACAGAGCATTGCATCAAGTAGCTTTAGACATAGTGGTTAGCCAAAGGAGATTTAACACCAATATGGCTTCCAACTTCTGGGAAGCCTTACCATGCTGGATCAGGTGCTGCCAACCTAAATTAGGCAAGTCGACATTGACCACCCATTAACTGGAATTTACATGTGCACCTCCCCACTACTACAAACATTATCATCACAGACGGTAAAAAAATGTCATTACAGACGGTTTTCTAAACCGTCTAAATTTATGGGTCAGTGATAATCGAAGGCTATCACATACGGTTTGTGAACCGTCTGTAATAAATATAATACAGACGGTTTATAACTACAACCGTCTGTAAAAAACACTATCATAGACGGCTCTAACCAAAAATCGTTTGTGATACTCACACATCACAGGCGTTTCTAACTATCAACCGTCTGTAATGGGCGTGTATCATAGATGATTGGTATATAGAACCGTCTGTGATACTTTCCCAACACAAGCAGTTGGTAAACATGAAGGATCGGAAATGCTAACAGAGGGGGTGAATGGTGCCTTTTAAAATGCCCTGTATTCTTATGAATTCTTCTCCAGTAGCTAGGAAAGCTATGAAGTAACGAGATAAACACTTAACAAGAAGCAGAAAAGAAAACAATCTTGCCAAGCCAAAAGAGCTACCACTATTAAGAAGGTTCGACTTAAAAGCAGAAGGGTCTCAAAACACACCTAAAAGAGGGAGCAGGTCTTACGTGATCGGAGGAAAGTGAATCGGCAAAAGAGCAATTTTCAACACAGCTAAAAGAAGACTTAGCTGAAATATTCTTCTGCTTTGAAACAACCAGAAGGATTAAACCAAGAGAATTAAGGTGGTGAGAACTCCTAAAAGCACCAATCGGTTGGAAATAGCAGACCAACAGCAGAAAAACAAATGAAGTAGCTCGGTAGAAAGCACTAAAACCGGAAGAAGCTGGAGCAGATAGAACTAGGCGGCGAACATTGCAGCACCACGGCGAAAGCAATGAAGACTGGAAGCTGCTGCTGTTGGTACCGAAAACAAGAAAACCTGACTAAGATTAATTGGCCGAGAAGATCACAGACTAGACTGGAAATCCCAAAATCGAAAACAGCAGGCAGAGATAAAAAGTATCTCCCAGCACACATTACAACAATGAAAACTCAACTCTCGAAGATAAGATATCGCTAAGCCCCAAAATCCCACAACATCCTTCCCCACGTAACGGTTCTACAATCTTCCCATTGCAGTGGCGCTGCTTAACATTTTCCGATCTTTTAAAAATATAAAACTAATCACAAAAAAGATATATATCTGAATTCTTCACTTAAATACCTACACTTTTTATGTAGATCATTTATGTAGATACCTTTTCTCCTCTTCCTCTTCCTCCCTTCCTCCTCCTCTTCTTCTTCTCCTTGCCTTTCTCCTTTGCTCCAAAGAACAGGGCAGCAGCTTGGGTGGTGGGGATGGGGCGCAAGGAGGGTGGGGGTGGCGGCTGGGGGTGGGAAAGGGAGGGGGGAGGCGCCCACAAGGTTTATAAAGGAGGTGGCTAGGCTTTGGGAGGGGGCACGTGCCCCCGTTTGGGCTGGCTGGCCCACCCCTCCGGACAGCCCAAATCTCTAAATTAATTATTTTAATTCTTTTTTTATTATTTTAGACTATTTCAAAAAATTTATTTTCACCTCCCGCGATTTACCAAAAATCTGGGCGACTCCGCGATTAATTAAAAAAAACGACGCCGAAACGACGTTCAGGATATTACAACCGTGACTTTGGAAACTAAAGTTTTTTTCCCATTTATATGCTACCCAAAACATAGCAAAAGTTCATCTAACAATGTTCGATCATTATAAGCTCGATCTCTACGGCCCAAAGCTACGTGTAGCTGTGCAACACGCATTCTGATGTGAGCTAGCTGCATACAGAGCATTGCATCAAGTAGCTTTAGACATAGTGGTTAGCCAAAGGAGATTTAACACCAATATGGCTTCCAACTTCTGGGAAGCCTTACCATGCTGGATCAGGTGCTGCCAACCTAAACTAGGCAAGTCGACATTGACCACCCATTAACTGGAATTTACATGTGCACCTCCCCACTACTACAAAAATTATCATCACAGACGGTACAAAAATATCATTACAGACGGTTTTCTAAACCGTCTAAATTTATGGGTCAGAGATAATCGAAGGCTATCACATACGGTTTGTGAACCGTCTGTAAAAAATATAATACAGACGGTTTATAACTAGAACCGTCTGTAAAAAACACTATCATAGACGGCTCTAACCAAAAACCGTTTGTGATACTCACACATCACAGGCGTTTTTAACTATCAACCGTCTGTAATGGGCGTGTATCATAGATGATTGGTATATAGAACCGTCTGTGATACTTTCCCAACGCAAACAGTTGGTAAACATGAAGGATCGGAAATGGTAACAGAGGGGGGGTGAATGGTGCCTTTTAAAATGCCCCAGGTATTCTTACTGAATTCTTCTCCAGTAGCTAGGAAAGCTATGAAGTAACGAGATAAACACTTAACAAGAAGCAGTAAAAAGAAAACAATCTTGCCAAAAGAGCTACCAGCTATTAAGAAGGTTCTGACTAAAAACAGAAGGGTCTCAAAAACACACCTAAAAAGAGGGAACATGTCTTCTGTGATCAGTGGAAAGTGAATCGGCAAAAAGAGCAATTTTCAACACAGCTAAAAGAAGACTTAACTGAAATATTCTTCTTCTTTGAAACAACCGAAGGATTAAACCAAGAGAATTAAGGTGACTGAGAACTCCTAAAAGCACCAATCGGTTGGAAATAGCAGACCAACAGGCAGAAAAACAAATGAAGTAACTGCAGCCGAAAGCACTAAAACCGGAAGAGACTGGAACAGATAGAACTAGACTGGCCGAACAGCTGCAGCACCACTGGCCGAAAGCAATGAAGACTGGAAGCTGCTGCTGTTGGTACCGAAAACAAGAAAACCAGACTAAGATTAATTGGCCGAGAACATCACAGACAAGACTGGAAATCCCAAAATCAAAAACAGCATGCAGAGATAAAAACAAGACTGAAAAGGTAAAACTAAAAAGGAAACTACAGTTCTGACTGCAATTTCTTAACCGAAAGTAATAGAACTGGAAAAAGCAAAACTAAATGCAGCAATCAGTAGATAAAGGCATAACCGAAAGGCCAGGACAAAAACTGAAAGGAGACAGCTTAGAACAGTCTGGCCGAAAACATTAACAGTAGGAGGAATTTGGGGCCAGCAGACTTAACCAAAAAGATAATCATTTAATAGCTATTCTCCTCAGGACAAAAATAATTAGACTTCAGTTCTGCACTTTGGTTCTCTGGGAACCGAACCAAAAACAGCATAAGGGAAAACTGAACACCTTCTAGAAACCGAAGTCCCTTGCTGCCGAAACCTGCTGAAACTAAAAGACTGCAAAAGGAACTGCACCAAGCTGGCAAAAACAAGACTGCAGGCTGCCTGAAAACTGAACAGAGTAGTTCGGCAACAACTATAACAGAGCAGTTTGGCTGCAACAATAATCAAAGCAGTTCGGCCTCAGCATCCAAAAACATGCACAGGAATCAATCTCGGCTGAGAAAGGATAGTATTCATAGCAAGAAACCGAAAGATGAGACATAGAACAGCGATTTGCATGTTTGATCTCGGGCAAGCTAGCCAAGGGCCCTTGGGGTGATACCCAGTTCAGATCAAGAAAGAGCAGACAAAGGATCAATGAACCAACTCAAAACAAGAGAGAATAGATTTGCTCATGGAAATAAACCGACCAAATGGTCTTGTGACACAATTCCACCACAAGCAAGAACAGAATCTATTCTCTCAAGAACTGAAAATCAAAACATAAGGATGCCAAAACAACTTAAACAACAGAATAAAAACAGTAAATGAACCATTCGAACACAATAATCTTCATATCAAGACGAAGAGCGATGAATGATTATAATAGAGAAATGTTTACATCAACTCTTCCATGTCTCACTCAAGAAAATAAACCCACACAAGGAGAGAACTAGAGAACCTTAACTCTTGCACATACACTCTCTTCAAGAGCACAAGCATTAGGAAACCCTAACACTCACACTCATCTCTCTCTCTCAATTGCACACACTCCCACTAGAGAGCACCTCTATTTATAGCCTCCACTAATGGGTTCACAACAACACTTTACCCATTAGGTCACAACAACTCATAGAACTAATGGATTTACAAACCACTTTATCCATTAGGTCACAACAACTCATAGCACTAATGGATTATCACCTAACCAAATCCACTTTGCCTATTCTTTCTTAACTCAATTCGCTTCCTTTTGTGCATCTTGCCCATTTACCAAAATGTCACTCCTGCACCTTCCAGGAAGCTTCCTCGTTTCTTGCCGCGCACGCCTCGCAACCACTTTGAGTCCTCGTCGTCTTCGACACGTCCCGACCGCTCTGACCTCAGCACCGCCTGTACTTAGTCCGGTCACCCAGTGTCTCGCCACGACTCCGTCTCAAAGTCCTACAGTCATCACTGACAAGAAAACACATTACATAGCACCGCACAAAATATTATAATCAAATATCTGCATCAGTAATTAGCACAAAAATGCCCGAAACAAACTCATACTTTCCAGAACACTTGTCAATTACTCATCACACAACTGGGGTTACCTCCACATGGTCTCTCACTCTCCCCCTTGATGAGTATATTGACAAACACAGAAAAAGTATAAAGTAGAGATTGTGAGTCAAACATGGTCTAAAAGAAAATCAAGGAAACTAAGACCATGTCAACAAAAGAGAAACCTGGAGCAGAAACTGAAAGAATAAATTTTTCAGCAAAGCTCTAAAAGGTTTTTTCTCCAAAATTCTCCCTCTTGTGGCAATAAAATCATCAAGATGCACGAGAGGGAATGAAATGACTTCATGTTATTTATTTTAAGCATTCAGAGCCATGAAGATTATCCAAATTGACCATGTAAGTATTACACCAAGCCATACCATACAAGAATGCTATCAAGATCATGACAATTCATGTATAGACTAGCAAAAACACATAAGTCATATTCTGAGAAATAGTCCAATTGTTTAGCATTTAAAGTCAAACATGATTATAGTCTAGCTAAAGGTATCCAAGGATGATGCAAACCATGTCAAATACTCTAAGTGGAACCAAGAAGCTAGTATCGAGACGGTTTAGAGGGCGACTAGTTCAAGTATGACTCAATTTGTCAGGTGCTTGGTCTTTTTGTTAAGAAAGCAAATTTAGCACAATTGACTTTTTCTTAAAATTATTTTTGGCTTTATCTTAGCAAAGCAAGCCCTAGACTAGGAGCCATCCACAACTGCCTCCTAAGCTTCAACCATTTTTACAAATATCATTTTCTTAGCCATGTGCAAGATCTCAAGCCTTATGCGACCACTCCAAGCAATAAGCTTAAGGAAGTGATCTTGGTCATCCAAAACTCCCCCTGAGTTCATGCCTAGTGCAATGGTAAGCAGTCTCACGAGAAAGAATTGGTGAGATCAGTTTTTTCGCACAAAAGAGATCTTTTGCTTTTGTCAAATTTAGTTCTAGACAAAGGAGTTAAAGATAGTTCATACTTCATAAATGAACTAGCATAGCTCAATCTAAAGCTCAATAAAGATTCAAGACTCAACTCAGCCTATTTGACATGGTATGAATCATAAAAGGATAACTAAAGACAGACTATTCTCAAGAGTTATCATGACAAGATTTTAATTCAAATTAAGCATTTTTAGTCAACCTATCATGGCAAAAACTAGATTACACATATAAAGTCATGATAAATCTAACAAATAAGCACAGATCATGGCAAGATGTAATACATTGTAAACAAGTCATAAAAGGATAATAATCAAGACTCCATGTAGTTATATTACAATGCAGAATGAAATGCAAGAAAATTCAGCTCCCCCTCAACATAAGATGCACTTTTAGTTCAAGTTGAGTTATGTCAATATTAAGATCTAGAAGCTCCAAATGAACTCCCCCTGAACCAAAGGAATAAAAAACGAGAAGCTGGCAAGAAAATCAGAAAAGGTAGTCCTTAAAGCATAGCCAAGATATAGAGGATACTATGGCTCAGACTGACTCTCATCTACCCCATATGACTCTAGGACTATCAGCTGGTCTTCTAACTTACTAAGGAGTAAACACATTCCCTGTCTACCCAAGGGTGGCCCAACCCTCGCTAGACATACAAGAAGTGAGTGAACTCAACCTAGTGAGAAGAGAAACAACTAATTAGCAGCAACCTAGGTCACAAGATGAGAGGAAGAAGACTGAGCACCTAGATGAGAGAATCACTCTAATCTATGCTGGAAGGACTAATCCCGAATACACATTTATGAAATGCAATGAAGAAGGACAGAAGCAGTAAATATGATAAAACATGAAGCACAAAACTCCCCCTCACAACAGTCCATAAGAATAAACCACCTCAAGCTCTCCCCATATGGTTGAAAACCTAGAGCTATCCAAAGGCATGGTAAAGATATCAGCCAACTGGTGGTCACTCTCCACAAACTGGAGCACTATGTCACCCTTCTCCACATGGTCTCTAAGAAAATGATATTTGATATCGATGTGCTTAGTCCGAGAGTGCTGCATTGGGTTCTTAGCATTGTTAATAGCAGAAGTATTATCACAAAAGAGTGGAACACTGTCTATAACTAACCCAAAGTCCCGCAGGGTCGAAGCCATCCAGAGTATCTGGCTGCAACAACGTACTCGGCTTCTGCGGTAGACTATGCAACACCGGACTGCTTCTTAGAAGACCAAGAAACAAGAGAAGTGCTAATAAATTGGCAGGTGCTAGAAGTGCTCTTCCTGTCTATCCTATAGCCAGCAAAATCTGCATCCGAGTAGGCTCTGAGGGAAAGACAGGACGAGGATGAGTACCAGATACCATAGTCTATGGTAGCTCGAAGGTACCGAAAGATGCGTTTTACCGCTTGACGGTGAGATACGCGAGGAAAAGTCTGAAAACGAGCACACAGACACACAGAGAAGTGTATGTCCGGTCTCGAGGCAGTGAGGTACAAGAGGGAACCAATCATGCTTCTGAACTCCTTCTGATCAACTGGCTCGCCATCTTCATCTGGATCGAGTGAAGTCGTTGACGCCATCGGAGTAGACACAGGCTTGCCATCACTCATGTCAAAGCGCTTCAGGAGATCACGATTGTACTTGCTCTGATGCAAGAAGGTACCCTCCCGAGTTTGCTTGATTTGGAATCCAAGGAAGAAGATCAACTTGCCCATCATGCTCATCTCAAACTCGATGCTCATGACAACCGAGAACTGTGAAACAAGAGCATGAGAAGAGCCGCCAAAGATGATGTCATCCACATAAATCTGGACGAGTAGAAGGTCATTGCCATGCCTGCGAATGAACAAGGTCTTGTCTACCTTACCCATCTCAAACATATGACTCAACAGATAGGACTTAAGCCTCTCATACCAAGCTCTAGGAGCTTGCTTAAGTCCATACAGGGCTTTGGAAAGTTTGAAGACATGGTTTGGGTATTTGGGGTTTTCGAAATCTGGAGGCTACCTAACATAGACTTCTTCCTCAATATACCCATTGAGGAAGGCACTCTTGACACCTCTAACAGCCCAGCTATTTATTTCAAAATATTTGATTTAATTTAAAATAAAATATTTACTTTTGGTTTCTTAAGTTTTTTTAAAAAATTTTAATTACCTGATTTTCTGCTTAAAAAAGAGGTTATTGTTTTTTATGAAAAGTAAAAAAATGAAAGTAGAAAATTAAAATAAATAATAAATAAGTTAGTTTAAAATAAAAATCGAAGTTAGTTGGTTTCTTGAAATTTTAAAATCTTTTCGCTAACCTGATTTTCAGCTTTAAAGAAAAGAGCCTTTCTGTTAAACAAAAAATTATTATAAAAGGAAAAATATGCAAATTCTAGTTGGAATCTTTTTTATAAGTTCAAAATAGCTTTAGAAACTTTTATAAATTTTTCTAAGAATTTTAAGCTTTATTTGTTATTTATTGTATTATTTAAAGCTACAAAAAGAAAAATATTTTTATAAATTAAAATATACTTCAATAAATTCCGAAAATATTTTTTTAATCTTTTCATTTTCCAAGAATCTTTAGAAATTTTCTTGAAATTTTCCTGAATTTGTTTTTTCTTTTTCTTTTTTTCTCTCTCCTCTCTATTCTCTTGTTCCCGTGCGTGCGCGTAGAGAGGGAGACCTGAACGCCATGAACGCGTTTTTGAGTTTTTCTTCAATCCTTCATAACTTGTGATTTACTCAACGGTTTTTAGTGAAATAAATTACATTCAACTCCCCTCATCAAGCTCTTTCATTCCCCCACCGTTTCCCCTCTCATTGATGACCATTTTTGCAGGATTTAACTCATGCCATTCAAGGACATGGATGGTTGATCTCCCTGCTCGGACCTCCTTGGCCCCTATAAAAGGGAGCCCCGTGAGCCTCTCCTCATCCTCACTCAACCCCGAAAATCTCAAGTCCTCACTCCTCTTCTTTTGGGCGCAATCGAAGTATTAGTTTTGTGTTCCAAGCGCCGTTCTTCAGCTTATTGTACCTCATCCGGTGGAGCGCCGCCGCGTTTGACCACACCGTTGGCTTCGCCTCGTCGCGTTCTACGCGGTGCTCACCTCGCCTTCGTCGGAACTTCGCCGGAGCATCGTCGGCACCGTGGGCCAAATCGGGTCTGCGTTCCTCGCGTCGCCACCAGCCGACCGTGCATCCCCGACCAAAACTAAGGTAAGCATCATGATCCCCATGCTCTACTCTTTATTTCGCCGCAAGTCTCGCATGTTTATTCCTCTCCGTTTGCCCGGAACGCCGATGTCAGCCTGTAGGCTACATAAAGTCTTGTCCACCGTGTTTCGCTAGTCCGTTGGCCGAGCCGTCTGCGGCGTTGCGTTTTTCTTGACACGTTCTACGCCGTGCTCCCCTCCGTTTGTCCAAAAACCTTTTCTAAATTTTTGCGCCCGACACCTCGCCATGGCCGCAATTTGCACCGCGTGTCCCCGCCTGTCCGGGAATGCTTTCAATAATCCGTTCACGTCAAAACGTGCCAAATCATCCCAGGAGGCTATATTTTAGACGGTTTTGGATTCGCCGCAACGAGTGCGAAGATATTAAGTTTTTCGTTTTTCGGTACCGATGTCGTTCAAACGACGATTGCGTCGCCTCCAATGAGTTTTCGGCTTAGCTGATATTTTTTCTAGCTTCGCCTCGCCGCGTTCTAGGCCGTGCTCACCCTACTTCTCCATGTCTCGTGCCCAAAAATTATTCTTCTCTCCACACCCTATGTCATTGTCGCCGTACACGTCGTTACCGTGCTCCGTTTGACGTGCCGTCACTTCCTACATGTGCCTCGGGTCCTTAGCAACCCATTGGCTTCACCTCTCGTGCCTTTTCTCGCCAACGACACGGCCAAAAATAATGAAAAGGGCTGCTGTCCGTTACTGTTCACGGAGGAATATTGCTTCCTTTTTCAGCATTTTCTGATCCGACAATCTTCCAATCGCTCGTTCTACTCTGTCCGAACTCCGAATCCAGTGATTCAAGTTTCTAAATTCATAATCTATTTTGCAGTATATATTTCATAATTTTTGGATTTTCTCGACCGCCCTTGGTTGAATCTCCTCACCGCTGGAACACCGTTGACACCACCGCCCGAGTTGCGCCATCGCTTCACCTCGCCGCCGACCACCTTCCAACCACTTTTGGTATTGCACGAGAGCACCAATGCACTCCTCGCAATCCCCTCTCTCTTTTCTTCACCTCACCACCCCTCCGCCAAGCAATCCCCCCGCCAGAGTGTCGCTTCTGCCGACGCCGACGCCACCACCGCCAAATCTTCGACGGGACCGCGCGCACCTCATTCACCCTTTTTCCCGAGCAAAAGCATGACCGGAGTACCCCGCTGCTGGTGACCTTCCTCAGGCCGGAGTATCCGCCGTTGATAACCGTACCCCGCCTCCGCTACACCCTCGTCGCCAGCCAACTCTGTGCAGCCCGAACCTTGCTCTAGGGTAAAACTGGACTCATACTCTTCTCCCTCTTTTGTACATCTCCCGGTCTTCGCCCCCATTGGATCACTCGGATCTCGTCACGTGAAGCCGTCTGACTTCTCCCAGCCATCCGATTCTAAGACTCCGCTATTCAGAGACTCTTTAGACTCTTTAGACTCGCTATTCAGAGTAGTGCGTGATACCAGAATCTTGTTTTTGTAATTTATATACTGTGACTTGTTCATTTGTATACTCTACACGATCCCTCCTGCAATCCTCCTCCTGTTTAGGGAATCTACACGTTCCTTTCTCCTCGCTCGTTTGAATTTTTTTTTGACTTCAGCTTCTAACTTCTGCTTTTTTTCACTATTCACTAATTCTTCTTTTTCTGAAATTTTTTAGATTTTTTAGGCTTTTTTGTATTTTTCTTTTTTTTTCCGTGTTCCTTTGCATTGTCCGTAATAGGCTAACATATTTTTTCTATTTTTACATTTTTTTAAATTTAATTATGCCTAAAAAGCCAAATTAGCTACAGTAAATTTTCAACCAAAAATCATCGCTAAAATGAGCGCCCCCAGCCGGTCTAAGTAATTTGGGTTGGCCTGGACGTCTTTCAGGCGGTCCAATCCGACCGTCATCTGGCCCTCTGGATTTTGGGATTGATACTCAACCGCTTCTTCCCTCCACTTGTCCGGTCCAACCACCCCATCAGCAATCCTCAATATAAAATTTTAAAGGAAAACCGTAGTAATTTTTTTTATATAGAGATATCTCTTTTGGACAAAGCTCACTGGCAGGCAACCCTGTTGCTGGACTACTCATAAGAACCTCAACAAACCCATGGATATCACTGTCAAGCCTCACCGAACGACTGCTTCCTTTCTCTCGACTTTCCCCGGAACACGCGCCCACAAGCTTGGTGCAGTTACAAGCGCAGCGCGCGGGAGCAAATGGGCGAACCGGCGATGCCTTTCTTTGCCCAGCCCCGAAATTAAGAAATCCACACATTTCAAGTCTTCTAACTTCTAAAAACTATAAACCACTTGAAGCACAGTAATATAGAAATACATAGTTCAACTTATGATGTGATGGGAAAATTTGGTGTCTTGTAGGCGAAAATGAAATAGTAGCAAAAGTGTTGTAGGAAATCCCGTCTTAAAAAGACATCCTATTTGAAAGCTACATACTATAAAAAAGCTAATTACTGTAGGAAAGTAATTTTTAAAAGACAATATAAGGCCGTTCGTTTTAGCGATTGCTTCTGGCTTTTGGCTGAAATTCTACTTTAGCTGGCTTTTTTTTACTGTAGATGATTTGGCTTTTTGGGCATAATTAAATTTAAAAAAATTGTAAAAATAGAAAAAATATGTTAGCCCATCACGGACAATGTAAATGAACACGGAAAAAAATACAAAAAAGTCCAAAAAATCTAAAAAAACAGAAAAAGACGAATTACTGAATAGTGAAAAAAACTGAAGCTAGAAGTTGAAGCTGAAAAAAAGCTGAAACAAGCGGGGTTGTAAAGATGCACTTTGCCTTCGCTTGCACAGTTGCACCTATCTGCACAAGTACGTGCATCAGCTGATAACCAATTCTTTTCACAATTGATGGTAGTACGTGTTGGGAAACTAGGACTCTTGATTTAAAAGTTTTTATCTCTAGTGGGCACCTCACCACCCCCAATAAATAGAGAGCCATATAGCTAAATTTGTAACCAATGCAATTCTGTGTTCAATCTATTATTTTATGTTCGATTGATTCGTTCTTGTTCTAAGTAGAGAAATTGCTCGCATCGGTCGCCACGAGGTTTCTCAATACGTTATCAGCACGACTACGCTCCGGTGAACGAAGGTAATCATCGAAGCCTAATAGATTGATTTTCTAGATCGCTTGAAATTGCAATTTTTCTTCACGATCTAGATTGGTTTTCTACGGTGCAAATCCACCCTAATCTACCGCGAGCGGACCGAAGTCCTCGCACAATGTCGATCGGTAGATTGTAAACGGGTAGATGTTGATTGCACTGCAGAAAACGATACAAATCCGCTCTAAACTACCGCGAGCAGACCTGAAGTCGCCGGCACAATGTCGATCGGTAGATTCTGAAAAGGGGTAGATGTTGATTGCATCGTAGATTAGAAACAAAAATTTTATGCACCTTTTATGTTCGATATTTGCACAAGAAAAGATTCGCAAGGGCGGCACTGCATGGCCACCGCGTCTGTATGCGCGCCGTCTCCCTGCATGAGGCACCACTCGACCGTCGCCGCACACCGCATGTGCGCGCAAAGAAATGTCCCCACACGGCCGTCGTTGTCGTCGTCGTCGCATCGCCCCGGCGCCGCCGCGCCCGAATGGCGCCATCCCGCGCCCCGCCCCGCGGTGCGCCCCGTCGGCCTCTGCGCATCGCGCCCGCGCGCGCGCCGCCATCGCCTCGCGCGCACCCGCCGCGGCGCCGCTCCGCCCGCCTCAACGCAAGTCGCCACCGGTGCGCGCTGGCCGCGCGCGCCTGCCCCCTCGACCGGCCCGCATGGTCGCGCCTCACGCCGCTCGCTTGCTGCGCGCGCCGCGCCACGCGCCACGCCGCCCGCGCGCGCGCCGCCGCTGGCCACCCGCCCTTTGCCAACTCGGTGCTAGGGGAAACCCTAGCACCAGATCTTAAGCCGGCCATCATGGACCGGGAAAACGGGCCGAAAGGCCAATGGGCCGAAGAAAATAAAAAAATTTACATATGGGTCCCGATTTTTACATAAAAGGCCTCGTAGTTCTGAAAATTATGAGTAGATCCTCAGATTTATGAGCGGGTCTAGAATTTTGCAGAAAACCCCTCGGTAAATCAGAAAATTGCATGAATTTTTTTGAACTGAAAATTTGCGTATAGACCCCCAGAAAATGTAGAATTTCTTGAAAATTTATATTCTAGTATAAAAGGGCATCGGGAATCCGAATTTTGCATTATTTTCAGCATTTGAAGCTTATTTATTTATGCCATTATTTTTTTGTATTTTCTGTATTTATTTACTGTTTTTGGTTAATTGTAATTGTTTAAATTGCTTTTAATAACTGAAATTAGCAGTAAAATTATGGAAAATACATAGAAAATAATGAAACATTACGAGAACCCTCTGTACCATTTATTTACCCGCAGTAAATTATTCTATGCAAGTTTACCTGCAGTAAACTTATTTGTTCTATTTATACACATGTAGATGACTGGCATCACGAACCGGGAGTTCGAGGAGTTTGCCTAGCATGGCAAGAACTATCTGACGTGGACATATGATGTCGAGATAGTACTTGGAGCCAGGAAGGTCCGCGCGGCTATCGGGATTGGCGGAAGGCATGACACCAAACCCACACCTGAGGAGAATGATCAGACACTTCATTTTCTTAGGCACCATCTCTGCATTACTCTCAAGAATGAGTATATGGCAGAGAAAAGCGCGTTAGCACTCTGGACCGTACTCAAGAAGCGGTCATTTATTTTGCATTAAATGGATAAGTTAGAACTTGCATGGATGGTACTTTGGTTTTCTTCTCTCATGATGGTTGGATGATTTTGGAATAATTCATTTATTTATTCAGTTTATGATGGCATAATATGTTCTGATATTTGTGTGTTTTATTTATGTGTTGTATGTATTCTAATACATATTAATAAAATACCTTATATCCGAGCACGTGTGACGCCCTATGGAGGAAGTATGCCTTGCTGATAGTGGTACAACGAATACCATTCTGAGAGAGACTAAGTATTTTCAGTCGATTCGTAAGAGCACTGGCAGCCTTACGATAATCGCCGGAAGCGATGCATGTATAATTGATTCCGGAAGAGCCACAATTATACTACCAATGGGCACAATTTTGGTCATTGAAGAAGCCTTATTGTACCCAGAATCGACTCGAACTCTCCTAAGTTTCAAGAATATTCGCGCCAATGGTTTCCACGTTGAGACTGAAGAAGAGTACGGTAAGGAATACCTACTCATCACGAAGCGCGAAGAGAATAGCAAAAGGGTATTAGAAAAACTTCCTTCACTAGAAACTGGGCTATATTATACCAACATTAAGGCGCCTGTAGCGTACACTATTCTAAAGACAGTATTTAGAAGCTCTGAACTATTCTGTCTCTAGCATGACAGATTAGGCCACCTAGTTCTTAGGATGATGAGAAATATAATTAACAATTCTCACGGGCATAATATTACTGTGAAGAATTTCCCGAATTATGACGATTTTGTGTGTCCTGCATGTGCCACCGAAAAATTAATTATTAGACCCTCCACTCTGAAAGTGAAAGATGAAGTCCCTGCATTCCTGGAATGCATGCAGGGTGACATTTGCGGTCCTATTCAGCCCATCTTAGGGCCATTTAGGTATTTCATAGTGCTCATTGATGCTTCCTCAAAGTGGTCATATGTGGGTTTATTATCTACAAGAAATTATGCTTTCGCCAAATTGATCTCGCAGATCATTCGCATCAGAAATATGTTCCCTGATCATCGCATCAAGTCCATCAGAATGGATAATGCCGAAGAATTTACTCCAAAGGCATTTAATGATTATTGTATGGCGATGGGGATTGTAGTTGAGCATTCGGTATCGCATGTCCATACCCAGAATGGTTTGGCAGAGGCTTTAATCAAAACAATTAAATTTATTGTCCGACCCCTTTTGCAGAATTGTAATTTGTCAGCTACATATTGGGGACACACAGTCCTACATGCAGCGAATCTCATCAACTTTAGACCTTCGGCCTACAACATCCATTCACCTATGCAACTAGCGCAAGGATCACCACCGAAAATTTCTCATCTCAGGAGGTTTGGATGCAAGGTTTATGTACCTATACCACCTCCGCAGCGAACTACAATGGACCCTCTCTGTAAGACTGGGATATACATTGGTTATGAGACTACATCTATAATCAGGTATTTGGAACCTATGTCGGGAGATTTGCATACCGTCCGCTTCGCTGACTGCATTTTTGATGAGGATAATTTCCTGACATTACGGGGAGGAAATCAACCTCTTGATGAAAAATATCGGGAAATTACGTGGGAAGTCACGGGAATTCCTGCACATGACCCGCGCACTAGTGAAACTGAAAAAGAGGTCCAGAAGATCATCGACATGCAAGCATTAGCAAATCAACTGCCTGATCACTTTAGTTATTTGAAGAGTATGACTAAGTCGCATGTGCCTGCACACAATGTACCGGAGAGGGTTGAAATACCAAACAAAATTGAAGGTATCCCTAATCCCATCCTAAGGCCTTAGAATAAAAGGACGAGAACTCCGGCTCCTCGAATCCAAAGTAACCGAAGACGCCTAGCGAAAAAGGATAAGAAGGACTTATCACAGTCGATCACCGAAGTCTCCTAGAATGAGAAGGGGAGCCAGTTTAGACCTGGCACAAGTATGACACATTTTCAAAGGATATACCGGATCTGAATATCCCCATTGGCATGGATGTGTGCGCACACATCGGAGCCGAAAAACTAAAGCGACATGCCACCGCAATTCAAATAAGCGATGAGCAAGATGAAGCCCCAGAAGAAGCAACTCATGAAGAAATAGCAATAAATTATGTGCACACGGGAGAGTCTCTGAACAGGACAACAGTCAGTGTCGATATCTACTTCGCAAATAAAATTGCCACAATCATTGATTTTGATCCCGAGCCTGCATCGCTCGCTGAATGTAAGAAAAGATCAGATTGGGAAGATTGAAAGAAGGCAATAGCAACTGAATTGCTATCTCTAAACAAAATAGAGGTGTTTGGGCCCGTATGTCACACACCTCCCCATGTGCACCCCGTAGGGCACAAGTGGGTATTTGTTCGAAAGAGAAATGAAAGAAACGAAGTGGTGAGATACAAAGCAAGGCTAGTAGCATAAGGTTTCACTCAACGTGCTGGAGTTGATTATGAAGAAACCTACTCCCCAGTCATGAGTGGAATTACCTTTAGATATTTGATCTCAATGGCAGTGAACTTGAACTTAGAAATGAAATTGATGGATGTTGTGACTGCATACCTATGGTAACTTGGATTCGAAGATTTATATAAAAGTCCTTGAAGGAATTCCTCTCCCGAACCAAGACAGAGCAAATAAAAATCTGTACAGTGTGAAGCTTAGAAAGTCCCTGTATGGACTGAAGCAATCTGGCAGAATGTGGTATAATCGCTTAAGCGACTTTCTCTACAAGAAAGGCTACACGAATAATGAAGACTGTCCCTGGGTGTTTATACGGCGATCCTAGGATGGATTCTGTATAATCTCAGTGTATGTAGATGATCTAAATATCATCGGGACAGTGGAAGATATAAAAGAAGCAAGCTCTTACTTAGAGTCAGAATTTGAAATGAAAGATTTGGGCAAGACCAAGTTCTGCTTAGGACTGCAGCTTGAGCATGTCCCTGGAGGAGTCTTGGTATATCAGTCGACTTACACCCAGAAGGTGCTAGAAAGGTTTGGCTTTGAGAAAGCATTCCCATCAAAAGTACTGATGATCGGGAGATCTTTACAGCAAGAAAAAGATCCTTTCCGACCTAGAGAAGAGGGGGAGTAAGTCCTGGGACCGGAATTCCCATACTTGAGTGCAGTTGGAGCACTCATGTACTTAGCAAACTACACTAGACCAGATATTACTTTTGCCGTGAACCTGTTAGCAAGGTATAGTGCAGAGCTCACTAAAAGGCATTATCAGGGCATAAAGGGCATCTTACGATATCTCCAAGGAAACAAGGACCTCGGATTGTTTTACAGAAAGAATCAAGATCTGAACTTGATTGGCTATGCAGATGTTGGGTACATGTCTGACCCGCATACCGCAAAGTCACAAACATGCTATGTATTCCTGCGTGGTGGAACTGTAATTTCCTAAAAATCGTCTAAGCAAAACCTTGTAGCTACCTCGATGAACCACTCAGAAATAATAGCGCTGTATGAAGCCGCACGTGAATGCGATTGGCTACGCCGAATGGTTCACCACATCCAGCAGTCTTGTGGGATGAATATTGTGCAAACACCTACAATTATATATGAAGATAATGCCGCTTGCGTTGTACAAGTACAAACGAGCTATGTGAAGAGTCATCTTACAAAGTATATCAATCCCAAGTTCTTCTATGCTCATGAATTGCAAAAGATGGACGAGATTAAAGTACTGCATACTAAGTCTTATGAAAATCTAGCAGATTTATTCACAAAGTCACTTCCCGCATCTAGCTTTAAAAGGTGCGTGCGAGGGATTGGTATGATGAGACTTAGAGAAGTGCAGAATTCAGGGGGAGAATTCTCTCAAGCCCGCTAGTGAATCATGATCCTGAAGATCAAGTACCCAAAGAATAAAAGTCGTGAAGACTGAATGATGTTGGGTGAATTGTACTCTTTTTTCCTTGACGAGTTTTCCTGAAGTTTCTCGGCCAAGGTTTTTAATGAGGCAATTCGTGCATCGCAGCATAACATGCATCATGTACTCTTTCTCCAAATTTTTTCCACTGGATTTTTATGGTGTTTTAATGAGGCATGAGTATGTCGGGTGAGTGCCCAAAGGGGAGTGTTAGGAAACCAGGACTCTTGATTTAAAAGTTCTTATCTCTAGTGGGCACCTCACCACCCCCTATAAATAGAGAGCCATATGGCAAAATTTGTAACCAATGCAATTGAAAGCAATAAAGAAAGACCAGGAGTTCTCTCTACCTCTCTCTGTGTTCAATCTATTATTTGTCGTCTTCTGTGATTTATTCGTTCTTGTTCTAAGCAGAGGAATCGCTCGGACTGGTCGCCAGCGAGGGTTTCTCAACAGTACGTACGCCAGTCGGTTCTTCTCCAGACAGCAATAAAAGTATTACTGAACTATGATGGCACGACTGGTTTCGTGTCCAGAAACCAACTTAATCACCTTGGAAAAGAGGTCACCAATCCATTTTGGAAAAAATCACTCGACAATTGCGCCCGCAAGCTAGGTGCAGTAACAAGCGCAGCGCGCGAGAGCAAATGGGTGAACTGGCGATGCCTTTCTAGTGCAAGAGAAAGTAATGTGAAAAAAAGCAAGGGTTGATGTGTGCACTTTTCTCCGTCAACCGGTACAGGGAATAAATAACCGAAGCTACGACTCCTAAAACGGACGACTCAAATACGGACTCTATTTCTACGACACTCTTCGGTCCAGCTTCTTCTCTAAGTAGACTTCTCTCGATCTTCGTCTTCACTTCCGCATAAACCTTTTCCTTTTCTTGAAAAATCTTTCCATATCGGCTCAGGCTTCCTTCTTCAAACTGTCTTCTTGTCTTGCTGACTACTCCATTGTCGAAGTCATGCTTCTAATTCCCTCTTTGTTGGCCTTTGACCGCTTTCTTCATGCTGACGTGGCCGGTTATTTTTGCCCGCCAAAAATTGGCAGAAAAAACTTCCTACTATATTCTCGCATTACAAACAACAGGACATTGATGTAAGGTAAAATGAACCGTGGGTGCAGGGCCATTCCTTAGCAAGGTTGCAGGCAAGGGTGTCAATTAGATCCGAATTATCCGGTATCGATATCCGGACTATTCAATCCGTATTCCATATATTAAGAATCAAAGAATGTCAATCATATCTTTATTATCCATTTTATCCGGCATCCATATCTAGACTATTCAATTCGTATTCGGTCTATTAACACCCCTAGTTGTAGGGTGCCCACCTAGGGTCCACGACAACAAAGGCCCTCTATTTTTGTGCAATGTTTTGTTTGTTGTTGTGAACCATACTACTCATTTTAGTAGTTCCTTAAACAAGTATGTTTGTTATTATACAAAGTCATGTCTAGATATATGTAGTCATGGTTTCTTTGATTTCCAAAGTATAATTTGGAATTTTGCAATGGATTTTTAAAGGGTGCACTGGAGTTAATCTACAATTTCTTTTAACCAACCCTTTTTTGGAGAGTTTTTAGGTGCATATTTTCATAAGTAGCACGGAGTCCACCATTGGTTTACGAGTTAATTCCTTTTTATTTTTAACTCTACATTATTACATATCATTTTAGAGGTTTTAAGTGAAAATTTAGCGGCGTGGCATTGGTTTCTAAGGGGCTGTGTGGTGGACCAGTGAAATTCTAATCGAATGGTGAGTGTTATTATTTTCATTGGCTTTCGCTAGGGTAATCTCATCGACACCGTGACTAGGTGTCGACTAGCTCCCATAATATGTAGGAGTTGTTGGCGAATAGCGGTTACCCATAATTGCATTTAGAGTACTCTAACTCTCGGATCGTAGCATCATGCTCTTGTTGATGTGTTTACCAGTCGAGTGCACCAGACTTTGCCGTGGTGCCTAGGCATTCCAACAAGGTTAGGATGCCCGATTCCCTAGGTAATGTTGATGACTGGAGCAGCGTGTCTTCTTTCATCCTGTCAACTTTGCTGGTCTTAAAGACTGGCGAACATAGAATGTAGGATGAGGTATTATGTTCCATGACGTGGATGCATACATTCATATCGAGGTCAGCATAGTCTGCCAGATCAAACCAATTCTCCTAATCCCAGGTTCCTACCATGATCGCATAGGCGATGTTGACAAAAAAATAAGGGAAGGTGGTTATTGATGATAACCTTTAGGGACTTAGCACATTCTTCCCCACAAACGGCACCAGATGTTGACGGTCAAATCGCCGATCTTACAAATTGTGAGAAAAAGACTAAGTCCCTTAAAAGGATTTAGGAGGAGAATGGGGATCATCTTTATTGCTATAAATTGATTACACGATACTCTTGATGGGAGAATACAAAGGGATGCTACTAGCCCTAGAATGATATATGTTGTCTTTGTAATCTTCTGTCTGGTCAAGATATCTTGCTTGATTCTCTAGAATCTATCTCTGTTTGAGTTGTTCTTCTTGGAGTTTTGTTTTTGTTGTTTCTGTCTTCTCTTGTCAAACATTAAATGATGCCGAAGGGGTGTTGGTTATCCACGTAAGTAGTCGTCTTGTCAATTCGTCCGCCTGGTTAATTGGACGGTTTTTTGTTAGCGAGAGAAACATGACAATAGCTGCTCTTTAGTTATTGTCGGTGTGAGAGAATCATGGGGACAACTACAAGACGGTTATCGCCAGAGACGTAAGGTTGAGTCGATGTGCGGTTGGGAGGAGGATAAAGCACATGCTTTATCCACTACACGGGGGGAATTGTGTGGAGGCAGATCCTCATACCAGTTCATGAGATCTTCGAGTGGCACTTGGTCAAGCTGACGAGTGACCGGTGAAACCCTGCCCCCACAGGGTTTCAAACCTCAAACTTAGCCCCAAAAAATATTCAAACCTCAAAAGCGTACTTCACGTGTGGGTCAGGGTCCTAGTAGTACTCGGCCTCCTGAACACACACGAACGCAAGTATTCATTGCTGCTGGCCCAAAAAACACAGTACAACCGACCTGAGTAAAATTCGGCATCACAGCACACAGGCCACACTTGGATTAGGAGAGCACGTGAACAATCAACATGTCTCTCTTTCCATGCGCACTATCTTGCGTGGACCCCGACCTCCCTCGCCTCTCTCTCTCTCTCTCTCTCTCTCTCTCTCTCTCGGTTGCACCACCAAGTTCAGCAACTTCTTGTAGGGCCTCCTTTTGTACAAACCGACGAGAGCATGTATTAGGTAGTATCCTTCTAGTTCCTCTGTCCTGACTCGATTTTCATTTGCCCTTATAGTTTCTACTCTACTCGAGTTTCATCTGTCCTGACTCGAGTTAATGGACCATCGTATGTGATACAAAACTAGTGCAGGGGATCCTCGTCAAATATGCTCATAAAATATGGTGACGTTCCTAACGATGGAGAGGACCAGGTAGCTTAATTAGGTACTATCAAGGGTACATCTATGTAACTATTTCAGTCTTATAAATCTCGGGCCTCCCCCTCGTTCCACAACTCATCTTTTCCTCTCTCTTTCTCTCATTATGTCTATTACTCGGAAAGAAGTCTTTCCGTCTCCACCTTCAAACGCCACAGTCCTCACTAACCTTCCGAGTGAAATGGCCAACCCGGAAGCCATCGATCGGTACATGCCCCGCTTGCTCGAGGAAGCGAACGACGTCGAACGCGCCGACCGGGAGAGCGCCGCTCACCGTGCTCGAGTCCTGATCTGCTCCGGCATCCTCGCCGTCTTCACTGCCGCGTCCGTCGTCATCTACATCGCGGCGAAGCCCTCGGGTGTAGCACCAGCGCACGCCCTAGCCTGGTTCCTGCTCTTCCTCATCGGCGTGTGGCTGGCGCTTGTCGCCGAGCGCGCAGTTCCTGAGAACCACGAGGATTGGCATGGCCATTGCGAGGGCACTTCAGGACTACTTGTTTGGCGGTAACTGAGCTTCAACCGAGGTGCATGGTCGATTTCCTTCTAATGTCTGCTTAAGTAGGTTCTTGTTTAATTACCCTCCTAGCTCGGGGAAAAGAAAAGAGTAGGCTCTTGTTTTGCTCCTACTAATGGTGATTTAGGCTATGCTCCAACGAGATTATGCTTCGACTTACTAGCTATTTACTTTCATCTCTTTTTAATTTTTTGCGGATTTTTGTTTTTTATCTTATTTCTTTATATTGGCTGTGATAATATTTTTTTTAATTGTAAAAATATAATTATACTAAAAAAAGCTAACAATATCTATAATATATTTTCAGTCGTTACGAAGAAAAAAACTAGAAGATTGGGCTTATATGCTCAAATGAGTACTATCTTATACTATGGATTATACTATGGCTCACGATGTTCATCAATCTCACGGACCCACACATCGTTGAGAGGAGAAAGTCTCAGAAGGACCCATGGGAGCTATGTAACACACAAACAACTACCATGTCAGTTTTTAGTCTTTGTTTTCCAGAAGGGCCTGCTGATCTCTTTTCACTCTTTAGTGCTATTAGCTTTTATGGGCTCTATGTAAGAATGTTTAAGGAACGGTCAAACATATGTACAACGTTGGATTCGTAATAAGAGGCTCAGTGTGTTGTCAATTATTGTCCACTCTGTTTATGTTTGGAATTCTCTGCTTTGATTCGTTATCAGTTCTTCAATTGATACTCCATCTCATGAGTCAGGTGTGCTGCTTTTCGTCAAATGAGGCCCTGTCTGCTCCCTCCCCCACAGTTGCATTGCACTAAAGTCTAAAAGAGAAGTAGTAGAGGGAGAAAGGGAAAGAGTGCATGAATGAGACTGTATATGAGGGTGTGTGTGTAAAGATGGCAACGGGTACCCGAAACCCGAATACCCGATGGGTTTTACCCGATAAAGAGGCGGGTATGGAAAGATATCTTCACCCGCGGGTATGCTAATGGGCAAAACATTCTACCCATCGGGTATGCGGGTACGGGTACGGATATATACTACCCGTACCCGCATACCTGCGGGTAAAATATACCCACCCGTACTCCAAATCCCGCCCACCCACCGCGCCCAAATATCCCGCCCGGCCCGACCCGCGCGCGCAATCCCGCCCTCCCGCCCGACCCGCGCGCGCAATCCCGCCCGAACCCCCGCGCGGCCGCGCCCAATCCCTAATCCTCGGCCCCGCGCGGCGCGCTCGCGCCTCTCCCCTCGCCGCCGCCCGCCCACCGTACCACGTCGCCCTCGCCCCCGCCCGCCCCGCCCCGCCCCTCTCCCCGCCGTCCCTCCACCCCGTCCCCTCGCGCCCCACGGCCCCACCCCGCCCGCCCCTCTCCCCCCGCGCCCCACCTCTCCCCTCCTCGCCCCCCGCCCTCGCCTCCTCCGGCTCCGCCGTCTCCTCGCGGCCTCCGGCGCCGGCGCGCCGCCCTCCGGCTCCGCCCTCGCCTCCTCCGGCTCCACCTCTTCTAGTCCTCCTCCGCCTCCGGTCAGTCCTCGCCGCGGCCTCGCCTCCTCCTCTGGTATCGGGTATGGGTTACCCGTCGGGTACAAATACCCACGCGGGTGCGGGTATGGGTAAGTTTCTATACCCATGTGCGGGTATGGGTATTGTAGCGGGTACGGGTATTGTCTGTCGGGTACGGGTATGGGTTGGCTATACCCGACGGGTATTTACCCGTTGCCACCTTTATGTGTGTGTGTGTGTACAGCTCAGGTGGTCCTCCTTGCACTCCAAGAATCAGTACCTGCCCGTTGTTAGCTTGGCTGTCCCTGTGATACTCGATTAATGCAACAGGGTTGGAATTAGGGCTTTGTATTTTGTAGCTGTACAGTCTTTCAATCTTATTTCCAACTCGATCTCAACCCTCTGATAGGCACTTCCGGCCGATCGGATGGCCCTGATGCACTGTGACATACCACTGAAATGCACACAGCTTGTTTTTCTTTTACTGAAGACCAGGGGCGGACCAACCCTTCGAGGGTCCGTCGCCGGCCAGAGCAGCCCAGCGGCCAGCACCGAGTGCCTGAGACTTCGAGAGAGTAGAAGATGCGGGGCGACCGGGCGAGCGAACCGTGCAGCACTGCAGCCGACTGAGTCGAGCCAACCCCGAGTGAGCAGACAGCAGACTAACAAAGGCGAGCTAACCTAACTCTAGAGACGGCAAGGCGAGCCAAGGGGGCGCCGGGGGCGAGCGCGCGACGTCGGTAGGCGGCCAAGGGGGCGAGGGGAGGCGGAGCGCGGCGCGGCGGCCAGGGGAGGCGGAGCACGGCGTGGCGACCAGCGGCCAAGGGCTGCTCTCTCAAGACTCAAGGTACTAGTTTTTTGTCCTTTTCAATGCAATTTGGGTATGGATAGCCAGATCCCAGGTGCCTAGATGGCGGATCCCAGATGTGTTGTTGAGAAATTGGTGCTTGATTGCTTGAATGTGAATATGTGATTGGTGCTCTTTCACAAGTCCTACTCATGTAATTTGACAAAATGGATATGTGATTGATGCCAAAGATACCCACTGATGTCTTAAAGTTGCCAAAATAAAAAATGACAAAATGATGGGTCTGTAAGACTGTGACATGTTTTGAGAATTTGAGGTAACTTAGGAAAACTGATTACATGTAGCCATTTTGGGACCGCAAAAGATAACGAAAAGCCTAAAACTGAATGTTTTGACGCTCACCTTGCCTTGATGTTTTCCACTTATCAATGTCAAGTGCTTGATTGCATCCATACCAACATAAAGAAAGACGAATCTCTCAACTATAAATGACAACATTGCAAATATGTGCCTGCAATGACATTCATCATACCAAAGAGCTGTTGCTGTGGCTTAAAATTGTAGCTTTTGTCATACCCTGACCCTTCCATCACTAATCACTTCACCAGTTTAATAAACAATGCTATAGTTGTGGTTTGTGGGCTGATTTATGTTAAGCCAATCTTGTGAACTGGCAGGGCAGTAGGAGCTGATGCTGGTGAGCTTGTCCAAATTCAAAATGAATAGAGTGGGGAGAAGCTCCAAATATAATAGTAAGTGTCGAGAACATCGTTCGATCCTTTGTTGGCACTCGAAGCCCGTTCGATACTCCGTTAGTAGTCGCAAGCCGTCTGATACCCTGATGCTACTCGAACGTCGTCCGATCCCACCTGAACGCGATCAAAACCACTCGGAGCAGAATAAAACCACTCAAAACCAATTAAATCCACTTAGAGTCGACCGAAACCACTCGCAGGGGATTAAAACCATTCGAAGCTGATCAAAACCACTCTAACCCGATCAAAACCACTTGGACTCGAAACCTTTAACTGTGATCGACCCAAACTTTCATAAATACAAATTCCAAAACAATCTAAATGTTAATTATTCATTATCACTAAACTTATGACCATCCACGTCGTCTAACACAAACAATTTGTCCTGCTACTCTTAAAATTTCCAAACTCGAACTCGTCGATTTCTGGTAGCAAGCCCACTCAATGAGTCGATGCTCCAGAGATGAAACAAGACACGGTGAGTCTGTTCGCTTTTTTCTGCTCACCCATTTTTTCTCCCCAAATGGGCCTGATCGCTTCCAAGTTGCAGGAAGGAAAGAAGACGCGGTGTGGCGCTACAACGGCCATTGGCCACAAGTTGCGCAGACCCTCCCTCCAATGCTGAGTCACCACATGTCGCGCGAAGCCGACGGCCTTTCAATTAGTCGTTAGTAACGCCTTCCCCTCATGCGCCCATCAACTTTCCCACGCTTTCCCTCGCATCTTTCTGTCAAATCTCTCGCTCTGTTTCTGTCTTTGTATAACCGCTCGCTGCCCTTTTAAATCTTCTCCTTGTCCTGTCGTACCACGAGGTCTGCAACAGCCAGTTCGCTAAACGTGCAAATGGGCGATGAGGCGATGGCTTTCGTACCTCAACGCGCCGAGCCGGAGGTGATCGGTGGTCGCGCCGGCGAGCTTGGCGCCCTTGCCCACCTGCAGAACCGCTTCCTCGACGCTGGCGGCATCCTCGTGCTCGGCGGCTGGCTCGTCATCACCTACTCGTTCGGCAACCCCGCCGCGAACACCGAGCACGTCCTCACCGGCTTCGTCCTGCTGCTTCTCGGCGTGTCCCTCATCTTGCTGTCGCCAGTGGCGAACCAGTTCCCTGGTGCAGCGCGGGCGGGCGCCGCACTGGCTAACGCTGTCGTGAACTACTACTTCACGCCGGCGAACTAGCTTTACTTTTGTGAGGTCGGGTACGTACGCCTCGCGATGCATTGTTATTAGTCATTGATAAGGACCGTCAGTATGATCTGTGTGTGCATGTAATGCTCTGTTTTCGTCTTGGTTTCAGTTATACGTCCCTGAGTGTTGCGCGGTTGTGCGTGTACTATATCAGTAGTTACACACCTATACTCCTATCATTCTCCACTACGTACGTACGTATGTGAAAATGTTTACAACTTACAAGCTAATGACACGAGAGATTACCGATGGTGAGCTTGAAATTATCCTATGACTTGTGTAGCTGATATTGTCGATGGTGTCTCTGAAATTACCCCCCGCCTTGTGGAGCTGATGGCTATTGGGGTCTGTCTGAGGTTTTTTTTTTGTTGTCTGTATTCCTCCCGTGCTATGTACAACTACTACTTCCAGGACTAGCTAGCAAGAAGTGCAGCTTTGCATGAAAATATCAATTAACATCATCGCAGTAGTAGCTACGTTAGTGTAGTTCTAGTATTCTAGTCACTTTCGGCCTGTTCGTACGTCTTCCTGGTACCGGTTGCCCATCTAGTACACAGGAATTCCTGCAGATTTTTGTAGGTATTAAATTGTTTCTTACAAAATTTATTTAAAATTATGTGAAATTCCTGCATTTGAAGCCTGGATACGGCAGTGTGTGTAGAGTTGCAACTCGTCTAGAACGTGACGTGATTAGTACTGCTGTTTTGAATATGTCGCGCTGATTATGCACGATAGACTAGAAGGAAACACCAGCTCCTGAGGAGTTGTAGAGCATGTTCTCTGAGAAATTGTACATTTTTTGACAATTCTTTTCCTTTCTTTGCCCTTCAAAAAATGTCACTTTTAGCATGTGCCAGACGTGTGTTTTTTGGAACGTGTTGGGTTCAGGGGAGAAAAGGAGAGGAAAAGAGACGCCAAAGGTGGCAGGAGAAGAAACTAGGGAGAAAAGACGAGGGGGTGATTGCTTTGGCAGTGTGTCCTGTCCGGCCAATACGCGTCGTTGGATGTGCTTGTTCGTGAATAAGGGTTCCTTTGGCAGTGTGTCCGGCCGTCCGTCTCTCGGCTTGCTTCCTTTCTTGTGTACTACTGGTATTGGGCATTGGCCTCGTAGAACAGTAACGTGTCAACCTGCTATATATGTAGTATGGAATATACCTAGACATTTTTTGTTTCTAAATATGCCAAGCTACAATAATAAAAACTTCCATATAGAACATGATCTGGTATAGAACATATAATTGAAAGTTGATCGGGAGCTCTCCACTTTAAGATTAGCATCCGTCAAATTATCCCAATTAATTCCAATGATATTACAGCACGCTTGGCTAAATTGGTTGTCAAAGAATAGACGATTCAAGATTTCCTCCTATCTATTTTAACATAGAACACAAGACTGGTTGGTTACCTTCAAAATTATAATGCCTTCTGCGCAAAACATCTTAGTATTCAACGTGTCCATCGGTAGCAGCCATACGAAGACCTTAAGTTTTATAACACATTTGCCTTTTCATATCCACCTTAGTTATCGTGTAAGGACTGAGGGTATTAAAACAGAACTTGTAGTATCTTTAAGAAGAGTATTGCATATATCCCCATACGAAAGCTTGTGTCAACTTTGCATGACAGTTTTCTGTAACTCAAAAGAAACTTCAAGATGAAACTCGATGAGATAGGGAATGAAATCGACAGATAATCAGCGGATTTCTTGGTCTTTTTTGTTGGCTCGGGATATCATTAGAACGGACCCGATGGAACCCCCATTCGGGCTCAATCCGGTTTTCGGCCCATGTAATTTGTCAGTTTGCACATTGGGCGATCGGCTTATAGGCTGCATACCCTTGTGGTCCAATGTGCTTTGGTGTCAGTCTGCACATTGTTTCGGTTCTGCTTCGGTGCCTGCAAGCGTTTTGCGCTCTGTGCTCGTGCTGGATCCGCGGTTATGATTTGTCTGGACATGCTGTTCTCTGGGCCTGCAGATGACGGGTTCAAAGTCAAACTCCTCCGTGGCTTCTCTCCTCAACTTGCTTGGACCAACCCGTATAAGCTTTGTCGCGGAGAGTAGCTGCTCGGGACGGTGGTATCTGGCAGTTGGGCTGTGAACTTGGGCTCTAGGATGTGCAAAGCCAGAACCGGCCTATAGCCGTGTTGCCATTTTTTTTCTTACAGCTTATGACTAATATAACTTATATAGCTTTTGACTGTTCGTGAGATAGAGTATAAAGTAAAAGCAACTAATATGCGATTTTGACTGATATAAATGAAACAACTACAATATACACTATAATTAATTTGTAGATCTGGATTGAAGAAGATACTCTGTTTGAAAGCTGACTACGGTAGAAAAAGCTAAAAAGCAGGTTTTGGAAGCAAAAAAGAAAAGAAAAGACCCTTTACATTGGGGTTATGGTCATGCAACCATGTGTTTTTACAAGGATATGCTAGATGTGACTGTATTAATAGTTTTGAAAGGTGTTTTATTTGATACCCGATAAGTTAAATCTTGGTTTTCGCTTCCCTTGCGATGGGCCTGGGAGAGGGGGAACATGTCAAGTATCCGCCTGGGATCATGTTTTCTTAGGAGTCCATTCCGTGATTATAAGTTCGTAACCCTAGCGCCTATTCCCATTTTGGGCGGAACAGATGTGGCTCCCCTGTTTCCTATACCGTGTTCCGATCCATGTTCCGTCATCAGCGGCAGGCATCCGTTTAGTTTTCTCCCTCATCATGAACGTCGGTCAATCTTCTAACGAGAAAGGAGTAACAATGGCCGCTGCAGCGCTGCTCGTCTGCCGTTCGCTCTCTTGCCGGTAGCGGTGGGCAGGGCCTTGTAAAATTTGCAAGGCGGAATGTTCAGTCGGAATTTGGAGCGCTTCTCCCGATCGTCAATTTCTAAGTTGCAGAAAAAGTCGACGCCTCGACGGTGAAGTTCATAGCATCTGCTACCGGTGACCTCACCTGCTCCGCCCGCTCTGCTCTCAATTGAAAACGCCCGTCTTCACGGTGAGCGGCCGCAAGTCCTCATCGGCCGTAGCATCGCAAGCTCTGCTAAGATCAATTTCCGTGTTCACCCACGCAGAGTCGTTGATGTCGCTAACCCCAGCAACCTCGTTATCGGTGTTCAGCCGAGCGCCAGGGTCCGCATGCGCCTCGGACTCCAGGATGCGATGTGCAGCAGAGCAGCCTGACTAATTTGAGTGGAGTCGTCGTGTGACACAAGCTACTCCGGGCTCACTTGCGCCGTCGCGGCGACACGGATGGCAGGACAACGTCATCTTCTCAGATGCGAAACTGGAGAAGCATGTGCTGGACTTCTTTTTTTTTCTCGTACTGATTTGGATAGAATCGGTGGTACATGGGGATAACCTGCCTGGCACACTGCCGCATTCTTCTTTTGCCTCCCCTTGTTTCTAAGGTGCCCCGCGCTCTCGCCTCAGCATGCTTTTGCCTGCCGGTGCTGGAAAACGCTACAGCAAGTCGAGTTATGATCCATCAAAATTCAAAACACGCACATAAACACATGAGGAATACAACCGATATCAAGATTACGGGCAGCTTCCTTGGTGTGAGTTCAGGGCATTTCAAGTGAAAAGTACGATTTACTAAAAAATATGTGAAAATCAAATTTACAAGTTTTCAAAATTCCCTGCATCTATAATAGTTTTTTTAGAATTTTTAGAAACTTGTGCTTTCGACATGTTGATGTCCTTTTATTCATTTGTGTTAGATATGTCTGCATGCCTTAGGCCCTGCTACAACCGGTTGTGATTTTTGGCTTCTAATTATTAGCTTTCAATTGAAATTGCATCGTAAAAATTGTTAATTTTTTCTGAATTATTTAATTAAAAAATAAAAAAGAAAAGAAAAACATCGTTATAAAACCACGGACAATGTAAAAGAAAAGAAGGAGAAGTAAAAGCAAAAAAGCTGAAAAATATAAAAAAAACTGAAATTAAGAAATTGATATGTTCATTCTGACTTCTGACTTAAACTGAAAACAAGAACCCAAACCAATTGAAGCGGGCCGTACTTCACTATACACTCTGGACATGAGAAAAAGCTTTTGAATTGTGCTTGGTAAGCGTTACTATGGATCAGATATACACGGATGCGCCAACTGAAGCCATAAGCCGAAAAAAGGGTGTGAATCCTTCCATACCCTTCCCGAAAGTTTCGGCTAGTTCTATTCTATTCTAACCTGATTGACTTCTGTCCAGTGAAAAATGTTGTACCACTCTAGTATGGTTATGACTTGCAAAAGGTAAACAAACAATTTGTCCTACTACTCTTAAAATTTTCAAACTCGGGATCTGTTCTTTTCGATTTTTTAAAAGTAGTTTTTAGCTTTTGCTACAGTATTTAACTTTTAAATGGTGTAATTTTTTAAGACAGAGTCTACAAGTTTACAAGTTAATTATAGTACATGTTAAAAGTCCAACATCTGTACCACCAAAATCGCAAGCGAGTATATCTCTCTCCGTAATCTCTGTCGACTAAAATTCAAAAATTTCAATCAAAAATCATAAATCGCAGCCATATCAAACAGACCCTTTACCTACTGCTAGCTCTTTTGTTATGTTAGTTGCACTCCAAACTTATGGAGATTTGCCGTATGACAGACGGACGTACGTCTTGGTATGCTCTATGCTTTCATGATTCTTTGGTCGATTTGCCAGACAGATGATCGAAGAAATACTTTGAAACACTAGCTAGGGAGGAAGAAATAAATTGAAGTGACACAAAGATCTTAAATACTACAAGAAATAAATTGAAGTGACACAAAGATCTTAAATACTACATTTTCATGATAATAAACAGGGGCCTGTGCGCGGACGTGTGTGTCGTCCGTATGCAAGGAGTGTGGAGGAGACGTTGGCCACGACGGTAGAGTAGTGAGGTGATCGGATTGGGGGAGGGGACGAAGAGAAGAAAAGCCATCGGCGGCGGTTAAAATCTTTGCTCTAAATAATTTTAGCTTTTGACTTCTTATTTTATTTTTAGGTTTTTTGATTTTTTTATTAATTTGTATTGTCTGTGGTGATATAATGTTTTTTATTTTTTTTAAATTTAACTACTTAAAAAAATTAATAATTATTATAATATATTTTTAGTCGTTATAATGTAAAACAACTAAAGCCAACAGGTAGAAGCCCCATTGGGCAGGAGGGATGGGAAACGGGAGGAGAGACGGTTGCATCCGCGAATCTTATCCAACTTGGGCTGGGATCGTGGACCCCCAAGGTAGTGAGTGCAGAGAAGGAAAAATGGGCTCTGAGTCTGATCCGGGAGGAGGGATGTGGCATGGGCTGAGCTGGAATCTAGGAAATCTACGGAGCGTGTTGTGCAATGCCAAAGCGAGATACCACCAGCAAAAGCATATCTCTCTCTCTCTCCCGTCTCTCTCGGGGGCTCCCTCATCTCCTTTTCACCTACAACCCTAAGCTCAAGAAGCACTTATTCCGTCTCTCTCGGGGGCTACTCCTTTTGTTTGTAATTTGTCATACCGAATGATGTCGTAATGCTTTTCTTCCACGTAGTAGTTTTGTTTGGATTTTGTCGTACCGAATGATGTCAACCGGTGTGCGCGCCACGCCGAGCCAAGGCGTAGGCACCGGCTCCGCGGGGTGCATTGACAGTGCGGCCGCCTCGCCCACAACCACCTCGAGCATCTCGTGGTCTCTCCAACCGCTACTCCTGATAGCCTCGGCGGATGGCGGATGCTACGGCAGTATGGCGCACAAATTTCGAAGATAGAATCAGATATGATTTGATTAATTTCCTTGTGTTGAAAACTTTTTATAAGCAAGGGCTTGCGTGCCCCAATAAATAGAGGCTCAATTGGCTATATAACACAGGTTTGTGTAGATTAGTTTTCCATCATGAAACTTCGTCGTGTGTTCTTGTGTCGACTAGACCAACAACTGCGATTACAGGTCTCAACCTTTTGTGTTTCTCATTCATATTTGTAATATTCAGATTGTTCTTACTTGTTCTTCGATTGCTCGCAGGAATTGAATCTCGTGTTCTGGTCAACTGCATTCTTGGAACGGTTAATATCGAGTAGAGTGTGGTGTAGCGATTGTAGGACGGACTTTCGTCTCGATTAAGTAGCCTCATCGTTAACATCATATCAACAATCGAAATTATCCTTCTCATGAGAAGATCGGGCCAAAATAAAATCCCTCATCAGTATCCCGGAAGGATCATTGTAGAAACAGACGGAATTAACCTGAAGCATGCTTTGGTGGGCAATGAACAAGATAACTCCAGGATAGGTGTCCCCTTTAGAGAGGCAAATTTCTTGCTGTTATGTAATTTCCTAGAGTTCAAAGTGGTTTACTGTCCAAGAAGGTGCTGTTATCCTGTGGCATGATTCGGTTCTTGAGTTTGGAACCTCGGTGATGTCTAGCGATTCAACTACACCTATGGTTGGAAACTAAAACTAATGCCATTATCTGCACTAGCGGCTTCTGCTTTCTCCATTATCTGTTTAGGCCCTATAGGCTCTATTTGGAATGCTGAATTTTTTTTAGTCTCTTACAGAAACCCAGCAGTTGTTTTACAGAAATTAGACCGTTTCATATAAAATTTCTATAAAATTCCTACATTTCAATTAGGCCTTTAGCATTCATGGTTCGTCGATGAATATGGAGCATCACATATACATTGTTGCTGAAACCAGCCGGCTAGACAGACTATCTATTCTGAAACACCAATTCGACTACTAGAAGCCCTATTCTGACATCCAAACACGGTGGTAAGGATATCCAGTTATCTACACTACTACGTATGGCCGATGGAGCACTGACGAGTAGAGAGAGAAAGATGAAGCACTAGCTTAGTAGCTTAGTAGTTGTCGAGATTGATTTTGTTTACTGTAGCTGGTTTATTTTTTTACTGTAGTTGAGTTGGCTTATTTAGCATAATTAAATTTTAAAAAATAGAAAAATAGAAAAAATATGTTAGCCCATCACGGACAATGTAAAGGAATACGGGAAAAAAAGGATAAGCCAAAAATCTTAAAAAATAGAAAAAGACGAAATACTGAATAGTGAAAAAACAGAAGCCAGAAGCAGAAACTGGCTTAAAAACTAAAATGAGCAGTGCTTAAGCCACGACACCTGCTTGCTCGGCTCGTTGTAAGCTAGGTGGTAGGCGTCCCTTTATATAGAGGATCATCCATGAAATACCACTCTAAGTATTGATAATTACTAAAACATCACTCCAAAAAATTTTCTTTAGGAAATACCACTCTAAAGATATTTAGATAAATACCATTTATCCTCATTTCCTGTTTTAATTCGTTTGAAGCCTTTTTAGCCCGTGAGAAATGTATTTTTTGCCCTCGGCTGTCAACTTCCTCAGCTGGCTGGATGTCAGTGCTATCTTGTGCTTTAGGCCGGCTGCCAGATTGTTGTTGAGAAGGATGCAGGTTTAGCCTTTCTTCACTTACCAGAACCAGTAGCTAATTAAAGCACCTTCTTCTCTTCTTTTTTCCTCCTCCTGTCAAGCTTTTTTCATAACCTACCTTGATTTCGAACTCAACAATAAAAGTCGATGTCCTGATTCTCCAGTACACCTGAAAGGCCCCTAGCATGTCAAAATTATTTTCGATCTTTTGATTCTCATACAAATCCTTGTAGTGGTACCAAAAAACTGCCCCCCGTGCGTTTCCTCGTGTAGTCTTAGCTCAGTCACAGTGGGCACTTGCCACAATGGGGAGAAGGATGCTCGGTCGAGGCTGGTTGGGTCAGACCATGTCATGCGTGGCCAGGTGAGAACCAAAGGCAAAAATGACAGTTCGTGTGGGAGAAAGACTCCAGACGAATTCAAATGAGGAAAAATGGTAGTTGTGAATCCAAACATTTTTGAAATGGTATTTTCTAAAGATAATATTTTGAAGTAGTGTTTCAGTGGTTGCCGATTTTTGCAGTGATATTTTATGAATTATTTATGCAGAAGCAAGCAAACCATGGATGCATGGGATCAACTGAAGGGAAGCGCGCTACGCCGCGCCATGCTGGATAGGATCATTCATCGGAACGACGTGTATGCGCATGATGGTAAACGTAGGGAACGCTTTGTTCGGTTGTGGCGAGCGCAACGTGAGGTCCTGTGTATTGTATATGATGGGCCTCGCTTGTGATCCTACTATAAAAAGGTTTATATTAGATGTATCATCATAGATGATTCACGAAAACCGTTAGTGTTAAATACAATCACAGACGGTTTACATTTAGAGAACATCTATGTTGGTGCTAACGTTAAAAACTGTCTGTAAAGAGATAATATCATAAACGATTTATGGTGAGAACTATCAAGGAAGTATCACAAACGGTTCTTACTAAGCACTGTCTGTGTTATTGCCAAATATCATAAATGGTTCTATGAAGTTTGAAGTTATCACAGACGGTTTGAATTAAAAACCGTTTATGGTATGTTTTCCACCTCGTAATCCCCTAAAATTTTATAATCTCCTACCTAAGTCTGAGTAGGATTCTGTTCCGACACACCTTTAGTAAAATAGGTATAATTTTTGCATACGGTATTCTTTGTCGATGTTTTTCTACTCGTTGGAAAGCTAATGATGAGTCCGATCCAAAAACAATGACCGGCTTGCACCATTCACTCTCTAAGATCTCTAAAATCGGCCATCTTTAGTCTTAAATTTGTATCGCAAATTTTTGATTTCTGTATTTACCAAAATTTGTGATCTTCTCTTCAAATTTTGGGGTTCGTCTCAACTGCAAAGTTGTAGATTTCATCGAAATATTTCAAATAAGTATATATAAGTCACATAAAACTTTGCTATTTCATATTTTGAGACTATCTATTTACATTGTATCGATATATATATATAGTCTTTCATAATGAAGTATCATAGACAATTTATGGTTTAAACCATCTATGATAATTATGTTTCATAGATAATTTGTAGTTCAAGCCATCTGTGATAATTTAGTCCCTGACTACTAGGCCTGTCGATCTTTCCTAACCCAATTCTAGCCAATAGAAACCGACTAACCCTCACTCCACATATCGTAGCTCCCGCCTCTCCATCCCCAACTTACTTCATGAGCTCAACATCTCTCTAGCCTCCTCACCGTCCTCCTCCTCGACCCCGACTCCTATTTCATGCGCTCAAGTCGGCGCTGCGATAGTGGGCGTCAAGGACATCCAGCTTATGCGCTGCATCAGGGACGAGAGGGCCTAAACATAGAGGTCTCGTCAGCGCGGTTGAGCTTCTATTAGAATCTCTGTTTCTTCTATGTTCTTGCCATATTTATGAGTTGCTCAGTTTGTAATAGAAATGGAATGTTCTCTGCTATGTTTGCTTGTTATCTTGTGATTTTGTAATGGTGGATTGTAATAGAAATGAAATGTTCTCTGCTATGTTTACTGATGTTATCTGTTATGTTTGTTATTGTATTTACTTGTTTTTAAATGGCATAGCTAACATTTATTGAGGCTAACCGAAAAATAGAAAAAATTTAGGTATAAAATAAACTATCACTGACGGTTTTGTAGTATAAACCATCTGTGAAGGTCTATCACGGGCGACTCGAACCAAAAATTATCTATGATACTCACACATCACAGATTGTTCTATTTACCAACTATCTGTAATGAGAATGTATCATAGACAGTTCTATATATAACCGTCTGTGATACACGTCCATCACAGATGGTTGGTAGTTAGAACCATCTGTGATGTGTGAGTATCACAGATGATTTTTGGTTTGAGCTACTATGATAATGTTCTTCACAGACGGTTCTAGTTACAAACCGTATGTATTATATTTATCATAGACAGCTCACAAACTATCTCTAATAATCTTTGATTATCACTGACTCATAAATTTAGATGGATCAGAAAACGATCTGTGATGACCCTTTTTGTAGTAGTGTGGAGTGGGCCATCCAGCTTATTGCGTTAGGTCCACGTTTATTATCGGTTATCTACACCAGATCAGCATACTGAATTTTGTTGTCCAATAAACAATGAATAGAAGAGGCTAGCAAATAAACAGTCACTAGTCAACATAAAAAACACAGCATGAGATTAGATACTATAGATACTACGATGAGAATACAAAAACAATGGCAATATGTCTTTAGGACAAAATAAAAGGAAAATTAACTGAAATAAATAGACTGCTACCACCAAGTTTGCTGAAAACAAATCCTACAGTTTGTTCAAGCAGGAAAGAAGAAAATAAATCCTACCTGCATTAGTTATAAAAAGGACATAAATAAATCATGCTTGCGATAGGATTTTTTAATCATGTTTGGAATAGGCGTAACAAATCCTGAAATCAATGCTTTCTCTGAGAAAGGACATGCGGACGATGAAATTTAGCATTCTAGCAAAGTCAGAACTAACTCTTCCTATTCTGTTAGAAGTAGAGAACATAGGTACACATCACCAAAACTAAATACTATTGTAAAGGCAATATATAGAATACATAAGGGAAAGCTGTGAAATATCGACAAAACTACATTATCACTCTTAACAATTAGTGCACCAGATATGCAATACAAATGGAAAACATCAAAGCTTATACATATGATTGAAACAACCTAAAATTTCAAAAGCAAATTTGATTTTTGTTGTTCTTTGATTTCTTGCTAAACCCCCTCCCTCCTTTCCTTCCGGTCCCCCCACTCCTTTTTCCTTGCGCACGCGCCCAGGCCCACCCGGCAGCCCCCTCTCCTTCCTCTCTTCCTCGCACGCTCTCCTCCCCCTTTCTTTCTCTTCTCTCCCTTTCCCGGTCACTTCTTTCACCTCGTGCCCGTCTTCTTTCTTTCTCCCATCGCGCCGCCCATACCTCCGCCCCCGGTTCCATCTTCCCCGCGCACTCCCCGCTCTCTCGTCCCATCACCGCCCTTTGCCCATGCCCTGCTGCGCCGCCCCATACCCTGCTCCCTCGTACAGTTGCGTCACCTTCCCCGTGCCTTTCTTGTGTGCGCCCACGTCCCAGCCTCTCCGCCACCCATATCGCGCCAAGCTCCCCTGTCGTCAACTACAGCGCCCCGGGCCTCCCTCCTCCCGGCTTTAGGAAGCCCCGAGCCACCGTTGCCCCTTTGCGCCTACCTCTTTCCCCCTCGCTCACCTCAATGTGCGCGCCACCGCTGTAGCTCCCAGCTGCTCCAGCGAGGCTCCCTTCCAATCACTCGCATCATAGTGCGCCCCTCCCTCCTAGGGACCTGCACCACCGGTCGATTTGGTTTCCGCGGAGCACAGCACGTCGCATGTCCAATCTTCCCTAAATCCGACCACCGCCGCCATTTTCCGCCACCGCGACCTCCTTGGCCGACCCCCATCCGATTCCTCACGGTGGAAGCATCATGAGGGCCTCACCAACTATCCCCGGTCGCCTAACGGAGCTCTCCCTCACCCTAGGCCGCTGGCGCCGTGAACCACTCCGCGCCACCCCGAGCTCACGCCGCCGAGCCGCCACGGCACCTCTCTGCCTCCACCGGCTACTTGGTGAGCTTCCTGACACCCATATCTCTCTCATGTCCCTCTCCCTTCTTTCATTCCTTCGCCGGCGCTGCCGCTTCACGTTGATCCCACCGCTGTTGGCTTGAGCCGCCGCCCTCTAGCTCCCAATGCTGTTCCGGCCAGTGCGCCGCTACCCCGAGGCTCCTCACTCCCCTATCACCCCATTTCACCCATTGTCGTCGAAACTCCAGCCTTCCAGTGATGGCAATGTTGGCATCGGTGCCATGGGTCTGTGCTGCCTCCTTTGCTCGATCTGACCGATTGTCCCCTTCGCCCCTGGCTTGCCCCTCTGTTGAGTGAGGATGATTCAATCCTTTGAGTAAGTGGCAGGTGGGCCCCATTGTTATGGCTAATGAACATCAATTGCCACCTTCCATGAATTGCCAAGCTTTGAGATTTAAATCCAAAAAATTAAACCCAAAATCATTAAAGTACTATCCAAAACCCTAAACCTATCACCGTCCGAGCTCATACCTTTCGCTAAAACCGATCGAGGTTGGATGAACCAATCTAAACCCTTTTTTTAAGCCTCGAAACCCTAGCCCACTTCAATAACAGCTCGAACCCATCCAGTGTAACCCTCGCCAACACTATTCATAGAACCCTGAGGCCATAAGCATACCCTTTGGTCATCTTGAAACCACTTAACCTAAAACCCAACACAAATTAGCCAAACCACTCGCCACCAAAACCCTGCTCACCCAACCCTGTTTTCTTTTTGTCTTTTGATTATTTATTTGTCTTTTTGTTCCCAGCTTGCATTCTGTAAAGCAAGGAACTCATTCATTTTTTGCGCTAGTATTCGAACCTGACGAGCCGATCACCAGAAGATCTGCAAGAGCAGATAAAGACATCAATGTCCTTAGGACAAGGAGGCAAGTTACAAGTTTTTGAGCATGTTGAACCCATAAATTCCATACTATTATTTATGCTATTTACATTAATGTTAATTGCTCAAATTATTTGTTTACAAGAAGTGTTTAGAATAACATGTTACATGTAGTTACGTCCTACCATTGAAAATACCATGTTTTACTTTGAGGCCATATTCACCTTGACAACCATAGTATTATTAAATTAACGCATACATAACAATCACATTTTACTCACATAAAATAACGAGCTATCAAGGACTTGATAGTTCACCGGTAAAACTATTTAAAATATGCTAGGGTAGGGCAGAAGCCGTGGAGTGCCCTATAGTGGACGAGTCCACAACCCTACCCTAGGGTAGAGAGTACAGTAGAATGGGTGTCGGTACAAGTATTGGACAGACCGGTCATGGTTGGCAGTCTCAGGAGAAAATATAAAGGACTAGACCCTTATGCTGAGTATAGAGCACAGTGACCACTTAACCACAAGTATTGAACTCGTCAATCTGGGTCCGGTAACTGCTCACTTTATTTGAACCCCTACAGGAGTATAGGGTGTGGTATGGGCGAGTTATCGAGGTAATACATAACTCGCTGGACACACACACCAGTAGGTCTTCATAGAATTGGGCGGTCGATCGTAGCTTGTGCAATCGTATGCGTTCCGAACTGGCCCGTGGATACCCAGGGAAATGAAGGTCAAAACATATCGGGTAGGGTCTATACACTAAATTGAGCAGTGAAAGATCTTATTTTCTCAATTCAGTCGCACGCTAGCAGAGTGTGTAAATCGCATGACATTAGTAATCGAGAAATCTTAGGGTAAAGCTGAGCAACTCTGCAGAGTAAAATTAAATGATATTCGAATACACCATGCTCCCGGTTAATAGAGCTGTGTTTGATGGGTGAATCCAGTAGCAAGGCATAAGTAGTTTTCTGGTATTTTAAGCGGTATAAAATGAACAAGAAATATTTTGAGACCCCCAATTCTTTAAATAGTATTATTGTTTTACTGTTTGGAAGATTGTTTGCAAATAAAACTGCATCCATATAAAATAATATAACCAGTATATTCCCTTCCTTTAAAATTTTGTGCATTTAGTAAATTAGGATTTATCATTGTGACTTGCTGAGTACGATTGGTTGTACTCAAACTTGCTATAATTCCACCACTTCAGATACCAGGAGAAGAAAGACGCAATTCAAGTGTCCGTGTTAGGGTTACGACCGCACCCAGACGTTCCTGTGAGAGTTTTTCTTCGGTTCTTCTGATTGTAAGCTACCATTTGGGCTTGAATGCCGATAAAATTGTTGAAACTGACCACTAGGTCTTATTTTTGCCAAATTAATCCTTTTTGAATGTCCGTAAGCAGGCTCGATGCTCTTTTTGTCCGCAACAGAACTCCTGGGCTGATGCGGGACGTACGGCGCTCCTGTTCCCGAAAATGGGTGCATTACAATGATGTTACGTAAAAAATGGTAATGTGTTGCAGAGTATATTTCTCAAAGTCGTGCTACTTGGCAAATATAGCCTCTGAAAGAATTAGTCAACAGGGGTGAAAATATGTAGAGGCAAAAACTGCCAGTAAATCCCTAATTAAGCAACATAAAGGTAAATTGATAAGTATGACTATCCTATGACCAATCGCTCCATCTTACAGAAAAAGAAAGCTTCGAACTTAAAGAATAATACTCTCCTCAAAAGAGTTCTTATATGCCATATTTCTTATTCATGTTCTGCCATATTTCCTATGCAGAATAACACATTTAATTAGATGTTTATAATTTATACATCTTGCACATCCATGCATCACTTAGGTAGCGCTCAGTTTGGAGTTGACTTATAGCTTTTTTATTGTAGCTGAGTTAACTTATTTGGTATAATTAAATTTAAAAAAATATAAAAAAACATGTTAGCCCATAACGGACAATGCAAAGGAATATGAGAAAAAAGAAAAGGCAAAAAAGCCCAAAAAAAATCTCAAAAAACCAGAAAAAGACGAAATTATTGAATAGTGAAAAAAGCAGAAATCAGAAACAGAAACTAGTTTTAAGCCATTTTGAGCGATGCCATAATAATAATAGACATAAATCATATTTATCCCTAAGCCAATTACAAATTGATCCTGAACTAAGTACAGAGACAAACCTATCCTAAGCCTAGGAGCGCGCAGCACTATGCCATAACAAGAACAATGCAAAAAAAAATGCATGAGGTTGTTGAGCATTCATGTATGTACATGTATAAAAGAATCTTCAAATGCGTAGATTCGTAATCAACGACAACACTAATGAGATATGACAAGGTGGCAGTCCACGCAGAAAATATCCATGGTAAAATCAATAATGTGAACCGATCTACTATGGCAAATAAAGATAAGAGGAAGATTTTAGTTCAGACATAGATGAATACCTAAACTGGGTATTTCATGATTCAGGTAGGTAACGAAAAGAATTGAGATCTAATCCCAACCGGAGATGGAACAACGAAAGCCTGGTCAGAGCAATGAACTGTGCTCAGCAATTTCATCTCATCACTGAGTATTACGTTAGGTCTAAATTAGCACAAAGATGTGTAGTTCTCGTTGATGAGAGGCCACTGGTAAGTTGGCTTTGCATTCATAAGGCACAATAGTAACATTCAAAGTCTTGAGCTTGGATATATGTCTCCATCTTTGCTTTGCAATACCTGAAAATCAACACCATTGAAAACGCAAGGTTTTGTGGAATACCTATCTATCGACATATTTTCTAATCACTGGTTAAGATCAATTAGAAAAATAAACCTGCTCTGATACCACTTGTAGGATCGATTCACACTAAGATAGGCAATCAGAGGGGGGGGTGAATGATTACGAAGCTAAAAATAAATTTTAAGACTCCCCCTTAAACACAAAACCTATTTAAGCATCGTTTAAAGTTCTGAACAGAATACTGTATCCTCATTAAAACTGATCTCGATAAAAAACCGTAACTCTGATTGACCTCAAACTTTGTCAGAATAAACTAGACAAAGTTATTGAACTAACCCAACTAGAATCACGTCAAACGAAGGTCTAGAACTCGAGATATAAAATAAACAAGATCGCTGATGCAGATAGTGACGAGAATTGATTAAGCCCTAATTATGAAGATTAAGCAAAATTGTAAGGAATTAATCAACCAAACTTTTTAAATCACAAACTTGATGCCCTAGCTATATTAGATGGATTAAATCAAACCTAAACTTGTAAATAAGAATTTAATCTAAAATCAAAAACTGCGTATACAAATAATGAACAAAGAAAAAGTTCACAGACCGATAAAACAAAATTGTTGAGGAACCCTCGCTGGCGACCAGTCCGAGCAATTCCTCTACTTAGAACAAGAACAAATCAACCACAGAAGACAGAATAATAGATTGAACACACAGAGAGAGGTAGAGAGAACCCTTGGTCTTTCTTTATTGCTTCAATTCAATAGGTACAAAATCAGCCATATGGCTCTCTATTTATAGGAGGGAGGATGAGGTGCCCACTAGAGATAAGGAGTTTTAAACCAAAGAGTCCTGGTTTCTTAACACTCCCCCTTGGGCACTCATCCGTCATGTTCATGCCTCGTTAAAACTCCATAAAAACCCAGTGGGAAAAATTTGGAGAAAGAGTACATGATACATGTTATGCTGCGATACACGAATTGCCTCATTAAAAATCTTGGTCGAGAAACTTCAGGAAAACTCGTCAAGGGAAAAAGATTCACTAACGGGCTTGAGAGAATTCTCCCCCTGAATTCTGCACTTCTCTAAGTCTCATCATATCAATCCCTTGCACGCACCTTTCAAAGCTAGATGCGGGGAGGGACTTTGTGAATAAATCTGTTAGATTTTCACAAGACTTAGTATGCAGTACTTTAATCTCGTCCATCTTTTGCAATTCATGAGTATAGAAGAACTTGGGGTTAATATGCTTTGTGAGATGACTCTTCACATAGCCCGTTTGTACTTGTGCAACGCAAGCGGCATTATCTTCATAGATAATTGTGGGGTTTTGCACAATGTTCATTCCACATGTCTGCTGGATATGGTGAACTATTCGGCGTAGCCAAGCGCATTCACGTGCGGCTTCATACAGTGCTATTATTTCTGAGTGGTTCGTCGAGGTAGCTACAAGGCTTTGTTTAGACGATTTTCAGAAAATTGCAGTTCCACCACGCAGGAATACATAGCCTGTTTGTGACTTTGCGGTATACGGGTCAGACAGGTACCCAGCATCTGCATAGCCAATCAAGTTCAGATCTTGATTTTTTCTGTAGAACAATCCAAGGTCCTTGCTTCCTTGGAGATATCGGAAGATGTCCTTTATGCCCTGCCAATGCCTTTTGGTGGGCTCTGCACTATACCTTGCTAACAGGTTCACAGCAAAGGTAATATCCGGTCTAGTGCAGTTTGCTAAGTACATGAGTACTCCAACTGCACTCAAGTATGGGAATTCCGGTCCCAAAACTTCCTCCCCTCTTCCTTAGGTCGGAAAGGATCTTTTTCTAGCTGTAAAGATCTCCCGATCATCGGTACTTTTGATGGGAATGCTTTCTCAAAGCCGAATCTTTCTCGCACCTTCTGGGTGTAGGTCGACTGATGTACTAAGACTCCTCCAGGGACATGCTCATGCTGTAGGCCTAAGCAGAACTTGGTCTTGCCCAAGTCTTTCATTTCAAACTCTGACTCCAAGTAGGAGCTTGCTTCTTTTATATCATCCACTGTCCCGATGATATTCAGATCATCTACATATACCGAGATTATCTGTAATCCATTGCAGGATCGCCGTATAAATACACAAGGACAGTCTTCATTGTTCGTGTAGTCTTTCTTGCAGAGAAAGTCGCTTAAGCGATTATACCACATCCTGCCAGATTGCTTCAGTCCATGCATGGACTTTCTAAGCTTCACACTGTATAGATTTCTATTTACTCTATCTTGGTTCGGGAGAAGAATTCCTTTAGGGATTTTCATAAAATCTCCGAATCCAAGTTACCATAAAGGTATGCAGTTATAACATCCATCAATTTCATTTCTAAATTCAAGTTCATTGCCAATGAGATCAAATATGTAAAGGTAATTCCACTCATGACTGGAGAGTAGGTTTCTTCATAATCAAGTCCAGGACGTTGAGTGAAACCTTGTGCTACCAGCCTTACTTTATATCTCACTACTTCGTTTCTTTCATCCCTCTTTCAAACAAATACCCACTTGTGCTCTACAGGGTGCACATAGGGAGGAGTGCGGCATACGGGTCCAAACACTTCTCTTTTGTTCAGAGATAGCAATTCAGTTGCTATTGCCTTCTTTCAATCTTCTCAATCTGATCTTTTCTTACATTCAGCGAGCGATGCAGGCTCGGGATCAAGATCAATGATTGTGGCAATTTTCTTTACAAAGTACATATCAACACTGGCTGTTGTCCTGTTCAAGGACTCTCCCGTGTGCACATAATTTATAGCTATTTCTTCATGAGTTGCTTCTTCTGGAGCTTCATCTTGCGCATCGCTTCTTTCAATTGCGGTGACAAGTTCCTTTAGTTGTTCGGTTCCGATGTGTGCGCACACATCCATACTGATGGGGATATTCAGATCCGGTATGTCCTTTTCAATAGGTGTCATACTTGTGCCAGGTCTCAACTGGCTCCCCTTCTCATTCTGGGGGACTTCGGTGATCGGCTGTGATAAGTCCTTCTTATCCTTTTTCACCAGGTGTCCCCGGTTACTTAGGATTCGAGGAGCCGGAGTTCTCATCCTCTTTTTTTTTCGAGGCCTCTGGACGAGATTGGGGATACCTTCTGCTTTCTTTGGTATTTCAACCCTCTCCGGTACAGTGCGTGCAGGCACATGCGACTTAGTCACGCTATTTAAATCACTAAAGTGATTAAGCAGCTGATTCGCTAATGCTTACAAATCATTTGTCTTCTGGACTTCTCTATTTGATTTACTAGTGCATGGGTCATGTGCAGGAATTCCCGTGGCTTCCCACGTAATTTCCCGACATTTTCCATGAAAGGGTTGATTTCCTCCCCCTAATGTCGGGAAATTATCCTCATCAAAAATGCAATCAGCGAAGCGGGCGGTATGCAAATCTCCCGACATAGGTTCTAAATACCTGATTATGGATGCAGTCTCATAACCAACGTATATCCCAGTCTTACAGAGAGGGCCCATTGCAGTTCGCTGCGGAGGGGGTATAGGTACATAAACCTTGCATCAAAACCTCCTGAGATGAGAAATTTTCGGTGGTGACCCTTGCGCTAGTTGCATAGGTGAATGGATGTTGTAGGGCGAAGGTCTAAAGTTGATGAGATTCATTGCATGTAGGACTGCGTATCCCCAACATGTAGCTGGCAGATTACAATTCTGCAAGAGGGGTCGGGCAATAAATTTAATTCTCTTGATTAAAGCATCTGCCAAACCGTTCTGGGTATGGACATGCGGTACCGAATGCTTAACTGCAATCCCCATCGCCATGCAATAATCATTATATGCGTTTGAAGTAAATTCTCCAGCATTGTCCATTCTGATGGACTTGATGCGATGATCAGGGAACACATTTTTGATACGAATGATCTGCGAGATCAATTTGGCGAAAGCATGATTTCTTGTGGATAATAAACCCACAAATGTCCACTTTGAGGAAGCATCAATGAACACTATGAAATACCTAAATGACCCTAAGATGGGCTGAATAGGACCGCAAATGTCTCCCTGGATGCGTTCCAGGAATACAGGGACTTCATCCTTCACTTTCAGAGTGGAGGGTCTAGTAATTAATTTCCCAGTAGCACATGCAGGGCACACAAAATCTTCATGATTCAGAAAATTCTTCACATTAATATTATGCCCATGAGAATTATTAATTATATTTCTCATCATCCTAAGACCTGGGTGGCCTAATCTGTCATGCTAGAGACAGAATAGTTCAGAGCATCTAAATACTGTCTTCAGAACAGTGTACGTTGCAGGCGCCTTAATGTTGGTATAATATAGCCACACGTGTTCTAATATAAGGTATTTTATTAATATGTATTAGAATATATACAGCACATAAATAAAACACACAAATATTAGAACATTTCATGCCATTGTAAACTGAATAAATGAATGAATTATTCCAAACTCATCCAACTATCACGAGAAAATAAAACTAAAGTACCATCCATGTAAGATCTAACTTGTCCATTTAATACAAAATAAATGACAATTAACGTCTCATACATTCTGTGCATAAGACGGAGTCAACTAGAAAATCGTTGACTTCTTCGGCTATCTTTTCATGCGTGATGTTCTCTTCGAGAGAAATCATGGAGGTGGCTGCCTCTAGGTCGTAAGGGGGTGCTGTTGCCGGAATGGACTCAACCTCCATCATTTCTGGCATCGGCTCATGATGCTCCCCCTCAACTGCTGCAAAGTGAGCTTCAGGCTGCCCTTTGCCATTTTTCTTCTGGGCTTGGTGGGCATCAATGACATGCTGCGGTGCTTTGCAAATCCGCGACCAATGCCCCCACTTGCCACATTTGTAGCAACCTTGGTTCTGCTGACCATAAGGTTTGCCACTTTTCTTAGCCCTTTTGTCACTTGGAGCATCTGACTTGCCTTTCTGGGCAACGGTCTTACCCTTCTTTCCCCTTCTTTTCATCAAGAGCTTTCGCACCTTGTAGCTTCCAGCGTTGGCTTCACGGCCAGCGGAGCTGCCTAGTAGCTGAGAGACGTAGTTCTTGCGGAGAAGTTCGTCCTAAGCCTCCGCAACCTGCATCATATCAATCAATTCGGCGTACTCCTTGTAGCCGTCTTGACTATAGTTGCGGGCGGATTGTACAACATTGAGGTGAAAGGTGGATAGGGTCTTTTCAATCTTCTGCTCATCTATGATCTGCTTGCTACAGAGTTGAAGATTGGTACAAATTCTGTGCAAGACAGAATTGTACTCCCCGACCGTTTTGAAATCGGCAAATCTCAGTCCGATCCACTCCTGTTTTGCCTGAGAAAGAATGGTGTACTTTAGCCTCTCAAACCGCTTCTTGAGTGCGGTCCGAAGTGCTAACGTGCTTTTCTTCGCCATATACTCATTCTTGAGAGTAATGTAGAGATGGTGCCTAAGAAAATGAAGTGCCTGATCATTCTCCTCAGGTGTGGGTTTAGCGTCATGCTGTCCGCCAATCCCGATAGCCGCGCGGAGCTTCCTGACTCCAAGTACTATCTCGACATCAGATGCCCACGTCAGATAGTTCTTGCCATGCTGGGCAAGCTCCTCGAACTCCCGGTTCGTGATTCCAGTCATTTATATGTTTATGAATAGAACAAATAAGTTTACTGCAGGTAAACTTGCATGGAATAATTTACTACGGGTAAATAAATGGTACAATAGGTTCTCATAATGTTTCACAATTTTCTATGCATTTTCCATATTTTACTGTTGATTTTCAGTGATTAAAAGCAATTAAACAATCACAATTAATCAAAACAGTAAAGAAATACGGAAAGTACAGAAAATAATAATGGCAGAAATAAATAATCTTGAAATGCTAAAAATAATTCAAAATTCGGATTCCCGATGCCCTTTTATGGTAGAGTATGAATTTTCAGCGAATTCTGCAATTCCAAGGGGTTTTTACGCAAAATTTCAATTCAGAGAAAAATTGCGTAATTTTCTGATTTTTCAAGGGATTTCCTGTAAAATCCCCCCTGCCGGCTGGGCCCCCTTTTTTTCCTTTCGGCTGACCGAGCCTCTTTCCCCCGTGCGGCCCATCTCTTTTTTTTTCTCGGCCCAATCGCCGGTCGGCCCACCGGGTGGACTCAAGGGGCGGGGTAGGGTTTCCCTACCCACCACACCGAGTGGCAGCGGCGGCTGCGTCAGGCCGGCGCGCTCGGGCCTAGGCAGCGGCGCGTGCATGGAGTGGCAGCGCGCGTAGGGCGGCGTGGGAGGCGGCCGGCACGCTGCGGCGCCGTACAGGGCAGCGCGGGGCGGCCGACACGGACGCGCCGCGCGCAGGCGACGCGTCGCGGGTGGCGCCGGCGGCCGACGCGGTGCGGCGCCATCCGGGAGGCCGACATGGCTCGGCGGCGGCAGCGACGCGACGACGCGGCGGCCACCGCACCATGCGGGGCTCTGGCGGGTGGCGCTGCGTGCGGGTGTCTCGGCGGCCGGGCGGCGCCACGGCTTCGGGCCGGGCTGCGGCGCGCACGGGATGCGAGGCGGAGGGGCTAAGGTGCCGATGGTAGTGCGCGCGTTCGGGCGCGGAAGCCGAGGGGCCAGCTGTGGCGGGCACATGCGGGCGTAGTCGGAGAAGCCCGGGCGTCGGCGGCGGCGCACCGTGCGGGGAGCGTGCGCAAGCTTCGGGCTGACGGCGGTGGCGTCATGGGGCGGAGTGGCGCGCCGTGCGGGGCGCGTGCGGCCGGGGCCGATGCGACGACGACGGCAACGACGGCCCGTGCGGGGGCCGGCTGCTGGTGCACATGCGGGTACGACGGCGACCGAGTGGTGCCTCATACCGAGAGACGGCGCGCATACAGGCGCGGCCGGAGAACCGAGTGACGGCGCCGTGCGGGGCGCGTGCGCAGGGGCACGTGCGACGATGCGGCGCTCTGGCGGCGCACGGCTGCGGGCCGGCGGCGCACCTCATGCGAGGCGGCGCGCATGCAGGCGCGGTGGCTGCCTGCTGCGCCTCATGCGGGAGGCGTTGTGCATGCAGGCGCGGTGGTGGCCGACCGTGCGACACCGAAACACCTATTTTCACCCCTTTTTTCATATATTTCTAATCTATAGTGCAATCGACATCTACCCTATGATTCAATCTACCGATCGACATTGTGCCGGCGACTTCAGGTCTGCTTGCGGTAGATTAGGGGGATTTGCACCGTAGAAAACAATGCAAAATTTTTCTTTTTCTAATCTACAGTGCAATCAACATCTAATCTGTTCCGCAATCTACCGATCGGCATTGTGCCGGCGACTTCAGGTCTGCTCGCGGTAGATTAGGGCGGATTTGCACCGTAGGAAGAAAGAAAAAAAAATTAATCTAGAACGCGAAGAAAATGCAGATTCAAAGCGATCTAGAAAACCAATCTATTAAGAGCTTCGATGATTACCTTCGTTCACCAGAGCGTAGTCGTGCTGATAATGTGTTGAGGAACCCTCGCTGGCGACCAGTCCGAGCAATTCCTCTGCTTAGAACAAGAACGAATCAACCACAGAAGACAGAATAATAGATTGAACACATAGAGAGGGGTAGAGAGAACTCCTGGTCTTTCTTTATTGCTTCAATTCAATGGGTACAAAATCAGCTATATGGCTCTCTATTTATAGGAGGGGGATGAGGTGCCCACTAGAGATAAGGAGGTTTAAACCAAAGAATCCTGATTTCTTAACAAAAATCACCTCACAGATCACGTTCTCCCTCTTCAGCCGACTCAACTCCCAAAATCACCGTAACGCCCGGAACAAACCGCCGACCCTTTCGTAAACGCCCGCACGAAAAACAGCCGTCGGAGAAAACAATCTTCACAGAGCCGAGAACTCGCCGCGCCACACAAAAAACCGTCGGCCACCTTCTTTCTTCTCTCAAGAAAATTCACGGCCGCAAGCAGCTAAACAGCCGCACGTCGCTCGCCTCTGTTTTCCCTTTTTCTTTCCAAATTCATGCACGAGCACAAAAACGGCCGCCACCTCCAATTAACTAGTCATGCTATTTGTTTCTCTAAAAAAAATCATCACGGCTTATTATAAGCACTAATTGCTTACCGTCCGGCCGCAATACGAAAGATAACCAGCTGCTACTATGCCTCTATCGCTAATACCAATATAAAATCCTAGTAGCAGCCCTAACGTGAAACTAATCCTAATTAGCACTATCTCTAATCCCGTACGGTCAAGCAAAGGCCAATGAAGGAAATCATGCATGCAACCTCGTAATGCTTAATCAACACCATGCAAAACAAAATATAATTAGCAAACCTCATTAACCCTTAATGACTTACTTAATCACTAAGTTCCTGTGCAGCCGTGAGGTCACCAATTGGATTAGGCTCTAATGCATGCATGCAATCACGAAAAAACAACTCAATAGAAATCACCTTTTTGTGCCTGCTTGCATTCATGTTTTTGCTCCTGGAACCGAGGCGCGGTGGTGGCGACGTGATTTTGCTATGCGCGCGTGATCGAGGAGACGAAGTAGCTGCTTCGATTTTGTACGACTTGCATTCATGCTTTGCATTGAGGCGGCTCCGCATGGCCAAATCCACACACGACCCGAGACAAGAAATTCTGTACGACTGCTACTCAATCTCTCCGCGTGTGCTCTAGCCCTGTGCAGCCATGCTTCTTTTTCTAGTCACTCAAAAATCACGGCAACTCCTTTTTCTTTTTCTTTTAGATCAAAAAACCACAGCACTGCAAAACACAGCAGCCGCCGCAGCACATAATTGTCTAGTTGCTCTCCGTTTCGTTGTCTTACAAAAGTCACGATCCTTAACAGCCGCAAACCTCTTTTTTTATACTCCTAAAATCTTTAATCTATTCCAATACGTTATTAACCATAATATAACTCATCTTGGACCTTTTTGCCTCAATCAGACTTTTTGGCCCACTACTTTTCAAGAGACCCGAAACCCTTCCTAACACGGGTTTTTCACTTCCGATTTTTCAGCTTATCACATGTCGAAACCTCTAGAACCGCACTTTCTGTATCTTCTTCACGTATCATCCACCTTTGATCTTCACGTGCCCAAGTATGAGCTCGACTATCTCGTGACTCTCTCGTCTGCCTAACCTCGAATCTCCACATCCTAGTCCCGGTCCTCCTCGTCATTGATCACGATCGCCTCCATGCTTCAACCTGCACATACAAAGACCAAAGAATATTTTTCCGACACAAGTTCGTCCGAACTTGACCAACGTCAATCCGTACACGCGCAACACACCATAAATAATATCATAACCAACGTTGTCAATTATTCATTATCTAAAATAGTTTAGATCTGACCACATGGTCTAACATATGCCTTCAGTGGTATCACTGCCACTTGGATCTATTGAAGCTTAGGATTATAATGTTAGAGATAGAAAAGGATAAGAATAGGAGATAGAATAGGATTGTTATTTGATTCTTTGTATACTTCTGTTTTCTTATCTGTATATGGCATATCACTTGTACCCTCCTGTATATATGGCCCTTTGGGCCTCATGGTAATACACACAATATTCATAACATGGTATCAGAGCAAGAGTTCTGACCTTGTTCTTTCGCTGCCCTTGGCGCTGTTTTGGTTGCCGTCGCCGCTCAAGCCGCCGCCGCCGCTAAGGCCGTCACCGCTGTCTAAACCACCGCCACTATCCAGACTGCTGCCGTCTTCACTTCTCCTGACGGTGTCATTCTCCACTATGGGCCGGTCCTAGTTCTCTTCCTAATCAGACCGCTGGACAAGATCCGACCACCAGCCGGCGCCCCCGTCCCAATCTGCCCGACCGATCACCGCCTTCCGCTGGAATCAGACCACTGGACCAGATCCGACCACCAGTGGGTGCCTCCGTCCCGATTTACTCGATCAGTAGCCGCCCTCCGCTGGCGAATCCCCGACAAGCCTGCTTCCGCGAGCCCAAGCGTGGACCTCAAGGCCGGTGTGCCTATCATTGCCTGGGTCGAGTACCGCGCGCCACGCCGCCGTTGAAGCCGGTCGCCTCTGATGCCTACGTTCGCCGGCCGTCGGCTGCCTCTGACGCTTGCTCCTGCCGGTCGCCTGCACTCGTCCGTCCCTGCTCGATTGGATCCGGTTTGGCCTTGGCACTACCAATAGGAGTAGGCAACTTTCCTTAAAGCAAAGCAAAAAAAAGAGAAAAAAAGAGGAAAAACGTCGATCTAACCACGCGTCGTCCAGCGCCACCAGTTAGACGTCGTTCCATTGGTTGCCACGCTGTCCTACACCGCTTACCAATGACTTCCGTTCCACCAGCTGCGATCCTATTCTCAAGAACAAAGCTTCATGGGATGAATTATAGGATGTGGTCTTCTCTCATGGAGATCATGCTCGGTCTCCGCCTTTTGAGACATGTTACTGGTGCACGACCTTCTCCGCCACCACCGGTTCAGCCTCCTCTCAGGAATCCTACTCCTGCACCTCCTGCAAATGAGGCTGCCAAGAAGGAGGTCGAGGCTACTGCCGCTGCTGCTAATGCTGTTGATGAGGCCTTTCAGCATGCCGTTGACGTTCTCGAGCGCTAGTGTGCTTGTGAGACCTGGGTCCACGCCATCCTCGTGGTCAGCGTTGATGACTTCATCCAACTAGATATTGTTGGTCTAGATCTACTCGACAAATCTGGGAGTACTTACGTGAGCGCTAATAGCAGAGTAGTGATGCCTAGTTCTTCTCGCTTCAGCGTGAGTTAGAGATGCTTCGCTAGGGAGATTCTTCCATCGACGACTTCTTCCAAGCTCTAGCCAGTCTTTGGCGCTAGCTGGACGAGCTAGCCTCTCCACTTTGTCAGGAGTGTCATAAAGTGCAAAAGGCGGATCATGAGTATTGAGCCTGTCAAGGCTTAACTGCTGAGCCGCTCACCATGACCGACCGTTACCAAAACTCTTTCAATGCTTTGGGTTGAGGAGATTTGCCTCAGATTAGCAGCTCAGGCCATTCGGAGTGTGCTTGTTGCTCCTTCTTCGACTACGTCGATGCTTTCTACTACGGTTCCTCCTCTAGTGCTAGTTTCTACTCCTGTCTTTGCACCAACTAGATTCAGTGCAACTACTGCAAGAACTTTGGGTATGACTACCAAAGTTGTGCAGTGCAAAAAAAGCAAAACAAAGTGCGCACGGGAGGACAATAAAAGGGGGTAGGGAGGCCCTTCCTTCATAGAAGGATAGACCAGTTCATCAGGTTCTGCTCAGCAAGGTCACTCTATCCAGCAGCTCTGCCAAGCTCTACTTCAGCAACTCTCTCACAACTCTGTGGGTTCTGCCAGTCTAGCTCAGATGTCCCCTTCAGGTACATCTTGGGTTTTGGATTCTGGTGCCTCTTTCTACATAATATCGGACTCCATATCTCTCATTTCAGTAGGATCTCCTCCTTTTCCTATCAATGTTCAGACAGCTGACAGCACTTCCTTACCGGTCAGCTGTCAGGGCACATTTTTGTCTACCGATTTCTCTGTTCCAGTTGTTTTCTATGTTTCTCAGCTTACCATGCAGCTCATTTCGGTAGGACAGCTCACTGATCTTGGTTGTAGGGTTGGTTTTGACTCTCACACCTATTTCGTTCAGAATCGACAGATAGGGACAATTCTTGGGACTGGCCGCCACCGTAAGGATCGCCAGGGTCTCTATATTCTTGACCGCCTTTACCTTCCATCCTCTTAAGATGCTCCTACCATGTTTACTTCCACCGTCACTGTTGCCACCACCTCTGAAGTCTTTGCGCCATAGCATCACCATTTAGGTCACCTATGTGGGTCTCATCTTTCTTCAGTAGTTCGTTAGGGAATCCTTGGACGTGTTACATTGACACGCCCATGTCTTGTTGAGGTTGTAAGTTAGGTAAGCAGTTACAATTTCCTTATCATTCTAGTGAGTCTGTGTTAGCTCGATTTTTTGATTTGTTTCATTCAGATATATAGGGACCTGCGTCTATTATCTCTAAAGGTGGGCATAAATTCTATTTTCTTTTCATTGATGATTATTCCCATTTTACTTGATTTTTTTCTATGTCTACTCGTGGTCAGTTTCTTGCGGGTTATCGTAGCTTTACCACGATGGTTCGTACTCAATTTGAGTGCTTCATTCGTATTTTTTGATGTGATTCTGCTAGTAAGTATTGTTCTGGTGTCTTTCGATAATTTCTTACTGAGTAAGGAACTATTTACCAGTCTTCTTGTCCTGATGTCCATGCCCAAAATGGGGTTGCTGAACGCAAGCATCGCCATCTGCTTGAGACTGCTCGCACTCTTCTTCTTGCCTCCCACGTTCCACAATAATTCTGGGTCAAGCCTGTCTCTACAGCTGCATATCTCATCAATATACAGCCCTCCACTACTCTTAATGGTGTGAGCCCTATAGAGCGTCTCTACTCTTGAGCCCCCCACTACAGTCATCTTCGTATTTTTGACTACAACATATGCAACTAAGTTACCCGAGGCAACTGCATCACTATCCCTTTACCACGATCGGTGGTATATACTGGCAATGTCCAAGGCAACAACTACAACCTCTACCTCTTATCAATGACTATCCTCACTCATAGCAATCATAGAAGCAAATCATAATCATACAAGATCATCTGATACCAACTGTGTACCAGTGTGTTAATTTTAATAATTTAATTACCACGGACCTAAAACCCACTCTGATACCAACTGTAACACCCCAGAATTCACATTACCTTAGGATGCCACTAAACCACTCCACAAGCTAGCCAATTTACAAGATAACATAAACTGGTGTCAATTTCTAAATTATGATAAGCCTAGCGGAAGCATACTAAAACAAAGGTACTGAAACACTATTAATTAAATAATAACTGCTAAAAAATAACCAATTAGAGCGAACCACAGTCTAACATTATTAATTATAATTGATCAACAATGAGAGAAAAGATGAATAACTAGAAACTCCACTTAATTATTACAATATGAAATATGATATGATGTGTGACAGTGATGTGCCACTCTACCCTTCCCATACATGCTCGAGAATCACTTGGAAGGGGGAAAAGCAAGAGTGGGATAAAAAATCTCAGCAAGCAAACTGCTTAACAAGCTAATTAAACTACAATAGTTTGAGTTTCAACATTTATTTTCTACATTGACCACAATTATAGTTTTAAACACCATTACTACCAACAACCACAAAACATTAGCAATTAGGTCTCAATTGTCTACTTCATAAGCGCAACCACCGCTGCTACCAACATCAATAAAGCATTAACATATTTTTCTCACTAACTTTATTCTTTCTCGCAACCATAACCGCTAAAAATAATAACCACAAGAGAAAATACCTTATGTCACAACCACATCTCCTACCATACCACAAGGGGGTGAACCCCCATTTCACGACCGCAGCCACATTGCTCATACCACAATGGACTCTCATGAACCAATTCTACATAAAGTTAAGAAGTTACATTTGTTTGCAAATCATTCATCTACAACACATTGCATAAGTATGCAAATGATCCATCCACAATGAAAATGCATATGAATGCATATGATCCACTGCACTCTTACCTAATAAGGTCAGAGTGTGCATCGTACTACGACAATGTACGATCATGTACCGGTACAGTTGCGGCTATGTGTGGCGACATCCACGATGCAAAATGACATGTCATGCTATGAATGATTTGATAAACATATCATAAGAATTTAACCACAAAGATCAACAACATATTCATCATGAATATTACCTCTTCACCCACTTATGACTCAATAAAAACATCATCATACAATCCACATTCAGTTCACCAAGATCAAAATCAATCTATTCAAAGGGAACACTACTACATAAACCACAAAATATTCATTAAAAATACTACTACTATAACCACAGTATATTCACTAAGAGTACCACCATCTAGACCTCAATATGTTCAGTAAGGATACTACCACTAGGACCACAATGTGTTTAGTAAGAATACTACCACTAAGACATAATATCCTCATACGAATATTACCCCGCAATCATATGTCTCATTAAGAACTATACCACATAATCACAATTAATCCATCAAGCCACAACCAACTGATTACTAAATTGCTACCACATAAAAAAAATTAAGGAAGCATGTCAACAATGGCATAGCATCTCAAATTAAGAGAATTAACTAGTGTGAATGTAGATTGATTAACGAGTTAAACAGTAGCACGTCCGCTACGTTTACTTGCCTATACCGGCGAAGCGAAGAAATCACGCGCGTTCAGGAGCAAAACCACATGTCCAAAAGGTACCTCTCAGCACAATACAACAGCAATGAAAACGCGTCTTAAGAAGTAAAGATGTCGCTAAACTCCAAAACCCCACAACATCTCTCTCTGCTTAACGGTTCTACATTCTACCCGCTACAGCAGCGCTGCTTAATTTTTTTGTATCTTTAAGATTATTAAACCATTTATAGAGAAAGATATATATTTGGATTGTTCACTTAAATACCTTCACTTTTCATGTAGATCACTTATTTTTATTTTATTACTAACAAGGTGAAACTTAACGCGCAAAACAGAGGACATTATATGTCCTAGCAATCTGGGAAGCTAGTTTCTAACGCACCCCAACCACAGTATAAGACTCTAAAAATTATGATTTTTATACAGTAGTTATAAGACTGAATTCCCTATATTTTTCACAATTATGATCAAAAACATAAAAATTATCTACTACTCCTAAATCACACCCAAATAGCAATCTGTCCCAGTCTGCACCCCTGACAGATAGCAAGGTTCCGAACCCTGCTGCGCCCAAATCCCGCAGCCAAATATTCTAAAAAAATACAGAAGGTAGGACTCTTCATCCTCTACAATTTTTCTTTTGATCAGACCCGCAGTAAAAATCGTTTCGTAGGTCTAAACTACGCAAACAGTCGCGCTGCACGGAGTGATCTACAGGTAGACAGCAGGAATTCCCTAATCGGATAAACGAATTGCTAAACCCCATCAATTCCAATGCTAAGAACCCTAATTACAGCAAAACCAGAAGGGTTTGGGATGAGGGAGAGTTACCTAGGAGAACCTTTTGAGATCACCCCTCTTCTTTTCTCTTCTTCTTCTTCCCTCTCTTCTCTTCCCTCTCTTCTTCTTCCTTCTCGCTTTCTCCTAGCACCAAGGGACAGCAGCAATGGGGGAAGGTGGGGTGGCGCAATGGGAGGGGAGAGTGGCGGCCTAGGGGTGGAAAGGAGGGAGGGGGTGGCGGCCACAAAGAAATAAAGGGGCTAGGGTTAAGGGGTGGGGGTGCAGCCACCCCCTTGGGCCAAAGGGCCCAAGGTGGCAAGCCCACCCTCCAACCAGCCCCTAAAAGGTTTTTTTGTATATATTATAATCTTTTTCATTCATTTTTCAATTTAATGCTATCCCATAATTTTATTTTTTTCCTTTCCCGCACTTTACCGAAAAACTGGACGACTCTGCGATTATTTTTAAAACCTACGCCGAAACGACGATCAGGATATTACACATTTTGGACTTACCACGACAGCTCATGCTCTCTCTGTCCGTGAGCCCACTTTCTATGTGAGACTGCTTCCCATTCTGAGTGGCAACTCGCTATGGCAGAAGAACTTGATGCTCTTCGACGTACAAAAACTTGAGATATCATACCAACACCTGTGCATGCTCGTCTTATCACATGTAAGTGGGTGTACAAGATCAAGACTAGGTTTGATGGTACCATTGAGCGCTATAAGACTCGTCTTGTGGTGCTCGGCTTTTAGTAGGAGTATGGTCGCGATTACGATGAGACGTTTACCCCTGTTGCCCATATGACCACTATCTGCACTCTTATTGCGGTTGCCTCTGTTCGTCGGTGGTCTATTTCTCAGCTAGATGTTAAGAATGCCTTCCTAAATGGTGTCTTGCATGAGGAGATTTACATGCAGCCACCCATTGGGTATTCTATTCCTAATGGCCATGTCTGTCGTCTATGGCCTTAAACAGCCCCCTGCTTGGTTTGCGCATTTTACCTTAGTGATTACCGCTGCCGATTTCACTATCAGTGCTCATGATCTTGCACTATTTGTCCACGTCTCACCTTGAGGTCAGACACTGCTTCTTCTCTATGTGGATGATATACTCATTACTGGTGATGATTCCTCCTTTATCACATACGTGAAGATGCATCTCAGTGAGTAGTTTCTCATGTCTGATCTTAGTTTGCTTACGTACTTCCTTGGGATTGAGGTCTCTTCCATGCTTGAGGGTTACTACCTCTCCCAGCATAAATATGTCTAGAATCTTCTTGATCGATCTGGTTTAACTGATACTCACACTGCTGAGACTCCTATGGAGCTCTCCCTTCAGTTTCGTGCTACTGATGGTGATCCTCTTGAGGACTCTACTCGTTATCGCCATCTTCTAGGGAGTCTAGTATATCTTGTGAGCACTCGCCCTGATATTGCTCATACTGTCCATATCTTGAGTCAGTTCATGGACTGTCCTACTCATCTTCACTACAGCCACCTTCTCCGTGTTCTTCGCTACTTGCGTGGAACCATCTTTCGTCATTTGTTTTTCTCTAGCTCCACCTCACTACAGCTTCAGGCCTTTTCCGATGCGACCTGGGCTAATGATCTCTCTGGTCGTCGTTCTCTTTCTACTTAATGTGTATTCCTTGGCTCCTCCTTGATTGCCTGGAAGACAAAGAAGTAGACTGCAGTTTCTCGTTTGAGTGTAGAGACTGAATTGAGAGCTTTGGCATCAGTGATAGCAGAGATAACTTGGCTGAGGTGGTTACTTGTAGATTTTGGAGTTCCTGTGAGGGGACCTATGCTCCTTGTGTCTAATAGTACAAGTGCTATCAGTATTGCTCGAGATCCAGTGAAGCATGAGTTCACCAAGCACATTGGTGTGGATGCTTCATATACTCGCTCACAGGTGCAGGAGAGAGTTCTTGCTCTAAAGTTTGTGCCTTCAGAGTTACAGCTTGCTGACTTCTTCATGAAACTGTAGACAAGGACATAACACTTGTATTTTCTCTCCAAACTCAGTGTGTATGATCTACCATGAGTTTTGAGGGGGGTGTTAGAGATAGAAAATGATTAGAATAGGAGATAGAATAGGATTGTTATTTGATTCCTTGTATGCTTCTGTTTTCTTATCTATATATGGTATATCCCTCTGTACCCTCTTATATATATGGTCCCTTAGGCCTCATGGCAATACACACAATATTCATAACATATAATACCAATTACTGATTCAATATTGAACAAGGCAAGCTATCTAGTGCTCGCCAATATTTGTATATGCACTAATCCAAAAGAATGGTCTATATATGCACAATGATTAGAATATGATCCAATGATGAAGGGATATTGACATTACCCACATCAGAAGCTAAAAGTGCTTAATATAATCAAGTTTCCAAAATATTTTTAAACAATTAGCAAAGACAAATGATGAAATAATATCAAGTAGTAAGTATACTAAAGATGTCACCAAGCTAACTGTGTTAAGACCCAAAGTAGAATGTATATTATCATCATAGGTAGATATGAGTTGAGAATAACTCTACAATGCGTTAGTTATGTGTAGTTAGGTTTTGTTTAAAAAAAAAGATGTTATTAGTTGTCTCTAGTGTCTAATGACCATGGAGCATCCTCGCTTCCAACAATACAACGATAATAAAAAAAGGCAAAAACAAAGATCATATTGTAAATTCAAATCTAGAACCAAATAAATATAGTTTCTCATCTATTATGCAACAAAACATAATAACATATAGAACTAATAAAATACAAAAAAAAACTTGAAAAGTTATATTGATAATAGAAAACAACCTTTAGTCCTGCATCTGCACAAGTTCATGAATTTCATGGTTTCTTCCTTCATCAACCTACCAGAAGTCAACAATATCAATACTAGTGAGTTGATAACTAAATGCAATGGCTTTGCACTTATAACAGTTGCTTTGGTCAATCATATGTTCAAGAACTGAACAATAACATAGTAATGCCACTCAAAAATAGTAAACCACAAATAGTGTAATTATTCTTATTCCAGAGAAACTATGGATCAGTAAGCAAGAAATGGTTCCAACTTACTTGATCATGAGCTAAACTATTTTTTTCCAGTTTTAAACAACTTAAAACAAAATGTTGCTTTAAGGCTTGCAGCATGATCTGTTCCTAATGCTAGGATAGTTTCAAGCCCTACAAAAAGTAATCTGATGGTAGAATTATGCATGGAATCAGTTGCTTGCAGACATTTGTAATGAGCTTTATATTATTGCTAAGCTCTTTATTTGTCTAAAAAGTACCAAATAAATCTTAACTATCAGCACAAGTCACAAGAAACTATCTAAAAAGCCTTTCATGTGCATACTCAACATCTCATGAAGAGATAAGAGGGCAGGTTCATTGCTAGGATATTATTCACTGAACTGAACAAATCAAACTGCCTATATTACACATAGTTTTGTATAACCTGTAGAAGTTAAGAAACAGACAGCAAAAGTAATAGGGAAAATAATAGAATGAGGCATGCTCTATGCTCTTTATGTTGCTAGTGCATATCCTTGGTTAATTATGCTCACAATGACACATCATGGTACTTGGTGTTGGAATGTCAAAATAAGAGTTTCTTGCGATTTGGTTTCAGTAGAACAACCCCCACGGAGAAATATCAAAATAAATAACACATTTTGATTTTCCTGCATGCAAACACACAGATGTATACTGCCTATCAGGTCATAGGTGCAGCTTCATTTATTGATATCAATAATAACAAAAGGCAAGCACATCTCATTTGGTGATACCTTACTACAGTTACCAAGAAAATTCAAGCACTATTTAACCACGACGATTAGGAAAAAATGCAAGCACTATTTAATCATGACAATTAGGGCAATCCCAATGCTTGAAACCATGACTAGTTTCTAATCTTCTAAGACACTATGATACAAACTACAGTTTCTAATCTATGGTTTCTTCGTGTGGGACCAGATCGAATCGTGACCAATCATTTTCATTCCCTTCCTGCACATGCATTGGTTGTTTTTTCTAAGACACTATGATAAGAAACCAAGTTCGCTGCAGCGCATCTTTTGCTAGTTTCCTCGGCTTTGGACCTCGTGAAGAAATAGTTTCCTCATGAAGAAACTGTTTCCTTATCTCTCCTCTTTAATTACTATGCCATGTCACCAAAATGCTTACATGACAAGCCTAATTAATGTAAGAAACTATAGCATTGGGACTACCCTTAGGAAAGTGGGTCGAATAGCTGACCAAAAAATCACAACTTATATGTCTGAGCTTAAAATAGTGCATTGGGCGATGCTTTTCTGAAATAGAATTGCTATCACTACTTTTTTTTTAAAAAAAATGGAAATAAAGGAAGCTACAAATTCTATCTTTAAGATGACAATAGGATAGTATAAATGACATCTAATCTGGTTCTTGACTGGACAAATTACAATTAGATCTATGGACTCCTGATGGAAATAAATTTCAGTTCATTTGTTCCAGAATGTAAACAATTAAACACATGTAATGTAAAAGGGATTTGGAAAGTCACACCGTCATAAATAAACAAACTACAGTTTAGCCAGTCAGTTGATTCAGAATACGAAAAGCTAGGGGAAGAGATGCAAACCAAAGCCAATAGCCGCGGCGCAGAGGCACCGGCTTGGGCAGTCGATGGCATCGGAGCGGGCATGCACGTGGAAGAAGGCAACCGCTGGATCACTGAGAGCATTCGATGGGGCATCGGGGTCATAGCTGCAGGCGACGATATGCTGGGGTAAAAATCTCAGGTTTGGTTCTTGTCGGATCGGGTGACAGCAATGCCTTTGGTGCCATTCTCTCCTTGGAGGCATTGCCTTGGGCCACCTGACCCAACCCCTCCTCGTCTTTTCGTGAGTGCGTAGTCCTTCAATAGTGGTAGCCTGCTCGCCGTGGGGGTGTGTTTAGCCACGATCGTTTGTCTTATCAGGTTTTCGAAGTCATGGTCCTTGTACCTGGTCGTCCCAGGGCCTGTAATTCAGCCCTTAGGATACCGCTGTATTGCACTTTTTTTCACCGCTGTATTGCACTTTTTTTCTTAATCAATGAAATGCAATTCTCCTGCGTTTTCAAGAAAAAAAGTATATTCTTTCTCTTGCTGCATGCACATATATAAAAAAAATTGAGTTTTCATTGGAAAGCAGTTTAGTAAAACTTCAAACTACAATATTTGCAGAATCAATTTATATAGCAACATCATGGTCAAGCCATGACAGAAGATTGCAAGATTGCTCGAACATGCATAAAAGAACTATCCTATATATACTTTCCAATCAAGCTATCGCTATAACAGAACAAATGAATTGAGATTAGATACATAAAAAAGGCTTGTTGTAAGAATCGTTGCTCTTATTACCATAAATCTTTCCTTGACAGGCATTTCTTTCTGCCATCTCTGAAAATCGTTAAGAGCTTAAGAGGTCAGTCCACTAAAAGTTGACCAGTCTTCTGAAGGCTTCCATGAATTACAGATGGAATCCAAACTTGCTTCCCACCAAAGCTAGTCTCTGAAAACTGCACGGAGAAACCAGCAAGCCTGCATAGTTATCTGCTATTAAAGACCCATTTGGCCATCTGTGTGCTTGGAAACAAAGGGTTTCATGATACTAAATAATTGAAGGTCCATTAGAAAATACTTGGAGGACAGAAAAGAACATAATAATCAGGTGAGCTTTGGCTATCCTCAAGACTCATTTTGCAACCAAAGGATGTAGACAAACGATCTGTAAGAGGGGAAGATTAGGGATCAATTGGAAAAGAAAAAGATGGAATAGCAATGAGGATATGCAGGGGAACAGCTAGACACCCACCATGAACTCAGTAGCAGATCGATTTGAACCACAGCTATTGTGGAGGAGGTAGCTTGGGGCTAAGTCTGGAGGAGAAGGCGAAGTCTACGCATAAGGGTTTTGATGAAGCCACTCTTAGAAGTTTGATCGAGTTGCCAGTAGTAAATAGTTAATAATCGTAACGTTCATCAATTCTTAGTCAGTTATTCTAGCAGTAAAAATGTAGCTGGTCAGTTACTAATCGCAGGACAGTAACGAGTCATTAGTAGCCAGTTACGACTGATCGTGGGATGGCACGATTAAATGGTCGTAATGTGTGCTTTAATTGCCACGATTTGAGTGGCTAGGTTCTTGTATCTTTTGTCCTTTAAATACTTGAATAGAATCAGAGAAAAGCTGTGAGGTTGGCAGCGAAGAAAAACAGAGCAGCGCTGAGAAGAAAAACGTAAGATTCTCTGAACTCGATCGAGGGATCTCCGGCTCGGTCAAGTTCGGGGATGACTCGGTGGTCTATATCCATAGGTGTGGCACCGTGCTGTTTTTGGGAAAAGGGGATCAATATCGAGCCCTCACCAATGTGTACTTCATCCCACGACTACGGAGCAACATCATCAGCGTCGGCCAACTCGATGAAGGCGGCTGTAGCATGCTAATTGAAGATGGCGTCCTATGCCTCCGAGATCAACAACGCAAACTCATTGACAAGGTGAAGAGATCACCAAATCAGCTGTACAAGATTGCTCTGAGTGTACTACAGCCGATCTGTTTGAGCTTGCAAGTCAGTGATGAGGCGTGGCACTGGCATGCCGCTTTGAGCACCTCAATTTTGATGCACTCCAGAAGATGTCGGCCACGGGCATGGTGAGCGGACTTCCTCGCGTGAAGCACATTGATCAAATCTGCGACGGGTCCGTCGTTGATAAACAATGGTGCACTCCATTTCCTCAGGAGACCAAGCACCATACTAACGAGCGCCTCGACCTTGTGCACGGTGACCTTTGCGGACCCGTCACGCCGATGACACATGAATGCAAGCGCTATTTCCTCTTGCTCGCTGATGACATGAGCTGTTACATGTGGATCATTCTCCTCCGAGGCAAGGACGAGGCCGAAGACGCGATCAAGAAGTTCCAATCTATAGTCGAGACCGAGACCGGCCGCAAGCTGCATGCACTGCATATTGATCGGGGGGAGAGTTCACCTCCGTGGACTTCACTGAGTACTGCGTCGAGAAAGGAGTACACCGGTCGCTCACGGCACCGTACTCACCCCAGCAAAATGGTGTTGTTGAGAGCCGGAATCAGACGTGATGGCAATGGCAAGGTGCATCCTCAAGGATCAGAAGGTGCCCAGAGAATTTTGGGGGGAAGCCGTATCGATAGTTGTGTTCATCCTTAATCGCTCTCTTACAAGCAGATTGAGCGGAAAGACCCCCTATGAAGCCTAGCATGGTGTGAAGCCAGCTGTGCATTTCCTTCGAACTTTTGGTTGCGTAGGACATGTGAAAGCCACATGGCCACACATCGAAAAGCTAGATGACAGGAGCTCTCCTATGGTGTTCATCAGCTATGACCATAGCTCCAAGGCATATAGGATGTTCAATCCCTCATTTGGCAAAGTGCACATCTTTAGGGATGTCATTTTTGACGAGGGTAGAAGCTGGGACTGGGAGCACTCAAACTAGCCAATGTCCATGATGACTTCACCGTGGCCTACTCTGGACCGGTGGTAAATCGTGAAGGTAGTCCGACCACAGGGTCTGACCATAGCATCACCCAATCGACCCCGAAAACAGGAGAGCACTCCACTGCTCCGACCACTTGTGTCGGTATGACCATGGGCAAATTCGCATCCCCGCCATTGACCATTCCATTGGACATCAACCTCGACGATGAAAGAGCTCCTCGGAGGTTCCGCATGGTACAAGATTGCATTGACAACGTTCCTTCATGCGAGCTTGATTCCGACGAGTTGCACATGCTGACGATGGAAGAGCCAGCCTCTGTCTCCGAGGCTTAGGTTGACCAAGGATGGCGGATGGCGATGTCAGATGAGATGAACTCCATCGAGGAGAACCGGACATGGGACCTCATCGATCTTCCAACTGGTAAACGTCCAATTGGCCTTAAGTGGGTGTTCAAGTTAAAGAAGGATGCTTGCGGCAATATCGTAAAGCAAAAGGCACATCTGGTGGCCAAGGGATATGTTCAACGTGCAAGCATAGACTACGACAAGGTGTTCACGCCCGTGGCATGCCTTGATTCAGTCCGAGCCCTTGTGGCGGTGGCTACCCATGAAGGATGGCTAGTACATCATCTCGATGTGAAGTCCGCCTTCCTCAACGGCGACCTCACGGAGGAGGTATACATGGTGTAGCCCCCTAGTTTCGTCTATACGGGATACGAGCACCAGGTGCTGTGTCTGCATAAAGCACTCTACGGACTTCGACAAGCTCCCAGGGCATGGAACGCCAAGCTTGACAGAGCACTGAGCTCCCTTGGTTTCAAGCGAACCTCATCAGAGCATGTCATGTACACCCGAAAAACTGGGGACTCGCGTCTACTCGTGGGTGTATACGTCGATGACTTTGTGGTGACCGGTGCTCGTGTGGTGAAAATCGACTAATTCAAGGCTCAGATGGAAGCTACATTTGAGATGAGTGATCTCGGCTCTCTCAGCTATTATCTTGGAATCGAGGTAACACAGAGTGAAGGTGAGATCACTCTGTCTCAAGCAAGCTACGTGGCCAAGCTACTGGAAAGGGCCAGTATGAGCAGCTGCAACTCCGTCCATGTGCCAATGGAGTCACGACTGAAATTTAGCAAGGGAAGCTCTAATCCTCTGGTCGATGGCACATTCTACCGTAGCATCATCGAAAGCCTACGCTATCTGGTTCACACAAGGCCAGACATTGCATTCGCAGTCGGCTACGTAAGTCGGTTCATGGAGTCACCGAGCACCTCAGCACTGTGAAGCACCTACTGCACTATATGGTTGGGACAAACGACTATAGGTGCCGGTATGCTAGAGGTACGAAGGCACCCAAGCTTGTCAGATACAATGATGCTGGCATGGCCGGGGATGTCGACGACCAGAAGAGTATTGGAATACGCGTAGGCTACGGAAGCAGAAAACAAAACTTTTCTACCGCGCACCCAAGAACATCATGCTAAGGAAGGATCATGGATCGTTACCACTTAGACGCGCAGCGCAGTGAAGAAGAATTGAAACCGATCCAATCTCGCGTCGAGGTAGTAGTGGAAGTAGCCGATCGTCCCGAACAGATCGTCTCCTCCACGCACGCCGATCAAGATCGCAACGAGCAGCGCCTCCACCGGTATCCACACGTCCGGGCCGAACGCCGATCGCGAGTGTACTAGCACTCGTGAGCAGCTAGGGTTTGGCTCGGGAGGTGGCGGCTAGGGTTTTGCTAGATGTTAACAGCACGAATCCTCCGCCCTCGCCTCCATATATAGACCTCCTCACGTGGGCCTCGTGGACCGAGGCCCAATAGGAGTCTATTCGGATCTCTATCCGAATTGAGCCCATATCCGAATCATATTCGAATTAGTGTTCCAACCCGTTAAGCGTGCGACCACAGAGGTTCACGTATACTTGGTCGTGACCCGAAACGCCTTTCCGATTACCATGTTAATAGCGCCTCTAGTAAGACATATTAACCCCAAAGTATATGTAAAGATCATATCGGCTGAACTGTAATGTTCTCTCATGTACGAATCCCTTTGCCTCACGATATAGATTGAGCTCAAGGCGAGACTGTGTCATCCTCTTAATAGCTCAATCACTCTCTCGATTCCGTGATGGATTATAAACTCGTGATTGACTCCTCAATCACCTTGGCATGGCCATGCACTTTCATAATCCATTACATCGAGGCCTAGAGATATCTCTCCCATAAGGAGGGGCAAATTCTATCTTGATCATTCACATCCCACTACATGTTTCATGGCAAACCCGAAGACTACTTTTATGACTACCCATTCACGGAGTAGTGTTTAGTAGTCCCAAAATAAGCTACTACTCATGTTGGGAACCATGATGATCTCAAGTCTAAGGACTCTACATAAACACTACTTGAGACCAGCGATGACACATGGAATCTCTGCAGTTGTCTCATGGCAGTCTATCCAACATATGTTCACTAACACATGTCCATATTATTGATTTGGTATCACCATACCATGATCCATGAGACATGATCATCAATCAATACATATGCTGATCTTTGTCTTTGAATCATATTTGTTCCTCATATGATATACGATCGGGGATCATTTAGAAATAGCAACATCTTAGTATTTAAGAGTCTCATGAATAAGTCACATACTCATTGATCAATAATGATGATGTCTATTCCAAGGAACAAAGTAATGTATCATAAACATAGTATGTGATATATACAACATCTCCATGTTGCCTCTAGGGCATATCACTAATGATCTCCCACTTGCACTAGAGTCAACCATGTAGGTATCTAATACCCATTGCCCTAGTGTGAGCCTCATGCTTTGGCTGGGGAAGCGGCTTTGTCAACGGATCTGCAATGTTCAAATCCGTTTGTACTTTGCATATCTTCACATCGCCTCTCTCCACTATCTCGCGGATGAGATGAAATCGCCGTAAAATGTGCTTGGACTTCTGGTGCGATCTAGGCTCTTTGGCTTGCGCAATGGCCCCACTATTGTCACAGTAGAGATCCATTGGGCTGGAGGCACTAGCCATCACACCAAGCTCAGAAATAAATTTCTTGATCCAAACAGCCTCTTTGGCAGCTTCAGAAGCTGCTATGTACTCGGCTTCTGTTGTAGAATCAAGAACCGTCTGCGCTTGGAACTCTTCCACTTACCGCACCGCCATTCAGGCAGAACACAAATCCAGATTGCGATCTAAAATCATCTTTGTCAGTTTGGAAGCTAGCATCGGTGTAACCATTTACAACGAGCTCTTCCTCACCTCCATAGACAAGGAACACATCTTTAGTTCTTCTCAAGTACTTCAAGATGTTCTTTACGGCAATCCAGTGACTTTCACTGGATCTCGATCGTATCTACTCGTAGCACTTAAAGCATACGAAACATCGGACGTGTACAAAGCATGGCATACATAATGGACCCAATAGCCAAGCATATGGAATCGCATTCATTTTATCCCGCCATCGGTGTACTAGGACACCGATTCTTGCTAAGATTTATACCATGTGACATAGGTAGAAAACCTTTCTTGGAATCATGCATATTGAACCTTTTAACACCTTGTCAATGTACGTATCTTGGCTTAATCCAATTAGCCTTTTGATCTATCTCTATAGATCTTGATGCCCAGAATATATGCTGCCTCTCCTAAGTCTTTCATAGAGAAACTATTTTTAATGAAGACTTAATGATTCGAGCAAAGGAATGTCATTTCCGATCGGTAATATGTCATCCACATATAAGACCGTAAATACGAGTGCGCTCCCACTAGCCTTTTGTAAACACAAGGCTCTTCTTCGTTCTTGATGAAACCAAACCCTTTGATTACTTCATCAAAACGAATGTTCCAACTCCGAGATGCTCGCTTTAATCCATAAATGGATCTTTGGAGCTTACATATCTTTCCAATCGATTGCGGATCGACAAAACTCGTGGGCTGTGTCATGTACACATCCTCACTCGATTTCCATTAAGGAAAGCTGTTTTGACATCCATTTGCCATATTTCATAGTCGAAATATGCAGCAATCGCTAGAATGATCCGAATAGACTTTAGCATTGCGACGGCGAAAAAGTTTCATCATAATCAATACCTTGAATTTGTTTGAAACCTTTGGCCACTAATCGCGCTTTATAGATGTGAACATTTCCATCTATGTCTATCTTTTCTTGAAAACCCATTTGCATTCAATGGTTTTAACACCATCAGTGGATCAACCAAGTTCCAAACTTGATTCTGTGCATGGATTCAATTTGGATCTCATGGCTTCAAGCCATTTCTCAGAGTCTGGTCCCACCATTGCTTCTTCATAGGTCTTAGGCTCATCGTTGTCTAACAACAATATGTCCCGTTGTTGAGTAGTCAAGAACATGTACCTCTCAGGTGCACGACGTGACCTTTCGACCTACGTGGTGCCTGGTGTGTCCACAACAGTTCTTCAACGGTTTGTTCATCTGTTGTGGTTCTCAGAGGAGCTGAAACGTTATCAGTGTTTCTTGAATTTCTTCAAGTTGCACTGTGCTCCCACTATCCCTTCTTGAGAGAAACTCTTTCTCTAAGAAGACACCATGCCAAGCGACAAACACTTTGCCTTCTCCTCGATTATAAAAGTAATATCCTTTTGTTTCCTTAGGATACCCGATAAAGAAGCATTTATCAGATTTAGGAGTGAGCTTATCAGATTGTAAACGTTTTACATAAGCCTCACATCCCCAAATCTTAAGAAAAGACAAGCTAGGACGTTGTCCTGTCCACATCTCATATGGTGTCTTTTCTACTGATTTTGATGGAACCTGTTTAGTGTGAACGCGGTGTTTCAAGAGCGTACCCAAAAAGACAACGGAAGATCACTTTGGCTCATCATGGAGCGCACCATATCTAATAAGGTGCGATTTCTCCGCTCGATACCCCATTCCATTGAGGTGTTCTGGCGGAGTCAATTGTGGAACAATTCCACAATCCTTTAGATGATTGCCAAACTCATGGCTCAAATACTCGCCTCCACGATCGATCGTAGAAACTTGATTGTCTTGCCTAAATGATTTTGCACTTCATTTTGGAATTCTTTGAACTTTTCAAAGGATTCGGACTTATGCTTCATCGTAGATATACCCATATCTACTAAAGTCATCGATAAAAGTTATGAAGTATCGAAAACCACCTCTGGTCATTAAGCTCATTGGTCCACATACATCGGTATGTACAAGTGCCAATAAGTCATTTGCCCGTTCACCTTGACCGGTGAAAGGTGCCTTTGTCATCTTGCCAAGTAAACAAGATTCGCATGTCTCTAATGATTCAAAATCAAATGAGTGCGAATACCATCTCTATGGAGCTTCGCATGCGTTTCTCATTTATGTGACCTAGCGGCGATGCCAAATAAACGTGGGATTCAAATCATTGGACGTTGCCTCTTTGCATTAATGTTATAGACCGTGACCCTTCAAGAGTAAGAACGTATAACCCATTCACCAATGGAGTATGACAATAGAACATATCTTTGAAATAAAGAGAACAACCATTGTCCATAGATTTAAAGTCATAACCTTCTCGCTTGCAAACATGAAGCGAAATAATGTTCTTTGAAAGAGATGGAACACAATAACAATTATTCAATTCCAAAACTATTCACGAAGGTAAAGACAATGGCATGGTGCCAACAGCTACCGCAGCAACTTTTGCTCCATTGCCAACGCGAAGATCCACTTCGCTCCTCCTCAAACTTCTACTTCTTATTAGCCCCGCAACGATTTGCAAATGTGAGCAACCGATCCGGTATCAAATACCCAAGAATCAGTTGATGAAGTAGCAAGATTGATCTCTATAACATTTATACCGGAGTGGAAGTCGTATTTCCTTCTTCTTCTCAAGATCCTCCAAGTACTTTGGGCGTTCCTTTTCCAATGTCCCGATTGCTTACAGAGAGTAACAATCTGCATCGGGATGAGCATCGCCTTCTTGTCTTTCTTGGCCTTAGAACCGCTCGCGATCGCATCATGAGCTTTCTTTCTTTTGACCGCGATTCTCTTGACATAGGGCTTGCCCTTGCCTTTCGCATCATCATCACATGATTGCTGCTTTTCTTAATGCTTTCCTCGGCAGATTTTAGCATCCCATGCAACTCGGCCAGGTCTTGTCCAGTTGTTCATGTGAAAGTTCATTATGAATGGCTCAAAGCTCGGGAAGCGATCGGAGAATCACATCGAGTAGCCAACTCTTGGCTAAGGGAAAACCAAGCTTTTCTAGACTCTCAATGTAGCCAATCATCTTAATCACATGAGGGTGACGGATTCCTCGCAAGCTCGCACGCAAATAAGGACTTTGAAGTATTGAACCTCTCACCCTTGCTTGGTTCTCAAACATACCACGTAACCCCACAATGATATTGTAGGCATCGTGTTCTCATATTGCTTCAAGCTCAGAGGACATTGTGGCAAGCATGAGACAGCTCACATCAAGGCAATCATTCGCTTGCTTCTCATAAGCTCTCCGTGCAGCCACAGTAGCATTATCGAGCAAGTCTTCGGGTAAGGAGACTCAAGGACATACTCCTTGCGCTCTTGCTTGAGAACAATTCTCAAGTTGCGATACCAATCCAAAAGTTTGTTCCATTGAGTTTTTCTTTCTCAAGAACAGATCGCAAATTAAAAGTACTTGGATGCGCGTTAGTGACATGATCTACAACACAAGAATATGCAAAGTTTAGCACTATGTTTATGTTCATCTTTTATTAAACTATTTAGCAAAAGACTCTCACTATGAGTTTTGCAACAAAACTCCTCTAAGTTACATAGTGGGTAAAGATCCTCATTTCACTAATTCCTAGTGAGCTTTGGCATCACGGCTAGAAAACTAGTGACATGGGTAAGCAACACTTTGCTAATCACATCCCTATGTGACTCTACTTTGGGTGACATTAGTATGCCTCGGCCCCAATCTATGCCCCAAGGTCCAAAACTATTTTGATAACCTTGTTAAGTAAACCAAATGCTTCCGCATGTAGATGTCCGACATCTACCCCAAATGATGATGATAACCGATGGCACTCTACTTTGGTAGACCTACCATGCGGTGATTATTATCTTTTGGTGCAACATATGGAAGGGCATTAATACCTAATTTTAAGAGGGATTCTATCCTACCAAAGCAACATATCACATATATCATTGCATAAGAATAAGATAGATAACATCATAGATAAACACATTTAACTGTGAAGTAGTATGGCCCAAAAATGGTGATATCCATCTCCAAGTAGGTGTAGACGATCTCCATCCTCCACATCACTCCTTTAGGCCACCATGCTTAAAAGCTTGTAACCTCAAAACTAGGCTACTACCTATAATAGCTAGAAATCGAAGATTACAAAGATAGATTCAAGCATTAAGGTCGACACGCAGGTCGTTAAATACAATATATACAGCTAACAATAGCTGAAATAACCATGACACGCAGGCCATGAACGAATGTTACATGCATCACATACATCTCATACATTCAAATAAGCTATAGGGCCATACTATTCACATCATTCTCTGCAAAAACAAGTTAGACGAGAATCGCATTCTACCTAACGATGTGAACCCAAGACGCTATACAAGGGGATACACACGGCGGTCCCGCCGGCCGGTCGTGGCGGGGGTTTCAGGGGGCGCTACAAAACCTCGCAATTACATAGATCGCATCTATGAAATCGCTATGAAAATCTTATCGAGCCGATCAAATCAACCCAAATCCGAGCCATTCAAAATGTCTCAATTTTCATTAGATCAATCATATTGATCATCGCGATCGGTATACTTGAGGAGACCACAACACAAGACCTCGATCCGTTGGCTCGATCATCGATTGTCGCGCAGATTAGCCTCGATGGTGATTCCAGCGGTAGGGGCAAGTCGCGCGTACATCAAAGAAGGAGCACGAACTAATCTTTTGGCCTTGTGATGCTATCAACTCATACCAATTTCAACCCCTTATGACCGATTGATCTCATCAACCCGTGCTACCTTATTTAGACTCTAATAGATCCAATCTACTACTATCGCATATCAACATATATGCGCTGATCCAGATTGCAAACTAAGCAAGATGGCTCGATACCACTATTGGAATACGCGAGGCTACGGAAGCGAAAACAAAACTTTTCTACCGCGCACCCAAGAACATCATGCTAAGGAAGGATCATGGATCGTTACCACTTAGACGCAGCAGCGTGTGAAGAAGAATTGAAACCGATCCAATCTCGCGTCGAGGTAGTAGTGGAAGTAGCCGATCGTCCCAACAGATCGTCTCCTCCACGCACGCCGATCAAGATCGCAACGAGCAGCGCCTCCACCGGTATCCACACGCCCGGGTGGAACGCCGATCGCGAGTGTACTAGCACTCGTGAGCAGCTAGGGTTTGGCTCGGGAGGTGGCGGCTAGGTTTTGCTAGATGTTAACAGCACGAATCCCTCCCCCTCGCCTCCATATATATAGACCTCCTCACGTGGGCCTCGTGGACCGAGGCCCAATAGGAGTCTATTCGGATCTCTATCCGAATTGAGCCCATATCCGAATCATATTCGAATTAGTGTTCCAACCCGTTAAGCGTGCGACCACAGAGGTTCACGATACTTGGTCGTGACCCGAAACGCCTTTCCAGTTACCATGTTAATAGCGGCCTCTAGTAAGACATATTAACCCCAAAGTATATGTAAAGATCATATCATTTGAACTGTAATGTTCTCTCATGTACGAATCCCTTTGCCTCACGATATAGATTGAGCTCAAGGCGAGACTCGTGTCATCCTCTTAATAGCTCAATCACTCTCTCGATTCCGTGATGGATTATAAACTCGTGATTGACTCCTCAATCACCTTGGCATGGCCATGCACTTTCATAATCCATTACATCGAGGCCCAGAGATATCTCTCCCATAAGGAGGGGCAAATTCTATCTTGATCATTCACATCCCACTACATGTTTCATGGCAAACCCGAAGACTACTTTTATGACTACCCGCCACGGAGTAGTGTTTAGTAGTCCCAAAATAAGCTACTACTCATGTTGGGAACCATGATGATCTCAAGTCTAAGGACTCTACATAAACACTACTTGAGACCAAGCGATGACACATGGAATCTCCGCAGTTGTCTCATGGCAGTCTATCCAACATATGTTCACTAACACATGTCCATATTATTGATTTGGTATCACCATACCATGATCCATGAGACATGATCATCAATCAATACATATGCTGATCTTTGTCTTTGAATCATATTTGTTCCTCATATGATATACGATCAGGGATCATTTAGAAATAGCAACATCTTAGTATTTAAGAGTCTCATGAATAAGTCACATACTCATTGATCAATAATGATGATGTCTATTCCAAGGAACAAAGTAATGTATCATAAACATAGTATGTGATATATACAACATCTCCATGTTGCCTCTAGGGCATATCACTAACAAAGAGTACCTCTGGCATGATTTTCTTCTTTGGGTGGAGCCCAGTGAGCTGGCAATTACAGAAATAGAGGATCATCGCTCTGTCATCTTGTGAGGTCGAGTATGTTGCCGCTTCAACAATGGCGTGCTAAGGGATTTGGCTCGGAGGGTTGCTCAGCACCCTGTTCAATGCTGAAGCCATAATAGCAACTCTACTCATAGACAACAAGTCTACGATTCAGCTATGCAAGAATCCGATGTACCATGGCCAGAGCAAGCACATTGAGACGTGTTACCATTTCATCATGGAATGCATCGAATTCGGCAAGATCCTCGTCAACTACATCAAATCGGACAAGCAATTGGTGGATCTACTAACCAAACCTCTTGGGCGGATGAAGTTTCAGAGTCTGCGTGAGAAGATTGGAGTAGTCAAGGTAAAGAGCAACTAGATCAAGGGGGAGATTGTTAGAAGTTTGATCGAGTTGCCAGTAGTCAATAGTTAATAATCGTAACGTTAGTCAGTTCATAGTCAGTTATTCTAGCATAAATAACGTAGCCGGTCAGTTACTAGTCGCAAGACAGTAATGAGTCATTAGTAGCCAGTTACGACTGATCGTGGGATGGCACGATTAAATGATCGTAATGTGTGCTTTAATTGCCACGATTCGAGTGGCTAGGTCCTTGCATCTTTTGTCCTTTAAATACTTGAATAGAATCAGAGAAAAGTTATGAGGTTGGCGGCGAAGAAAAACAAAGCAGCACCGAGAAGTGTTTTAGACTACTATTCCCCGAGTGTTGATTCAGATTACGACTTCATAGTTGTAATTGAGTCCTCGTTGTAGTTGTTGAGGTTGTAAACAACTTCGAGTAGTTGTAATCGACTGTGTGGTTATAAATGACTCCGAGTACTTAGTAGTCGTAAGAGTACTCGGTGGTCGAAGTCGTATTCGACTTTGAGTACCTTCGCTTTCTACAAGAGTACTCGGTGGTCGAAGTGTGTTCGACTTCGAGTACCTTCGTTTCCTACAAAAGTACTCAGTGATCGAAATTGTGATTGACTATGAGTACCTTGTCTTCAACAGCAACCAGGCTGGGGTGGTGTGCATGTGCCGGGCTCACCAAATTGTACTCACTGCACGTATGTTGATACGGGGATGGGTCCCGATCTTCTCAGTGAGTAACCGTGGATAGTTGATGTGAAGTAGACGATGTCGCTAGCTGAACACTCGTGCCTATGCACGAACCCTCAACTCTTCGGAAAACGCCCAAAACACACCGGATAGTTGTCGTCGCGTGACCACGTTTACTAACGCCAAGTCCCCAATTCCCAATGGAACGACGGCTTGACCTTGAGTTGCAGAACGAACAATGGATCGCCTAATTCTCTCTCAAAGTCCTCGCATGAACTCTGGTGTTGAAAGAACAAGCAATAGCTATGTTTCAATCTGATGCATAAAACTTGGTCCCCTTCTAAGGGTGCCAATACAGGGCTTATATAGCCTCTTGGGACGTGCATAGAGTCCTCCAACCCTACTACAACTCAACCCTATATGGTTTTAGATACGAACTCTTAAAAAAGGAAACTAGATTTTACAGCTGTCATATTGTTTCGGTTATAACTTTTGATCCGTGACGAATTTGATGCTGGGGCTAGATCCATTGCGTAGCCCTTGAAAATATCTTTCCAACAAGTACAAGAACGCCTGAATCGGACTCCGTTTGTGAAAGTTATGACATTTTTAGTAACTGCCTGACAGGCTGTCCCGAACCGAGTCCGAATTGAATTCTGAGTTGAATCCGAGTTGGATTTGGATTGAGCACGTGGGAAGTCTGAGTTGGGCTTCAAAATAGTGTCCAAAACTTGTGCTCTAAGTCCTTGGGCTCCGTCCTTATACTCTCCCGCAACATGGGCTTTCTTTCCCCCTTCCACATGGGTTCCAACCAGCCACATGTGCTTCGTTCTTGTTGGCTCCATCCGCGTGGGCTTTGTTCCTTCATGTCTTTGGCACATAATGTGGATATCCGCTTCCTTTTGCATCTTTATTGTTTTGCCATTGACAAATCTAAGAATACACCAGGTAATAACATGATGTAGTATTTCATCCTTATGAATAACAAAATTAAGTATAGTTTGAAATGAGTTCACCTGGCCATATTTCATGCGGCTCAATAATTCTTTCCAATTGAATAAGATATTTAACGGAAAAGTACAAGACACGTGCATATCCGCATCATATGTGTTAATGCGCTCGGGCTTTGCTTGGTTCTTCAGCTTTGGATTGGATGGATGGACGGACAGATTCCCTCTGGTCCCCCTCGATGGCAGTGTTTGCACGGTAGATATTCATAATTAACAAAATATTGTTCAATAGAAAATATCAAGATTAACAAAAAAAATCAAAATATAAATTGTGTACGTTAGGAACAACATCTCATAATTATTTAGAGAAATATTAAGTGTAAAAAGTGGTGTATAACAAGTTAGTAATATTATCACCGTAGAAGATGCAATGTTATCTTTGAAATTTTGATAGAGGAGATATAACGTGTGGGAACTAAATTGCTAATATTATTGGCTTTACAAGCTTATGAAATACATTGAAAAATGCATCTTTTATGTTTATTTTTCAAAATAAAGTGTACAAGCTGTTCAAAAAAATTGTACAAGTTATTAAAATCCTATGGAACAACAAAGAAACAAGATATCAATACCAATTAAACTAAAAGAGATAACAAAAAAGTTTTTGAGGGTTAAAGGAATCAAAAATAAGACTTGGTTCCAAACAATATGTTTTTTAAAACGGATCTACTAGTTGATTATAGTAAAATTATTGACTTTAACTATATTAATTAAAATTATATGTAATTATCTTTCTTTATCATCTTTCTTGCGGATACTCAAAATTTAAAATCCTTAAAATCACGGCTCAAAAGTATCGGCCCAATAATGCAACGCGGTCGCTTCCGTCACGTCAGGCCGGCGCCCTGCTGACTTGCGGGTAGAGGGCGTGTGATGGCCCGCATTGCAATGTGTTGGAACAAGAGATTCAGGGAGTAGTTGAGACTTGAATTCCCTTTGCAAGCGTTCGACCTGTTCGGGTTTGGGAATCTCATTAATTAATGTTTGCGAGTGTGGATTGCGCCCGCCCGGTTGATGGAGATCTTGCGGTCGCGATGCGTGACTGGGCGGAGCCTACTCATGACTCGCGCGTTTCATCGCATATTTCCGTACGTACGCACATACGTATCGTCTCTGATTTGAAATCATGCACTGCACGTACTGATCAGGCATACGTGCGTGTATATGTATCTCTACTAGCTCCATTTTGGCTCTGTTACATAAGTTCCTCATGCATGTACGGATTCGATGATCGCCCTGTTTAATTTTGCAATTAAACTTGTTCCTCATGCATGTAGGTATTTTTGACATAAGGATAGTATCAACAGACGTATAATTTAGTCGCTATGAATATCAGGACTGAATTAACACCGATAAAGGCCGGATGTACCTTTCCCATCTTGCTACATTCTGTCTAAATCCGAGCGAACTTGTGCCAGTGGTTGTATAATGTGAAAGTTCCGTCCGATCACTTTGCCAGTATAAAGAAACTTGTTTCCATGGAAGATTTACAATTAATTAGCATGAAGTCTCGTGACTGTCATGTGCTAATAACACAATTACTTCCTATTGTAATTAAAAGTATTTTTGGCGAACAAAGTTTAAGTAACAATCATGAGGTTTGTTATTTCTTTAACACAATTACTCAGAAGGTCACTGATCCCAATAGACTAAATGCTCTACAGACTGAGGTGGTGACAACTCCATCATCTTGATATGTATTTTCCTCCGTCATTTTTGATATCATAATCTATCTCATTATCCACCTTATAAAAAAGACAAAGATATACGGCATATCACAGACACGTCCTGTCAAGCCCTCGCTGGAGGAGTCGTCACTTGTGACACTATCGGTGAGGCCCCTCATTGGCCTCTGTCTCTACCATTTTGTTTGCTACTGAGCTATTATCTAAGTTTGTGAAGCATGATGGTACAGAGGTGCTATGGCAACCATGGCCTCCTTTCGATCAAGGATTTCCCATGGTGAGCACACTAACTGCAAGTTTAGGGGGGGGGGGGGGGTCACTTGCACTTGAAAAGAAGCCATGGCCGCCCCCTACTCAAGAAGAAAAGCACGAGTGGTGGAACTGCAATGTGGCCACCATTCAAAGGCAGTGGAGGCAGTGTCAAATTGAAGCCCCCATGGCCGCCATCTGTGTGCACTAAAGTGATGAGTATTCTTCTTTTGTCAATCTCATCTTGAGGACACAACCCATGGGGAATATGTTACATTCATCATCTGAAACAGAGGTGTTTTAGTCATGTGAACTCATTTTCAAATATTTCCACAAGGATCATAATTTCATCATTACCATGTATGCTGCAAATAGGGTTGTGGTTACTGTTGGAAGCACCAAGAAAAATGGGGTTATCGTGAATGGAATTCGGAACCAACTGAAGAGCAAGAAGGTGACACTGAATGTGGAAGAAACTTCAGTTTTAGGTGCAGTGCTCCAACTTTTCATTTGGTAGTGCTTCAACTTTTCCTTTGGCAGTGGGGAGTGGTCAGTGCAACATGTGGCAACCAATGCTTTGAGTCATTTTCTTACATCAATCTGTTGCTCCTAGATGTGGCATTTCTAAAGGACAACGCAGGTGATCAGCTTGCTCAGGAGATTATGAATACAATGGTAGCATAGCTGACGAGTGATGGTGCTAACCACCACTGTCATTACCTCCTAATTTCACCCATCTAGACAGGCAAAGGGCAATTCCATGAGCTCTATGAAGAAATGGCTGCTATATGCATTTGGCTTGACCTCAAAAAGACTTCAGAAATTGTGTGATGGTTGGGCAGTGGGAGAATGGTGGTGTGGTGCTTATTCCTTTCTAGATGTTGCAAGAATTCGGGAAACATGAGTGCCAGGAGGGCCAGGAGGAGTACATTCTAATCAAGATCAACCAAAGAAATGGCAGCAACAAGGTACCATAGGATCCCGGAGGCTTCGTAAACATGGAGTTGGCTTGGGGACAAGCTGAGATTCAACGTGGGAGGAATGTCACGGACCAGCTATGGGCTGGGTCCTAGGCTTTGGTCATGTGGGGCTATCTTAGTCATTGGCCCAATGGAAGACATTGTGCAGTATATGAGGGCTTCAACCACAGCACTAGATTCCAACGATGAATATAGAACATGCATGTGCCTTGGCTTTTCTTCCTCCCTGTTGCTTCCCCTGCCCTAATTCCTTTTCCTTTGGTTCCCCAGTCCAACATGCTTCTTCTTCCAGTCTATTTGCTCCTCCCAGTCTTACTTCCATTTCTCTTCAATTGGTATCCCTAAATACTTGTATCTTATGTTGGATTAGGCACTACATCTCCTGTGTTCTATGTTGATTAGTGCTTATCAAGTGGGAATGTGACAGCCTCCTCTTCTACTGCTCGCGCTAGCAGTAGACCTCTGCTTCATCAACTCCATTAGCACCAAATGCAGCATCATCGTCGCCTCCATATCCAAGGCCACTTAATTGCCAGTTCTATCACTATCACCGCCTACGCTTGTTCCTCTTTCACATTCTCGTCGCTTTCACTTTGTGTTTGTCACTGCCACTAATTCAACGCCACCAAAGTAGTTGTCTGCTCAACCAAGGTGCCTCTTCATTCGTGGCACCATCTCTGTCTCACATCACCGTCAATCTAGAGTGTATTCATGAACCCTTAAGTCTAACGTGCATGATCCTCATGTCAATCCAACGACGAGAAGATGTAAATGTAACTTAAAAGCAAAATTAGTCGGCGAGATTTCACTGCAGCATGTACATGAGGCATATTAGTCTGTGAGACATTAAACGATAAATTCTAAAGCCCCAACAAAAGCAAACTTTGGTATATGTCACTTCTAGCTGTTTGGAAAAAAATTCCATATCACCTATTTCCCCCCATTTCCCGTTCTTTTCTCATGGTTTCCCCTTTTTTCCAAATGGATTCCTCGTTTTTCCATCGGTGTGTAGCATGTCGACGTGAGATGACTAGGCGTGCAAATTAACATATGCGATCGATCTCGATGGGACGGCGCGCAGGACAGGCCAGCGAGCGATGATTCGTGAGACTGGCCTGACTCATCCATGATCGATGCGCGTAGTGAGCTAACCTACGAACGACGGAAGAGCTGCCCTGTGGATGGCAATTATTGCTTTGGTGGTTTGGTACATTTGGGTTCGATCCAAGGTTGCAGCACGCATCTTGTTCGTACTACGTGCAATCGACAACCATGTGTGGCCAACGTATACACGCGGCATACATTTGTTAATTGTAAATATATTATAGTAACTGTTAATTTTTTTAAATAATTGAATTTAAAAAATGAAAAAGTGATATTATTATGGATAATGTATAGGAATAAAGAGAAAAAAGTAAAAAAATAAAAAAATAAAATTAAAAATTCAGAAACATGGAGCTAAAACTGTTTGAAGTAGAACCATATACATCAAAGTTGCGTACGTGCAATGCACGCAGTGTGTGCAGGAACGCATATATGTACAGAGTGTTTTGTTCGCTTCTGAATGCAACTATGATATGGTTACCCAAACCTTGGTGTGTGTCCCCTCTCTATATTAGAAGTATATTTATATCTTATAATTAACTTATGTAACACATGGGAGGTAACCTCCTAGATAACTTTGATTATCCGTATATATGGAACCCTAAGCTAAATTATTAGTAGTTGGATCTTTTCCTTTTAATCATGAAAACGACTTCAACTCCCTCCAAAAGTGAAATTCACGATTAAAGCATAGTAAAGCCGCTGTTTGGAAAGCCAAAATTTCTCAAAATTCATATAAGAGTTGTACTATTTCGTGCAAAAGTCTTAAGAAATTGATGATGTCGAACTCCTGTGTTCCAAACAAGTTCTTAGGGGCTGATTTGAAACCAAATACACACTCTGCCAACTAATAATTCTTGTTTACGATTTGTACAAATAGTTATATGGGAAACGAGAAGCACTTCTCGTGATGTACAAGCACGCACATGCCTATAGATCGATGGAGGAAATTAATCAGTAAAATACCTTGCCCATGTAAATATTAATTGGTCATAGGACAAGTGTCAATTGTTGATCAACAATAATCAAAACCCATCCTCTCTTGTCAACAGGGCTCTCTGATATGAGAATTTCCAAGTTTTTAACCTAGCTAGTGTTGAAATTAGGCCCATGTTTGAGACTCATTTTCTTTAATTCCAAAGCATGTAAGGTTTAGTACCATATTACTTACGCAAAGTGGGGGAGATCAATTTATAAGGTGGATTCCATACCACTCTTTGAATTATGGAATTGGATGGTATATGGATAGCTTTGGCTAAACACACATACGCGCATGGAAAGCGATTTCCGTTGCTTCTATGGACATGGGAATAAGGCCCCTTTAAGTTACATCACAATTGTAACCTATACCTTCTTGATCGGAGATCCCGTGACTTAGGTAATGGAAAAAACAAGTTGATGTTGTAACAAGAGAGTACATATTGATTGCACCTATGTCCTAATAAATAAAGTACTCATAACTGTATGGAAGGTTGGCATAAAGCCTTAATGTATTCTGTTGTCTAAATGAGGAAAAGGTATTAACCTACAGGATATCTAGAAAGAATACACCTACTTGAGCTTAACTGTTTGATCGCAGTTCACGAAAACAGGGCATTCTCTAGAAAGCTCATGAGCAGATAAGGGAGCATGACCATATAACGCTCCGTTTAGACGTGGTTCATTGATAGCCTAGTATCAGTTGAGATTTCAAGTGAAGTCTGATTACGAAAAGCTGTGAATTCAAGGCATAGTCCATTCATTAGCTATGAGAAGATGAATCTTGCTAATCTAGGTGTAAGTTCAACTCATATGGGACTTACATTATAAGACTGGTATATTAAACAATACTTCAGTACAATACTTTCGACATCTTTGTGCTTCATGCTTTGGAATTGATGGGGGATTGTTGAAATTAGGCCCATGTTTGAGGCCCATTTTCTTTAATTCCAAAGCATGCAAGGTTTAGTACCATATTGCTTACGCAAAGTGGGGGAGACCAATTTATAAGGTGGATTCCATGCCACTCCTTGAATTATGGAAGTGGATGGTATATGGATGGATTTGGCTAAACACACACACGCGCACGCACGCACGCGCGTGTATTCGCATATTTTCGTGTGAAAATCACGTGACTTGTGACTTGCGACGCGACCGCGCGTCGTGATGTGGCGCGCCACTTGGCAGACCGTGTCCACCTTGTTTTTGCTAAACCTTGTACCGTCTCTCTTTTTGACTGGTCATGAGACTGTTTAATTATCATTAATTTTATTTGAATATCAGCAGTTACCAGTGAATAATGGAGTCGGTTATTTCTTTTGACTGGTAATGAGACTGCTTAAATATTTGGTTTGAATACGAGCAGTTACCAGTGAATAATGGAGTCAGTTACCAGTGAATAATAGCGTCAGTTACTAGAGAGTAATTGGGACGTCTATAAAAGGCCTGGAGACATCCAGGTTTAGACTGAACTTCCCATTCCTTTCTCTCGTTGTCTTCTTCCACTCTTGTACGAAGTGTTGAGCAATCGAATCTCGTCGACCTTTCTTCTCGGCGTGCACTGGGAAGAGAGGAGAGCGGGATCTCCGAACCATTGTCGCAGAGAGAACCTGCATGGGGCGGCAATAAGGTTTCTAGGCAGCGCATCTGCGCGACCGCTCCTACTACATCCTGCACTGCATCGAGCCTTCACTCCATCACACTGCGCTGCTTCCTATTCTTCATCAAGCCCAACAGTAAGTCGTTCGTGTGTTCGTACGACTTTGGTACTATATTTTCTTTGCGTATATTCCAAAGTATGATGAGTAGCCTACTATTAGTAGTTAGTTGTGCATCACTAGTATGTTATTTTTGTCTCCTACTAAAACTTAGAATTAAAATATTGCCTACCTCTATAACAATCCAGAAACCTTATTACGAAATTTGTTGCAATACAGAAATAGTTAGCGTTTCTGATGCGATGAAACCTGAGAGGTTTTGTGGACAGAATTTTCGTAGATGGCAGACTAGAGTCAAGTTTTGGCTCATATCTTTGGGGCTATGGTGGGTTGTCCACCCGCAGTATCCATTTACGATTGAGCAGTATATGCAATTTGATAGTGCAAACAATACTGCTCTTGGTTGCATCTTGACTGTTCTGGCAGATCAGCTCTACGATGTGTACATGGACTATAAGTCCGCCACAGAGTTGTGGAATGCACTAGAGCACAAATATGCAGAGGCAGAGGCTGGTCACTGGCTCTACATGTGTGAGCAATTTTTTGACTTTAGTATGGATGAGACTAAGTCTATAGTTGGACAAGCTCATGACCTCCAGCTATTAGTCGGTGAGATTGCGCACCTGGGCTGTGTGGTACCTCCTAAGTTTGTGGCTGCGGGTATTGTTGCTAAATTCTCTCCTTCTTGGCGGGATTTTACCACTAGCCTGAAACACAAAAGGAAAGAGATTTCTGTTGAGGATCTCATTGCTGCCCTCGATGTGGAAGAAAAAGCAAGAGCAAAGGATGCACCAAGCACATCTGGCCAGAACAATGCAAACTTCATTGAGAAAAAGACTATAGCAAAGAAGTACAAATCCAACAAACCGAACAAGACAACTAGCTTTAAGAAGAAGAAAACTGAGAAAAAGGATTTCAAGGACATCACCTGCTTTGTGTGTGGAAAAGATGGTCATATGGCGAAGGACTGTCGCTTCCGCAAAATCAGATATGGTGAACAGCCAAATAAGAAGGCTATCAACGTGATCATAGGCGAGGCCTCGACTTCAGGAGGGTATGGTAATCCACCTGTTGTTTTTTCAGCATGTCAATCCACTGATTGGTGGGTGGATACTGGTGCTAATGTTCACGTATGTTCTGATATTTACTTATTTTCTTCTTACCAAGCAGCAGGGGCTTCCTCCGTCCTAATGGAAAACGGCTCGCATGCTTCTGTTCTTGGTGTTGGCACGGTGGATCTGAAGCTTACTTCAGGGAAGATTGTCCACTTAAAGAACGTGCAGCCTGCTCCTACAATAAACAAAAACCTCATTAGTGGTTCTCTTCTATGTAGGGATGGTTATAAGCTAGTTTTTGAGTCGAATAAAATTGTATTGTCTAAGTTCGGAAACTTTGTTGGTAAAGGCTATGAAAGCGGAGGCTTGTTCCGCCTAAGTACCTTAGAGTATTGTTATAATCTGAATGTTGCAACAAATTTAAATAAATATGAGGCAAATGTTTGGTATTCCCGTTTCTGTCATATTGGTTTTGATAGTATTATGAGAATGTCCAAATTAGATTTAATTCCAAAATATGAAATTGTCAAAGGATCGAAATGCCAGTCTTGTGTGCAAGCAAAACAGCCTCGAAAACCCTTTAAAGGATTAGAGGATAAAAAGAACTTAGCACTGTTAGATCTTATTCATTCAGATTTGTGTGAAATGAATGGATTATTGACAAAAGAAGGCAAAAGATATTTACTAACTTTTATTGATGATGCAACACGCTACTGCTATGTGTATTTGCTAAAAACTAAGCATGAAGCTTTAAACTACTTTAAAACTTATAAGGCCGAGGTTGAGAACCAACTAGAAAAGAAAATAAAAAGATTGAGATCTGATCGTGGAGGAGAGTATGTCTCCCATGAGTTCTCCCAATTCTGTGCTGAGCATAGAATAATTCATGAATTAACACCACCATATTCACCCCAATCAAATGGGGTAGCTGAGAGGAAAAATCGGATATTAACAGACTTGGTTAATGCCATGTTCGAGAGTTCTAGTATGCCTAAGGCATGGTGGGGGGAAGCTATATTGACAGCAACTTTCGTCCTAAACAGAGTAATCACAAAAAGGAGTGAAATTACTCCATATGAGGGATGGAAGGGGAGAAAACCTAATGTTAATTTTCTGCGAACTTGGGGGTGTTTGGCAAAAGTCAATATACCATTCCAGAAAAAGAGAAAATTTGGACCAAATACAGTCAATTGTATTTTTCTAGGATATGCTCAAAATAGCACAGCCTATAGGTTTTTAGTAGTTAAATCAGAAACTCCTGAGATTATTGCTAACACAATAATGGAGTCTAGAGATGCTTCATTTTTTGATAATATATTTCCTATGAGAACAGTAGGCAGTACTTCAACACGAACTGAAAATGTTCAAATCGATAATATCGAAAATGAGAATAATCAAACTTCTGAACTTTCCACCATTTCTGAACCAATTTGTGATATCCCTGAGGAGGACAATAATTCAGTCGCAGAAGCTCCTCGAAGGAGCAAGAGACAAAGGGTTGAGAAAACATTCGGTGATGACTTTATTATATACCTCGTGGATGATGTGCCAAAGACTCTTTCGGAAGCTTATGTATCTTTTGATGCTGAGTATTGGAAAGAGACAGTCCGTAGCGAGATGGACTCTATCATGGCTAATGAGAGTTGGAAGATCACCGATCTTCCTATTGGGTGCAAACCTGTAGGATGTAAGTGGATTTTTAAAAGGAAATTGAGGCCCGATGGTACCATTGAGAAGTACAAAGTAAGACTTGTAGCCAAAGGTTACACCCAGAAAGAGGGAGAAGATTTCTTTAATACCTATTCTCCTGTCGCCAGATTAACCACCATTAGAGTGCTCCTTGCGTTAGCATCTTCCTATGGTCTACATATTCATCAAATGGACGTAAAGACAGTTTTCCTTAACGAAGAGTTGGAGGAAAAAATCTATATGGATCAACCCGATGGTTTTGTGATTTCTAGACAGGAAAATAAGGTATGCAGACTATTAAAATCCTTGTATAGTTTAAAGCAAGCACCTAAGCAATGGCACGAAAAGTTTGATAAGACTTTGACAACCGCTGGCTTTATTGTGAATGAAGCTGATAAATGTGTATATTACCGCTATGTTGGGGGTCAAGGAGTGATCTTGTGTTTGTATGTAGATGATATACTTATATTTGAAACAAACACTACCGTAATTGACGAGATCAAATCTTTCCTATCTCGATGTTTTCATATGAAAGACTTAGGAGAGGCAGATGTTATTTTAAATATTAAATTGATCAAGAATGAGAATGGGATTACTTTGAGCCAATCTCATTATGCTGAGAAAATATTGAGCCGTTTCGGCTTTGAAAATTGTAAAGTTTCTCCAACACCCTATGATGCGAGCATTAAGCTTCGAAAGAATCAAGGGTTAGGAAAAGATTAATTGAAATATTCACAAATTATTGGGTCACTCATGTATTTAGCTGGTGCCACAAGACCTGACATTTCATTTGCTGTGAGCAAATTAAGTCGGTTTACTTCTAACCCAAGAGATGGTCACTGGGAGGCACTTGAAAGAGTGTTGCGCTACTTGAGGGGCACAACATCTTATGGAATTCATTATACTGGATACCCTTCTGTATTAGAAGGATACAGTGACTCCAATTGGATCTCTGATGCTGATGAGATCAAAGCTACAAGTGGTTATGTGTTTAATTTAGCTGGTGCTGCAGTTTCATGGAGGTCTTGTAAACAGACTATATTGACAAGGTCAACCATGGAAGCGGAACTTGTAGCACTTGACACAGCCACTATTGAGGCTGAAGGGCTAAGAGAGCTTCTGATGGACTTGCCGTTGGTTGATAAACCAATACCGGCAATTCTGATGTACTGTGATAATCAAACTGTGTTGGCCAAAGTCACAAGTACAAAGGATAATATGAAGTCCTCTAGACATGTGAAGCGGAGGTTTAAATCTGTCAGAAAATTGAGAAACTCCGGAGTAATAGCTGTGAACTATATTAACACTGAGAAAAATCTGGCAGACTCTTTTACAAAGAGAATAGCATGGAAAGCGATTTCCGTTGCTTCTATGGACATGGGAATAAGGCCCCTTTAAGTTACATCACAATTGTAACCTATACCTTCTTGATCGGAGATCCCGGTGACTTAGGTAATGGAAAAAACAAGTTGATGTTGTAACAAGAGAGTACATATTGATTGCACCTATGTCCTAATAAATAAAGTACTCATAACTGTATGGAAGGTTGGCATAAAGTCTTAATGTATTCTGTTGTCCAAATGAGGAAAAGGTATTAACCTGCAGGATACCTAGAAAGAATACACTTACTTTAGCTTAACTGTTTGGTCGCAGTTCACGAGAACAGGGCATTCTCTAGAAAGCTCATGAGCAGATAAGGGAGCATGACCATATAACGCTCCGTTTAGACGTGGTTCATCGATAGCCTAGTATCAGTTGAGATTTCAAGTGAAGTCTGATTACGAAAAGCTATGAATTCAAGATATAGTCCATTCATTAGCTGTGAGAAGATGAATCTTGCTAATCTAGGTGTAAGTTCAACCCGTACGGGACTTATATTATAAGACTGGTATATTAAACAATACTTCAGTACAATACTTTCGACATCTTTGTGCTTCATGCTTTGGAATTGGTGGGGGATTGTTGAAATTAGGCCCATGTTTGAGGCCCATTTTCTTTAATTCCAAAGTATGTAAGGTTTAGTATCATATTGATTATGCAAAGTGGGGGAGACCAATTTATAAGGTGGATTCCATGCCACTCCTTGAATTATGGAAGTGGATGGTATATAGATGGCTTTGGCTAAACACACACATGCGCATGCACGCACACACACACATGGTATATAGATGACTTGCGACGCGCGGCCGCGTCGTGATGTGGCGCGCCACTTGGCAGACTGTCGAGACCCGAATATGCAAATTCGGTCTCTCTGTGTAAACTGCACTAGTCCAGGATCACGCTAGTGCACACAGTCAAACATAGATGTCATCACAGTCATACACACGATAATAATAAAAGAAAACTCGAATATCGATAAAATATCAAAGGTACGACCTTATGGCCAAGCTTACAATATCTCTAGCCGGAAGGGCTTAACAAAATAGCAGCGGAAATCCAAAATAAAGCGTAGCAGCCAATCGACAAGCCCCCAGGCTATCGAGTGGAGAACGAAGCCTAATCCGTGAAGTCGTCGTAGTACTCTCCTTCCGAACCTCCCGCGATAGTACTCCTCTCCTCAATCGAGCAACATAGGCGTAAAGCCGTGAGTACATTGGTACTCAGCAAGTCGTTTGTAACAAATGAATGCAGTATAATATGCAAGGCTTACCAAAGGAAGGCTGAAAGGTTAATTTGCATAAAGGCATTTCACAAAGAAATATAATAAATAACTTGAAAGCGAAAGTTAACTAAAAACAATAATAATAAATAATCAAAGGACTAAGCATGAACCACTTGTGAACACCAGTTCACAAGCTAAACCAACAGGGGACTACCTGTCCACCTCCAACATAGACCACCAAGTTATAACTGAAAACACTACCCCTCGTGTGAAATCACCGAGCAATGTCCATGACCGAGGACGCGGCTATTCGAATAGTTTTATACTCTGCAGAGGTTGCACAACTGTACCCACACGATGTGATTAGCCTAGGCCTAAGGTAATCACAACAAGGTCTTTAAAATGCTCTACCTTAACTCAACCCTGCCCGCTAGGGTTTCGCATCACACCCCCCTTGCACCACATAGAAATCAGCAATCATGTTCATCACGATGGCAGAATTGGAATTAAGGTATTACAAATTAATCAACCAAGTCCATCCCATAATAGACATGTGGTTTGCACGTTTAAGCTCAGATCAATGGTGCACAAAGTTAAGTCCTTAACATTACCCGGGCGAGACTACCACATCCCCCAAAGTACATCTGTACTTCCTCCTTTACTGCACGATCACTCGCCCGAGTACAAAAACTACAATTGTATAACCAAGCCAACGACACACCAATGACGTGGCACACATTTTATTAAACATGGCACCAACCACAGTTCCATATATCATTAAGTCAAATTAAAGGTTAACATGTGATGATAAGACCATTTGCAATTATAAGAAACACTAAGCATCTACTCGTACAACCCATGTGACAATAATCATACATCACTAGTAAGTTTCTCATCCTATGGTGACAATGGTATCATGGCATTCCAAAGTATCAAGGAGGTATAATCTCAATTGGGACGATAACTACCAGTGCAAAGGTTTGAATAAAAGTAGCGATGCGATGTAATTTAAAACAAAAAAAATTAAATAATAGATTGCAAACTGGGTTCAACATGATCAAAGGACACGACTTGCCTTGGTTATGCTTAGCGAGGTACTCCTGGTCTTCGGGCGCGGAACCTGCTCCTCCGGAATCCGAATCTAGCGAGAGAGAAAACGATCGAAACCAAAGAAACACATAAAATTATAAGCAAATGAACTCCAAAAATCACAAAACTAGAACCAACAGCTAGAGTTCGATTTTAGATTAATTTAGAAAAAAGAACGGGGTCAATCAGAGCTAGGACGGAGGAGAACGGGCTCTCGAAAATTAATCAGGGATTAAATCGGAAAAATTAGAAAATGTTACTGTGCTGTGAACCCGGTCCACGGGAGACGCGGTCCACGGTGGACGCGGTCCACCAAACAGTGCACGGGGGGGCGGCGCTGAAGCGGTGGCTCGGCTGACGTGGCACGCGCATATGCTGCCGCGTGGCAGGGTGCTGACGTGGCGCTGACGTGGCACCCAGGGACGGGTTCCGGCTGACGTGGCATGTCCACGTGGCATGCCACGTCAGCTAGGGCTGACGCGGCACGGGCGCGGCGCGGGCGGCGGCGGCGGGATCCGACGGCGGGGTCGCGGGCGTGGCGCGATCCGATCTCTGATCCGAGACCAACGCGTCGGCGAGGATAAGGCGCCGAGCACGGCGGCGGGCGGATCGCCGGCACGCGTGGCGCGGCGGAGCGGGGTACAGCTAACGTGGCCGGGCGCGGGACCGGATCGGCGACGCGTGTCCGCGCGCTGCGCGAAGTGTCGCGCGCGGGCGCGGGCGCGCGGGGTCGACGCGGTTCCGGCCGCACGGACCGAGGCGAGGCGCGGGGCGAGACGAGCGGCGATGGAGGCGACGCAGCGGCGAGGACGGCGCGGAGGGGCTCACCGGCGGGGTTCGGCGACGGCTGATGCTCCGGCGACCTCGAGCGACGGCGGAGACGCGGTACGGACGGCGGCTGAACGACTCCGGCGGCGGCGCGCGCGTCGGAACGGGCGAGGAGCGGTGGCGGCGGAGTTCGGGTGTGGGCACGCAAACCGAGGGATGAGCGGCGATTTTAACACGCGAACCGAGGGAGTCCCAATCGGTTACGGAGCGGTGCGGCGGACCGGATCGGTTTGGACGGTCCCGATTCAACGCGACCAGAACGGACGGCTGAGATCACCCGAGGGTTAGGGTTAGGGTTATCGCGCGGGCGGCGACCAGCGGAGCGACGCGTGGCGCCGGCGCGATCCAACGGCGGCGATGCGGGCGGGCGAGGGCGATCGGGCGCGCGCGCTGATGCCTCCGCGTGGCAGCGCGGATGCGCGACGCGCGTCCGGCAGGAGAATCGGGCGGCGCGGGTGCGGGCGGGAAGGATGAGTACGGCGGCGGCGGGGACGCGGTCGGATGGCCGACGCGTGGAGGGAAGGTGGATCGGGCGGCGGTGGATTTTCCCCTTTTCTTTTTCTTTTCCAGAAACTCAAATAAACTTCTAAAAGCTCTAGAAAATGGCAAATAAATCCCAAAAAATCACCAAAAATACCAGAAAATTCCTTGTGACACAAGGAACCCAAATAAAATATTTCCAACTTATGTTAATATTTATTTTCATCATATTAAATCTTTTAAAATTCCAAAAATTCATTTGAAGCTTGAATTAAATTCAGAAAATTCCAGAAAATTCATTTTTAAATTCCAGGCTTTAAAAATCTTAGAAAAACAGGATGTTATACAGACCATGTCCACCTTATTTTTGCTAAACCTTATACCGTCTCTCTTTTTGACTGGTCATGAGACTGTTTAATTATCATTAATTTTATTTGAATATCAGCAGTTACCAGTGAATAATGGAGTCGGTTATTTCTTTTGACTGGTAATGAGACTGCTTAAATATTTGGTTTGAATACGAGCAGTTACCAGTGAATAATGGAGTCAGTTACCAGTGAATAATGGAGTCAGTTACCAGTGAATAATAGCGTCAGTTACTAGAGAGTAATTGGGACGTCTATAAAAGGCCTAGAGACGTCCAGGTTTAGACTGAACTTCCCATTCCTTTCTCTCGTTGTCTTCTTCCACTCTTGTACGAAGTGTTGAGCAATCGAACCTCGTCGACTTTTCTTCTCGGCGTGCACCGGGAAGAGAGGAGAGCGGGATCTCCGAACCATTATCGCAGAGAGAACCTCCACGGGGCGGCAATAAGGTTTCTGGGCAGCGCATTTGCGCGACCGCTCCTACTACATCCTGCACTGCATCGAGCCTTCACTCCATCACGCCTGCACTGCTTCCTGTTCTTCATCAAGCCCAACAGTAAGTCGTTCTTGTGTTCGTACGACTTTGGTACTATATTTTCTTTGTGTATATTCCGAAGTATGATGAGTAGCCTATTGTTAGTAGTTAGTTGTGCATCACTAGTATGTTGTTTTTGTCTTCTACTAAAATTTAGAATTAAAATATTGCCTACCTCTGTAACAGCTAGCTCCTCCTCCATAGACCATACGAGCATGAACCAAAGAAAACAGCTGTGTTCTCTGATCTGAGATTCCGACATCTGTTGATCAGAGACGGCAGTAAAGACCATAGACTGGCAAAATTTTCACACACGGATCTGCACGCATGCAGGAACCAACCAGGCTAGCGTCAACTGATCTGATCAATGCCAGTAACAAATTAAAACTATGCATGCTTGGTGCTCTTGTTTCTTGTGCGTACTAGCTAGCCTAGGACTGTTGTGTTTAAAGTTCAAACATTCATATTTTCTTGTGCTGTTCATCTCGAATCTTGTCTCCAAAAAATGTAATTATGTGTGTGTGTAAGCTTAAACATTGCTCGCTTGACCTGACAGCGTAGCAGTTTCGTGGTACGTTGCTCGCTGCCGCATGGTGCACTGGCAGCAAAAGGCATGGCCACCTTTTTTTCAATCGTATATGTATATGTTAGTACCATTTCGTACTCTTTACTTCATCATGCGATCTTCTGCACTGTATGCGTGTTCGGCAAATTTGTGCTGCCATGACCATGAGTGAGTGAGTCATCTTTTGCAGAGCTAGCTAGCTGCTTTAGAAAAAGAAATTAAAGGGTTGGCATAGGCCCCACTCAATATGGCTTCTGCTATCGAGCAATAGGCGACGAAAGATTTTTTCACTGTAGTGCACATAGTGCGCGCTACAGTGAATTTTTTTTTTCATTTTTTGTTTTCGGTTTTTTTATATTTTTACATTTAATTATACTCAATAAACCAACTCAGCTACAGTGTTTTTTCAGCCAACTACAGTGTTTTTTCAGCAAAAATCAAAAGCTATCGCTATTTCGATCACCCCATAGGCATCCCTGAACTTGAAAGCGACATGAAGAATAGAAGGTCAAAAAAAAAGGAGATACCAAATCCCTTGTGGCTAGCCGAGTTATATAACTTAGTAGTGCACAATTGTGCAAGCTATTGGATGGAATATCAATATCCTTATATATCATGTATGACCGACCAAAAAGCTATTGTAAAATATGTGGTATAAACAAATATTTATATTTAATTCTAGCAACTATTACCATAACTAGAGTGCATTTCCAACAGCAATTAAATGATACAATTAACATGAAAGTATGTAAATCCATCATATCATTTAAACTATATAATGTACTTAAAACATGGAGCATGGTAATAGTTAACATAAGTATAGATCTCAGTACACAGAGTAGAAATTCAATTAAACAGCATAAAGCTTAATTTTAAATTGATTATTGCTCTCAGATATAGAATTGTATGCATAAGATTAATTCTTGGCCTTCTCGATACTTGTCAGTATGCTTCACTAATTAAATGTCATAATCTAAAGTTCAGACTTTTATCTCTTAATAAAACTTCACTAAGTTCAGATAATTTCTCATTGACAACTAGTTTGAGTTCCTAGATAACCGAAAGTAGACTTGCAAAATGAATCAGTACAATAGATTAGCCTTCAAAATGCTCTAAGGATATGAACATCTGTCAGAATCTACCAGCCAAATGACAGAATAGATAGCACAAGGCAATCTGAAGCATAGTGCAACAATACTGATTATACTCAAAGTACCAGAAGCTAGCCCCTTTTTAATCAAACTGACAATGAGAAGCAATTAACAATAGCTCAAGTCTGATCTATTATTACATTTTATTTCATAACATGACAGATATCCTCACTGAGCAAATGAACCAAGCGCACTAACATTACTTGCAAAGTCTCCCAGTACTAGCCAAAATCATAGATAAACTAGCACAGCACACTATGCAGGTAATGGAAAAGGTAACTGAAATGCTTACAGAGTGGATGGCACTCGAAGCCACCGAGAAGAATAGGCAAGGCACACCTAATGGTGCTGACCTAGAAAACCAATCGTCCCGCTATGTGTGCGCTGTGAGTAGACGTGGTCATCGGAGATACAATGCCACCCTTTGCCATTCGGGACACACCAAAGTAGCAAAGCCGAGATGAAGAAGGATGCCGCACAAGAACACCGAAACGCATCGGCCAGATGCACTTCGCCATAGAGCACCAGACACCAAGGAACTCACCACCAATAGGACATGGATCAATCCGATGGAGTAGCAGCTCCAAAGACCCAAGATCGAAGCCAAATTGTGGAGAGCCAAGAAGGGGATTTGGAGGAGAAACTCATTGTTTTTGCCACGAGTCTACAAGGGAGAGCTGCCTCCCTTTTATAGGAGGAGGAGGAGGAAGAGCCCGCACGGCTGCTGCCAACTACCAGAGCCAAAGCTATCAGGCCGCCAGCGCCTCCAGCACCACTCTCCGCTCTCCCCTCTCCGAAGCCGTCGCTTCCCTCAAGACCCGGTCAGGTGGACGAAGAAGCCACAAGTTGGAGACTCCATCTCCAACCTTATCTCATTGTGAAGTCCCATAGACAGGTGGGCCCCACCATTCCTTTTTTCTTTTTCATTTGAGAAATTCCCAAATTGCCCTCACAACACCAACAAAAGCAACAGTAGATCATCACACCATTCTCTATGTCCAAACTGTCGATTACATGATCAGAAAGTTGAAGAGTAATGCACAAAATGCACGGTCTCAAACCGTTTGAACGTGGAAAATACCTCATAAATGTAGTTGTAGCTCAACAGCGGTGGATCATCTCCCACAAGGCCACAAAGAGAGGGGCAAGAGGAAACAGAGTTAAACCAAGTGTGCTCACAATTGAAGGCCTGCACGTGTGGGTTGGTCGGAGTCCATGCATCTGCTGAAGTGCCAAGGTCATCGTGGGAGTGAGTGTCGCCTGGACCACAGTTGCACTCACTGCACTAGCTAGACATCGAGGTCACAGGAGAAACAGCTCAGAATTTGGTAACTACTATAGAATCGCCAACAAAGTATATACACTGACACTACTACAGAAAGGGTCATCATAAACGGTTCAAAACCATCATCATAGACGGTTTCTGGACCGTCTGAATTTATGTGTGAGGGATAACATGTGATTATCATAGATGGCTCTCAAACTATCTGTGACAAGATACATACAGACAGTTGTTTAAAACAACTATCTGTGATATGTCAGATATCATAGATGGTTTTTTGTATTAGCCGTCGGTGGTAACTTACATATCATATATAGCTAATATTATAATCGTCTGTGATAGCAGACATATCACAGATAGACATATCACAAATGGTAAAACCGTCTGTGATAGTACAATATCATAACAGTTGTGTCTACAAACCGTCTGTGACAGCTATCTGAAAAGCTACACTATTTTTGGTTTTTTGGCTAGCCTCAAGAAATGCTAGCTATACCCTCTAAAAACAAGTAAGCAGATCACATCTATATAGCACAGGACAATCATTACATAAATCTTACAAATAAATTAAACAACGCAAGCAGATCACATATATAGCACATGACAATCGTTACATGTACAGATCTCACAAATAAATTAAACAACCGAATCAAATGTTTGAATAACTAATTATCATCTCTTCTAGGGTACAACTCTCCATTATGATGAATGACCTCCGTCGTCAAGAATTCGGAGAGTTGTCCTCGAACTTCGGCGAGGTTGGCAAGATCATATGTAGTTGAGTTGAATTCTACGCCCTGTCACTAGGAGAGTTAAAAGCATTAGTATATATATACATATATAAAAATTGATAATCATGAAATAAATATTGGTAGGTTGACAAACCTCTGGATCTTTCATGTTAGTGCCCATGATTTTCAGCATATGTTTGCAAATGTAGAATCCATATACATTACTCTATAGCTGTTGGTGGCACTGCAAAAATAGAATTATGTACATAGATATGGTCAGTTTTAGAGGCATTATTATGAAGTGTGATATAGGATTATGTTATAGCGGGTACTGAAAATCGCGTCCTGTGTCGCAATGTAGCGTAAAATTCCTTGTGTCTCTCTCCCTAGGCAATGTAAGCGCTAAATAGCCTACGCGATTCCAAAAAGTTAGCCTTGGCTATTGCAAACAAATGGAGTACAATAGAGTTATGTATAGAGGAAATGAGTTTACCTGTCAAATATTTGTTGCACAAGGGTAAAGTCGTAGTTGCCACTAATTAAGGAATCAAGGTATATTAACTTGCACTAGGTATATTAACTTGCACTACTTTGGTACAATCATGATCAGAATTCAATAACCTCTAGTCATGTATGTGGCTATAGTGATTAATCGCAAGTTCATGTTCCGTATAAAATACAAATGAAACTTGTGTGGCACCTAGTGAAGCACTTACCCCTGATTGAAGGGTACCATGATGTAGTCCTTATTACTTTGAGCAATCAATCCCTTCGTTATATAATTTTAGATGAAGGATGTGTCGTCCTTGATGCATTGCTTAGAGACCAAGTATGGGTCAAGGAAACCCACGGGTTGTCGTCGTCGCCGGACTTTTTGGATCATGAATCTATATATAAGCAATGAGTTATGTTATTTATTCGTATTACATGAATGTAGAACTTGATTGTACAATACACTGTAGTATTACATGAATGTAGAACTTGATTGTACAATACACTTACAGTGTCCAGCATTGTAAAAGTGAGACGTCGAGTTCGTCGAGATTAAATAGTAAGAATAAATCGTCGAAGGTCACAATGAAGTAGCCCGAGTCATGGAGGAAATGTTCCTCCGTGAATTTTACGATGAATCCACTTTGGCGGTTTGGCTTCCTATTAGACCTCTACATGTACCAGGATTGCAAAGCCATGCAAACCAGTCCAAAATTGAGTAATTGTGATTCGGGGACCAAAGACACTCTGAGCATGAACTTCCAGGTCTCGGAGGGCGCCTTAATCTTCTTCGGTTGGGCTTTAATTTGGGCCTTAGCGTCTCTCTTGTGATTTATCTTCGTTGTTATCTCCACGGGAGTCGATGCGACAGGCTTCTAAAGCGGAGTTTGAGGTGGAGCCATGGGAGCAGATATGATGGGCTTCTAAAGTGAAGCTTGAGGTGCAATTATAGAGGATTCTGTTTGACAGGATGGTCGTGTGGAGATCGCGACACGGAAGGGTCCAGGGTGATGTCTCTCTTGGGTCACTGGATGAATGCGTGGGCGACATCCCCTAGTGTTATAATTTTTTCGTTTGGATGGCATGAAAATGTCAGTAATTATGCCCACTTGGACCTTCACAAAATTGGTCTCTAGCTGGGCACCGTGCACTAGCGTCCCTAGCAAGCATGAATACGCCGTCCCCCGCGCAGCGTCAATAGGAATAGAGCTAACAAGCCTGACTCTGAGGGTGCACGACGTGAGCTTCTACATAAGGATACACGATGAGGAAAGGCATCCACTAGGTCTCTATGTCGCATTCTAGAGAGGTATATTACTTGAATGTCGTCGATAAGTAAGTAGGCATCGCTATGTTCAAAAATTGGCGTGGACGTGCAGCTACTCTAACATTGAGAGGGACTGGGTACCGTATTAATGGGGGTGGGTTGCGATTGGTTGCGAATTTGTCTTAGTTCTTCTTGTTAGTGATATGCCCTAGAGGTAACATGGAGATGTTGTATATATCACATACTATGTTTATGATACATTACTTTGTTCCTTGGAATAGACATCATCATTATTGATCAATGAGTATGTGACTTATTCATGAGACTCTTAAATACTAAAATGTTGCTATTTCTAAATGATCCCTGATCGTATATCATATGAGGAACAAATATGATTCAAAGACAAAGATCAGCATATGTATTGATTGATGATCATGTCTCATGGATCATGGTATGGTGATACCAAATCAATAATATGGACATGTGTTAGTGAACATATGTTGGATAGACTGCCATGAGACACTCGCAGAGATTCCATGTGTCATCAGTTGGTCTCGAGTAGTGTTTATGTAGAATCCTTAGACTTGAGATCATCATGGTTCCCAACATGAGTAGTAGCTTATTTTGGGACTACTAAACACTACTCCAGAATCGGGTAGTCATAAAAGTAGTCTTCGGATTTGCCATGAAACATGTAGTGGGATGTGAATGATCAAGATAGAATTTGCCCCTCCTTATGGGAGAGATATCTCTGGGCCCTCGATGTAATGGATTATGAAAGTGCATGGCCATGCCAAGGTGATTGAGGAGTCAATCACAAGTTTATAATCCATCACGGAATCGAGAGAGTGATTGAGCTATTAAGAGGATGACACGTGTCTCGCCTTGAGCTCAATCTATATCGTGAGGCAAAGGGATTCGTACATGAGAGAACATTACAGTTCAGGTGATATGATCTTTACATATATTTTGGGGTTAATATGTCTTACTAGAGGCGCTATTAACGGTGGTGACCGAAAGGCGTTTCGGTCACGACCAAGTATACGTGAACCTCTGTGGTCGCACGCTTAACGGGTTGGAACACCGATTCGAATATGATTCGGATATGGGCTCAATTCGGATAAAGATCCGAATAGACTCCTAATGGGCCTTGGTCCGCAAGGCCCACGTGAGGAGGTCTATATATATGGAGGCGAGGGGCCGAGGGGATTCGTCCCTGTTAACATCTAGCAAAACCCTAGCCGCCACCTCCCGAGCCAAACCCTAGCCGCTCACGAGTGCTAGTACACTCGCGATCGGCGCCCAGCCCCGGACGTGTGGATACCGGTGGAGGCGCCGCTCGTTGCGATCTTGATCGGCGTGCGTGGAGGAGACGATCTGTTCGGGACGATCGGCTACTTCCACTACTACCTCGACGCGCGTGATTGGATCGGTTTCCAATTCTTCTTCACGCGCTGGCGCCTAAGTGGTAACGATCCATGATCCTTCCTTAGCATGATGTTCTTGGGTGCGCGGTAGAAAAGTTTTGTTTTCTGCTTCCGTAGCCTACGCGTATTCCTTTACTTCTCTCAATGAATCTATCTCTTTGCGAAGTAAGGTAGTTATCTTCTCTTGAAATGAGGCAGATAGTTGTTCCTTAAGTTATGCACGAAGCTCCTGTTTCATTTGATCCTCGCGATGGGCCTTGGATCTCTTCCAATCCCTATACGACTCAGAGTCATTTGGAAATCCGTGGATCCAAGGTACGTAAACCCCTATGCCTCGCGTGCGACCCGGGTGCTCCTTGTTTCCCAGGGCATGTGATAGTATATCCCTCTCTCTGCCTTTTCGGTAGTCAATATTTGCTGCAAAAGGCAATCATGTTATTTTAGACCCCATAAAGTTATTGAGATATTAACTAGATAGTTTAACATATCTTGCCAAACATTGGGATACTTTCTCATCTGTGGGGTTTTTGAAAGATAAGACACCCGAAGACATATTTGATGACTTTGCTCTTAACTAGTTTCGGGTATGATCATTTTTGATCCCACCAAATCATGGGGAGGCCTCCGATCGGATTGCGACCTCATCATGCATCCTCCGTTGCGGTATTTTACCCGCGTACCTAGCGGAATTAAGTCTATGGGGGTGAGTGTTTTGTGCCTGGAAAGCCTTGTGCGCCGCACTTTGTTATTGAAATTCGGTCGTCGCCTTCACTGCACAATGACCTCCCATGTTTTCAGCGACACGAAAGGATACCGCGTGAAGGGAGTGCAATCCTTGGTCATGTATTGCATGACAAGCGTACTCTTGAAGTTCTTCTACACTTTTCCCATCGTGAGGAGTGCCTGCCGTCGCTTGAGTCCCTGGACTTTTGTTGTGATGTCGAACGACTCTGTTATTTCCACCCACAACTGACCTTTCTGTTCCTTTATCAAATCTTTCCATCTTGCTGCAGTGATGGGGACCCGTTGCCTTCCAATTATCCCATAGGAAGTTCAGAGTCATGCCGCTGCTTTCTTCAGTTGCAGAGGGACCCCATCCGAAGAGATCACTGTGATGGTCATTCAGCCCTCTGGACTTTTCGATACTCCTCTGCCACGCCTAGTTACCTCGCTCTTCGGAGCGTTAGACCCATTCGGTGACGTCGATGGCGACGACGATGACTGTGCGAATGTCATCTCTCGTACAAGAAAAAAACTAATTACAGTGAGCTGTGAGCATAAACATTATCACATGGTTGATCTTACAAGAAATAAGAACATTCGGTGACGTATATTATTGCTACAAGGTCTCTTTGCAATACTAACATCCCAAATCACACAGTCCAGTGTCTCAAGTTCTATAAAGTAAGTTATGGCTGTAGTCTCTTCCTCCTTATCATATTTTGTGTTAGGCTTGGTTGCTGTCTTAGGTATAAAAGAACCTTTGGGCTGCCACACCATTCATATGTAAATGAAGGGCACGACAGTCCAAAAGTTTTTCTACGCTTAAGACAACAATTAAGCCGAACATGCAGAATGATGAGAAGGTCTGTTTGGAACACTAATATACCATTCTAAATAGATCTTGTAGCAATAACACGACCCTCCTTAAAGGTTGTCTCTAAGAACTCCAACTCACTTAGAAATAACAGCTCCAACAATTTATCCTTAAAATTATTTCCTAGATATTTTTTATTATTTTCATCACAACTTCCATCCTCACACACCCTCACAATTTGATTCTCCCCCAACTAGGATTAATTAGCTTCAATCCCTTTGAAGCTCAAGTGCTTAGTGCTGTAATGTTCCTCTTATAGCGAGTATATGGTAATAGGCCTTGTACTCGGCCAATATGGGAAATAAAGCGGTTTTAGCAAAATTTTAGATTTGATTCTAGCATCATAAAAGATAATCAAAGTATATTTCTAATAACATATAAATATCAAAATTACTATGATATCATGTAAATCCTTCAAGACATTTAGACAAAATAATATACTCATGGCGTATAGCAAATATGCTTAATAAAGCAATGTGAGCATTTGAAATCTACATAATGCACAGATTAACAATTGTAGTATTGCTCTCATGTGAGAAGTTGCGCAAGTTAAAAACTCGGCCTTCTTCCACTCTTGTCAATTTTTTTAATTATCACAGTGACAAACCTTCAAAGATTATGCTAGTTTAACTAATTGAATATTATATACTTCAGTGTAGTATCAATGTCAAGAGCATGCATAAACAACATATTTCGGAAGAAATCAGGCACTTGTAATGAGTAGAGTTACTACAAACTCAACATATATTTCAAGAATTATGATTCAACATATATATATATATATATATATATATATATATATATATATATATATATATATATATATATATACAAGAAAACCTAGCAAAGAATGTGATATAACATCTTGTAACATCCTGATTTTTGGAGATTTTTAAAAACTTTAAATTTAAAAATAAATTTCTGGAATTTTCCTGAATTTAAAACCAAGCTAAAATGAATTTTTAGAAATTTAAAAGAATTTAATATGATTAAATTATACTTCAACATTAGCTGAAAATATTTTAATTAAGTTCCTTAGGTCACAAGAAATTTTCTAGAAATAAATTAAGCCTCAAATGAATTTTAGAATTTTAAAATGATTTTATCTGAGTAAAATAAACATTAACATAAGTTGAAAATATTTTATTTGGATTCTTCAGGTCTCAAGGAATTTTCTGGTATTTTTGGTGAATTTTTGGGATTTATTTGCTATTTTCTAGAGCTCTATTTTATTTATTCGGATTTCTGAAAAAAAAATTTAAATTAAAAATCCTGGGCCGCTCCCAGCCGCCCGATCCTCTCCCCTCCGCGTGTCGGCCATCCCGGCCGCCCACGCATCGCGCCCGCCCCGCTCTCAACCGCCCCCGCTCTCACCCGTTCCCCGTCGTCGGATGTCCCCGTCCCGCCACGCGTTGGCATCGCGTCGACCGACCCCGCGCAAACCCTAGCCGCCAGCGCGCGCGCCTCGCTGCCGCCTCCCGCCTACTAGGTGTCGGCCATCCGCGCCCACTCCCCGCGCTGCGCGTCGCGATCCCGTGCGCTCCCGCCCGGACTCGTCGCGAGCCGCCCGATCTCGCACGCGAGCCACGCGTCGCCCTGCTCGTGCCCGCGTCGCCCAAACCCTAACCCTAACCGGCCGCCTCGCCCGCTCACTCCCCGCCGTCGATCTAGCCACGCGGCAGCCATCCCGCGACCCCGCACCCGCACCCCGCCCGGACTCCCTCTCCACCGTCCGATCGGACGCGTGTCGCGCCCTCGCGCCTTCGTCTCCGATCGAGACTCTTCCCCGCGCCGTGCCGTGTTCATCCGGAAGTCCTCGGTTCGCGTGCATAAATGCCCCGTTCATCCTCGGTTCGCGTGCTTTCTCGTCTCCGCCGTCGCCACCGCCTCCCACGCCTCGTGCCGCCGACCCGGAGTCCCCGCAGCCGCGCCCACGCTCGCCGGAGCCACGCCATCCGCCGCCGCGAACCCCGCCGAACTCGCCTCGCCTCGCCACGACGCTGCTCGGGTCTCTCGCCGCCGCTCGCGCCGCGCCTGTCGCGCGGCGTCGTCGTCTCCCGCCGGTAAGCCGCGAACGCCCCCGTCGACCCGCCGCCGGAACCCACACCCGCCGAGAAACCGAACCCGCCGCCCGCCGGACTCGCGGAGCGTCACCCCTCGGTCCGCGCGCCCCGCACCGCGCGACACCGCGCCCCACCTCGGTCCCGCCGCCCGCGTCCGCGCCGCGTCCGCGTGACGCTTCGCGCGGCGCGCCAGCCACGCGTCGGCCATCGGTGGCTTCCCGCCCCCGCGCCGCGCGATCGCAGCCGCCCGCTCAGATCCAAAACCGGCGGACCCGATCTTGCCGCGTGTCGCCTCTAGAGCTGTCCGATCCGGTCGCTGCCGCCCGCGCCGAGCCCCTGCCACGTCAGCCCTAGCTGACGCGGCAGACACGTCAGCCCTAGCCGACGTGGCATGCCACGTGGACATGCCACGTCAGCCGGAACCCGCCCCCGGGTGCCACGTCAGCGCCATGTCAGCGGCAGTGCCACGTGGCGGCATATGCGCGCGCCACGTCGGCCAGCCCTGCCGCGTCAGCACCCTCTCTCTCCCCCGTGCACTGTTCGGTGAGCCAGGTTCACGGTGGACCGGTGATTCCGTGGACCGGGTCCACAGCACAGTGACTTTTTCGATTTTTCCGATTTTCTTTAGATTAAATTTTCCGAGAGCCCGTTCTCCTCCGTCCTAGCTCCGATTGACCCCGTTCTTTTTTCTAAATTCATCTAAAATTGAGCTCTAGCTTTTGGTTCTGGTTTCATGAATTTCGAAGTTTATTTGCTTGTCATTTTATGTGTTTCTTTGGTTTCAGTCATTTTCTCTCTCGCTAGATTCGGATTTCGGAGGAGCAGGTTTCGCGCCCGAAGACCAGGAGTACCTCGCTGAGCATAACCAAGGCAAGTTGGGTCCTTTGACCATGTTGAACCCAGGTTGCAATCTATTATTTAATTAATTTATTTTAAATTACATTGCATCGCTATTTTTATTCAAACACTTGTACTGGTAGTTATCGTTCCAATTGAGTTTATCCCTCCTTGATATTTTAGAATGCCATGATGCCATTGTCACCATAGGTTGGGAAATTTACTAGTGATGCTAGATTATTTGTCACATGGGTTGGTACGATAGAATTGCTTAGACTTGCTTAAGTTTACGATGGGGTTATCATCACATGTGATTAATCAATTTGACTTAATGAGATATGGAACTGTGGTTGGTGCCACGTATATTAAAATTTGTGCTATGACATTGGTGCGTCATCGGCGGTGGTTAAACAAACTGGTTTTGCACTCGGGCGAGTGATCGTGCAGTAAAAGAGGGAAGTGTTGGAGCACTTCGAGGGATGTGGTAGTCTCGCCCGGGTAATGTTAAGGACTTAACTTTGTGCGCCATTGATCTGAGCTTTACCGTGCAAACCACATGTCTGGTATGGGACGGATTTGGCTGACTAATTTGGGAGGTTCCAACTTTAATGTTGCCATTGAGATGAACATGGTTGCTGATTTCCATGTGGCGCAAGGGGGGGTGTGATGCGAAACCCTAGCGAGCGGATTAAGTTGTAACTGAACTTTGTAAAGGCCTTGTTGTGATTATCTTTAACGTGAGGATTATCACATCGTGTGGGTACAATTATGCAACCTCTGCAGAGTGTAAAACTATTCGAATAGCCGCGTCTTCGGTCATGGACAATGCTCGGTGATTTCACATGAGGGGTAGTTATTTCTGAAAACATGTGAATTGTGGTTAGTTAGTGGATGGTTAATCCACTGTTGGTTTAGCTTGTGGATGGGAGATCCATAAGCGGTTGTTTTAGCTTGTAGATGGGAGGTCTGCAAGTGGTTATGTCAATTCTTTTTATTATTTACTTAAATATTGTTTTACTTAAAAGTTCGCCTTCAATCTATTATTTGTATTTCAACTGTCATTTATGCAAATTAACCTTTCAGCCATCCTTTGGTAAGCCCTGCATACTATATTGCATTCATTTGTTACAAACAACTTGCTGAGTACCAATGCACTCACGGCTTTATGCCCAATGTTGCTCAGTTGAGGAAGAGGAGTTTCACCAGCAGGAGGCTCCAGAAGGAGGTTACTTTGACGACTTCGCGGATTAGGCTTCGTTCTCCACTTGATAGCTTGTGGGCTTGTCGATTGGCCACTACGCGTTATTCTTGGTTTTCCGCTGCTACTCTTGTTAAGCCTTCGGGCCAGTTTATTGTAAACTTGACCATAAGGTCGTACCTTTTGAGACTTATTGATATTTGAGCTTTTCCTTTATTTTTTCGTGTATATGGTTGTGATGACATCTATGTTTGACTGTGTACACTAGCATGATCCTGGGACTAGTGCAGAATACACAGGGAGTCCGGATTTGCATATTCGGGTCTCGACAAATACTGAGCAGGGAACTGAGCATAAGCAATTGATAGAGCCATAGACTCCACAGAAATAAATAACTAGCATAAGAGATATCAAACTAGCAGAATTAATCTAGATTGTCATTGTGACTTCAATTTTGACAAAAAAAAAACCTCATCGAGCAATCAAAAACCACAATCTATCATGCAATAGTTCTCTTAGTACCGCTGCTTCCTGGCTCTCTCATGTGCAGAGCCACCACATCTCCACTCATCTCTCAAACTCACCATACAATTGGGATTCATACCTTTGGGAGAAGAGGCAATAGGGAGGAGAGGTGGCATCAGGAGGAGAGACGGTGTCAGGAGGGAGAGGTGGCATCGGCCAAAGAGGCGACGTCGAGTGAGCAGTGAGATCTAGCAAGAGGTAGCAGGGGTGGCGGAGACGGAGGAGTGCGCGAGCGAGGAGTGAGAGCGAAAAATCTAGCAGGGCCTATTTATAGATAAACTATCACAAATGGTTCCATAATAGAACTGTCTGTGATGTGACAAAAATCACATACAATTCTATATGGAACCGTCTATGATAGTAATATTAAAGACGGTTTGTTCTTATAAACTACCTATGATAGTCCAAATAAATCCTGTTTTTCAGCTAGCCTCGGGAAATGCTTGTCGGAACCCGGAACAACAACTCCAAGTCCCTCTGTGTAAATTGCACTATCTCAGGAAAAGCTAGTGCACACAAGGTCAACAGTAATGTATATCATGCAAAATCACCTCATAATATTATTAAACGAAAATACGGCCTTATGGCCAAGTCTTACAATAAAATGGCACAAGGCCAACTGAAAAATAAAAGCAGCGGAAAACAGTAAAGGTGGCAGATCAGCCCATCCAGCCTCCCACAGGCGAATGACTGTAAGACGCATTCTACTCACTGAAGTAGTCCTCACCGTCGTAGTCACCGTCGAAGTCTGGCAACAGATTTTAGCAAGGTGAGCACATAAAGTTCTCCCAAGGTAAGCACATTAAGTGCTTACGCAAGTTACACCAAAGATTTAACAGAGTTCATGCATGCATAAGGATTGACAAAGGAAAGCTTACAAGTTATTTGTGCGAAAAGCAATACTTGAATTTTAAATATAACTATGTAAGTATGAAAGCTGAATGTTAATACGATATTTGAAACAAATAATATTGTTAGTGTAGGCTCCGACCTACACTAACCTAACCATGGGAATCCACCCGGTCCATTACCAAAACCACTGTTGTTTGCCGAAAACTAAATTTTATAAAATCCAAGTCTAATATGTGAAGACTATACTCAACATGTTCATGACCGTGAACACGGCTATCCAGGATAGGTTTTAAACTCTGCAGAGGTGTACAACTTTACCCACAAGATATTCCCTCTCACTTGAGCCACGCGATAAACACATTGCCTTAGGTGTGCGGCGGTGAGTTTATGACAAGCATGTTTCGATGATCCATAGCCAAAATAAGCACGCCGCCACTAAGGTTTCACCACAACTCGAATCCACGAGTTGGAGCCCCCTCTGGTGCCATGTGAGACTTCTCGCGGCCTACGCTACGCTCACATTCAGCCTATAGCGAAACTATATTTGGAACTTCACAAGTTACTTAGCTAGGTCCGTCCCATACCGGACTTGTGGTAGTACGAAGTGACTTCGTAAAATGATTCACAGAAACGGTCCTTAAGCTGACTTAGGCTCAACCACATACCCACATGCACGACAATCAACCAGGTGTCACCAAACACAAGGCATACCGGCACCCACCACCTAACCATTAGCCTAAGTCCAAATCATAAGTTTCTATTTTTATTTTTAAACCATTTCCATAAACCATCCTTGACTCACCGAAGTCAAGTTTTCAAAAAGGAACTGTCATTTTATGTGGAAGAATTAATCCCACCTAAAATTATACTAAGCCGGGCTAAGCATTTTTATAAAATTTCTAGTCAATACTATGGTACTAACTAGTTTTTAGCTAGGGTGACAAGGTATATGAATTCGAGATTCAAATTGGCTATATTCAAAGGATTATGGGTATATCTAACATTTAAACTGAATTTAAATTAAATTTGAATAGAAGTACGCATGCATATACAGTAAAACAACATAAATAAATTTGAAATATTACGTTCAAAATGGTCAAAGGTGTAACTTACCTTGATCGAAGTCCTGCTGAGAATCGTCGAACTCGAACTCTCCGAATTCAAAATGGTCAAAATCTAACGTAAAGAGCCAATTCAAATAAACAAAATTCAAATAAACTCAAAATTTCAAAAGGATGCCAGAATTGGATAGATCATGATTTTAGAAAAAATTAGAAATTTGAACGGGTCAATTTGGAGTTAAAATGAGAAAGTTATAGCCTTCCAAAGTTTTAATACAATTAAAAAGAAAATACCCAATTTCTAGAATTATTTTTAAACCGAAAAACATTTATGACGTCAGCCTGAATTATTTTCCTAAAGGAAATAACAGATTATGATGTCAGCACAGGGATTTAATTTCGGTTGAATTATTTCTATACTGAAAAATCAATTTTATTGCATCAGCATGACGTCAGCAGGGATTGCATCAGCATGACATCAGGAAAGGAGGCTGACGTGGCCTCCACGTGGCTGCCACTTGGCACCACGTGGCTGCCTCATGGCTGCCACGTCACGGCATTACGCCGACGTGGATGGCACGCGTGAGGTGGCGAGGAGGGGCTCGGATGGCGCTGGCGTGGCGCCCAACTGGCGGCCACGTCTGCTGCCACCTCAGCCCGACGGCTGACGGGGCAGGGCGGCCAGCGGTGGTGCTCGGGGCCTGATGGTCGCCGGCGGTCTGGCGGGCGGCAACACCGGCCGAAGGTACCAAAACGTAGAGGGGAGCGAGGGGAGTCCACCGGTACCTTGCGCCATGCACGGGGACGGCCAGAGAAGATGATCGGCAGAGAGGGGCGGTGGTCGGAGAGGGCCTCATGGCGGCGGAGGGGTTCCAGTGGCGCAAAAGCTCGATGCAGAGGCCGTCGAGGATCGCCAGGGCACGAGCAACGTCGGGGAAGAGTCGGAGAGGGGCGGGGAGTCCTGGCGTTGCCGGAATTGCTTGCCGGAGTAGCTGGAGGCCGGCGGAGAAGAACGAGCGCAGGGGGTTCTCGGGGGCTTGATCGCTTGAATTGAGTAGAGGGGGAGGGGCGGTGTGGAGAGGGGATCCTCGGGGAGGGCTTATATAGGCCGGAGGAGGCAGTAACGGGCGCGCATAGCACGTCAGAGTGGAAACGGCCGGAGAGGATGAATGCGACGGAGTAAAAGGGCGTAATTGGGGCTAATTATGCCTTACACGGATGCGGGGAGGTGGCAATCTGAATTTGCAGTGGTGCGGGGGAGTAATTGGCTAAGAAACCGAAGCTTTTAAAGCTTCGGTTTTCTGATTAATGGCGGCGGCAGCGGCGGAGATCGTGCGGGGAAGAAGGAAACCGATCGGGGACGACGGACCTGACAGGTGGGCTCCACCGGTCAGCGAGAGAAGGAAAATGGAAGGGGCGAGGGTAGCGGCGAGATTTGCGACGCGTGGCGCATGGGCGAGAATAGAGCCGTTGGATGCTAAGAGGAGGGTTAAGTGAAGAGGTGCGGCCAAGATTTCATCCGGCAAATGAGGCTTAATCTGGGCCGTTGGGGTTTCAGATGAAGGGTTAAGTGGCGACGAACGCATAGGATCAAATCCGGCAACAGCGGACAGCACGGATCGCTCCACGTGTTGGACAGAGGGAGAGGAAGGGCGGGCAAAGCGGTAAGTGAGTTCGGGCAGTGGGGATTGAATCGAGCGGGGAGGCGGACGGCTCGATGCTTGACACGCGTCGGCCAGAGGAGAGGGGAAGGCGGGATGGATCGGTAAGTTAGATCGGACGGCTAGGAAAGAACCCAGCGGCGCGGATTGGCCCGATGGGTCACGCGGCAGCCCGAGAGGGTTTTGGGATTTTATTTTCTTTTTCATTTTGAGAAATGGTTTGAAGGCTTTAAAATACTCAAAAAAATACCGAATAAACTTTGAAAATTCCAGAAAAATTCAGAGAACCTTCTAGGACTATTTTAGACTTAATAAAAATATTCTCAACCCATTTTGATAATTTATTTTTTTACAAAAACACAAATTGACTTTAAAGAGAGGGTTTTAAATCTTTATAATTTCCTGAAAATTAAAGTAATTACAGATTGACTTTAGGAAAATGAAATACATTTATTTTGACTTTCATGAAATGCAGTAAATTCATGCCGGCCTTTATAAAATAAAAATTTTAATTTTTTCAATTCAGGGCTTGGAATAAAATCCAGGAAAATCCAATAAATTCCAGAAAATACTTTAATAAAGGAATAAAATTTTTGGGATGTTACAATGCTAGACATGCCCTATGAAAAAAGTTAGCATAATCATAGATGTAATTATTTCTTAATTACTTAATCAATTACAATGGAATAGTTCTATAATTACATGTCAAATTTCTTATTATTACATTGCAATACTTTTCAAATAGATATCACCATGTGGGATCATTGATTACGCTTGGATATTTTCTTTTAAATAAAGCCTTTCACGATGATGATACGCATATAGTTTGCTTCATTGCCTTGTTCTTCCTTGATTCTGATGTCGCCTTCGAATGGGGTCAACTCATTAAATTGATTTTACTCTTCCTCATCCACAACATTCTCAACTCCAATATTGTTCTTTTTTTTATGAAGAACTACGAGGCGTTTCTTATTTGTTAGGTCGGTTATATAAAAAACTTGAACAACTTGCCTCGTGAGGATGAATGGTTCATTTTTGTATCCTATACATTCGAGATCCACAATAGTGACTTCGTACTTGTCGACCTTTACACCCTGTGAAAGTTGGACCCAACGGCACCGAAATAGAGGGATCTTGAAATTTACGTAGTCAAGCTCCCCAAATCTCGTCTACAAGCCCATAGTATGAGCTTGGGCTAGCAGTACTGAAGTACGCATGAAATGCATCTATGTGCACACCTGAGTTCTACACTATACTCTTTCTATTCTGATCTATTGTATGAAATGTGTACTCATTAATATCGTATTTTTCCATATCACAATTGTAAATTTTGGCCCTTTTGCCAATCATTGCAGTGTTTCACTTGATAATCTCCTAGTAAATCGCACCTTTAACCATTCGTTGAACCGACGGTTGTGCTGTCTCATGATCCAAACCTCTGATTGGCCTGAATTATCTTTGCATAGCATGTCCTTGTGCTCTTCAATATAAGGGGACACTTCAGTCATATATTGCAAGACCGTGAAACGAGCTTGAGCATACGTATCTAGATTTGGAGTTATTGCTTTCCTTCTAATGGTCCTGATACCCTCTAGCCTCATCTCGTGAAAACATAGATGTACACCTATTGGTTTGATTTGAGACATGTAATCGATGCAGAACTCAATGATATTTTCGGTTGCATAACCTTCGATGATGCTACCCTCCGCTCGAGATCGATTGTGTACATAGGACTTGAGAATTCCCATGTACCTCTCGAACGGGTACATATGACGTAGAAACAGGAGGTTGTATATCTTTATCTTTCATAAGGTGGACAATAAGATGGACTATGATATCAAAAAATGACAGAGAAAAATATATATCAAGATAACATAGAGTCGTCACCACCTCGGTCTGTAGGGCATCTAGTCCATCAGGATTGATGACCTTCTGAGTAATTACGTTAAAAAAATAATACAACCTCATAATTGTTACTCGAATCTTGTTTGGAAAAATATTTCTAATTGCAACAGGAAGCAATTATATCATTAGCACATAACAGTCATGAGATTTCATACCAATTAATTTCAAATCATTTATAGAAACAAGTTTCTTCATACTGGCGGAGTGACCGGATGGAACTTTCACACCATGTAAGCACCGGCACAGTTTAGTTCTCTCAGACTTAGATAGAGTGTATCAAGCTGGGGGGAAGTTACGTCTGGCCTTTATCTGTCTCTATCAGTGCTAACTCAGTCCTGATGTTCATAGCGACCAAGTCACGTCGTGCATTGACATCATCCTTTATTTTGTCACAAATGTTCAATAAGTGACCAATCAAGCTATCACATACATTCTTCTCTACGTGCATGGCATCGATGCAATTACGAACTTCTAAGTGCTCCTAATAAGGCAAGTCCCAAAATATTGACCTCTTCTTTCACATGTTCTTCTGATGGGTCCTCAACTTATGTCTCTTTCCAAGTACAACATCGATATCATTGACCATACCGTAGACCTCTTTCCCGCTAAAAGACCTTGGTGCTGAGTTATCCTCTTTTTCTGTCAAATTGTTTCTTTATATTACAGTATAAGTGATACCTTAGAAGGAACCTACAGTGACACATGTACACAGTCTTGCACGAATTATTCAACCACACACTCTCGATATAATCTAACTAGTGTGGATAGACTTTGGCGCCTTTTGTACTCAACCCCGACAGGTTATCAAGGGCAAAAAAAATCATTGATGGTGCAGAACAACATGGCGTACAGAGTAAAGTTCTCTCGTTTGTCCACATCCCATACTTGTACCCCTTTGTTCCACAGTGTCACAAGATTTTTCACCAATAGTGCTAGGTACACATCAATATCATTTTTAGATTGCTTCGGCCCTTAGATAAGTAGTGACATCAAAATGTACCTCTGCTTTATACACAGCCAAGGAGAAAGGTTGTACATGCATACATTCACGGGCCAAGTGCTATGTCGGCTGTTCATATTACCAAAAGGATTCATTCCATCTGTACTCAACCCAAATATTATATTCCTTGGTTCCACACTGAAGTCTACAAATATCCTACCGATGTTCCTCTACTACGCAGAATCAGCAGCGTGTCTTATCATTCTATCTTTCTTATGTTGTTCCAAGTACCAACGTAGCAATCTTATATCCTTTCGGTTTGCAAATAAACACTTCAGACAGGGAATTATAGGCAGATATCACAACATCTTAGCAGGAGGTTCTTACTTCATGTCAATGCCCTCATCGTCATCGGAGTCATTTTTACACTTGTATCGGGATGCTTTGCACACCGGACAAATATGTAAGTTTGTATACTCTTTACGGTAGAGGATACAATTATTTGGACATACATGTATTCTTTCTACTTTTATTCTCAATGGACAAAGAACCTTCTTGTCTTGATAGTTTGTTCTTGGCAACACATTGTTTTCTAGAAGGATATTCACTAGAAGACCTAATAATGCCGTGAAACTCTTGTCGGACCAACCATTACTTGTCTTCAATTTCAACAATTCAAGAACGGATGACAACCTTGTGTATTGCAGCTTGTAGCCCAGGAACAAATGTTTCTTCGAGTCCCCCCATCAAGCTCTCTAATTTACCAAACTCTCTCACTATAGTTCCTTTCTGCATTGCGTAGTATTTTATCCAAATTATCATCCTGCAACCTATCCTCATCGAAACCACAGTATACAACCGGTATATCGTTGTCTCCCTCGATGATGTTATAACTACCTTCCAGTATAATCTCCTTTTTATCGTGGCTTGTCCAACATGTATACCTCTTTTTGAAACCCCTTCGAGTCATGTAAGTTTCGATTTGCGCTGAGTTGGTAAACATCTTCATATTATCACAATCAATGCATGAACAATACATATATTCTATCCCATTCTTCAACATATCCTGCTCAGCCACTGTTCTAAAAGCAGACACGCTATTAATGTACTCTTCACTCACACGTTTCTCAACATACATCCAGTTACGGTCTATCTACACTACACATGTAACAAATTAGTGTCAAATTGAATTATTAATGCTAATATAGACAACCAGCCTAATACTTACACATAATTGTCATTCACTTTATAATAAATTATCCATTTCTAAACTAGGTAGCTAGCCACGTATTTACGAAATAATATATATATATCAAGTAAGAATATATTGAAGTAAACTACGAGTACTGACCCATTCTTATATTAGAGCAAACTACCATGCATATCTCTCTCTAAACCTCGCTAGATCTAAAAACCTAGCAATCATCTCACTCTATTACAAGACATATAATTAGAAGCAAATACTAACATTTAATCACCAAGAACAAATAGATCTACAAGCGGTATGCTTTCACTAAACTTCTCAAAGCCGGCCGCCTCCTTCAATGCAGTGAAATGAAGACAGATCTGTCGAGACCCCCGCTGGTAGGTATTTAATAACGTGGCGTATCCCAGACACGGCCAACCGAGAACCGTCTGTGATACATGTTATCACAGATGGTTCGTATCAATAATCGTCTGTTATATCTAATTATCACAGACAGTCCTCACTAATAACCGTCTGTGAACTATCATAGATGGTTATTCGTAATAAACATTTGTGATGCCTACCATTTTCATAAACGATTTGTATAAATAACCGTATGTGAATTATCACAGACAATTATTAGTAATAACCGTCTGTGATATATTTCATTATCACAGACGGATCGTATGAATAACCGTCTGTGACAAAATCACAGACGGTTATTTATATGACCCGTTTATGATAGTTGTGTATCACAGACGGTACACGGTCACACTTGTAAGTCACACACGGTTCTCCGTGTCCAGTATAGTTTCTTTTATAATAGTGCGATACACTCCAATCAATTTGCCAGCTCCAGGTCCCGGGCAAATGCAAAAATGCTACCATGTGGAGTTACTGGAGTACTTCCCACTTGCTACCATGGTGCTGCAACCCCGCCCAAAAATGGGTTTTTGGATAAGCAGAGAAGTACGTATTTGTATTGTAGGATTCTTGTCTTACAACAGTAAGGCCAAACCGCGTTTAGTTACGGTTCTATTACGAGGGTATGTATACATATATGATAAGGAAACACAGAGGAGAACATCAGAAATGGTGCCCGTGTACGGTAGAGGTGGAAACACGTGGCGAGCGCATGAAAAAGGAACAGGGGCGAGCATGCAATTGGTTTGGTTCAAAGCTCTTGCTAGACCTGAATTGAAAAATGGCAGATCAATCTTGTTTTGAGAGGATTTATGGTTAAATTCAGTCCTACGTGAAGATTACCCTCAGCTTCATTCTCATGGACCTCATGGTATCAAACAATCCTTGCGGGTTGTCGACTTCTTTAGTCTGGATGACAGTCTTCAAGCATTTCATTTTTTCCTCTTATCTGAATTGGATTTAAATCAGTTTTAATGACTTGCAAGTGGGGAGTTCTTTGGCTAATGTCAGCGAACTTCATGCAAATTGGAATTTTATTTGGGGTTCGAACATATTCTCAACCAAAAAGGCTTATTTGGCGCTCTCAGAAAATTTCCAGGTGTCTCCAATATTCAATTGGGTTTGGAAAAACAAATGCATGATCAATTGTTACATGGGAAAATTAATACAAGAGCTCGGATGTTACCGAAAATTTTCAAAGTAGATGCAGATAATTGTGTTTTTTGCAACAGTCAAATTCTGGTCGATTAGTTGCACCTTTCTTTGGTTGTCAATTTAGCAAGGAATGTTGGGAGTTCAATCCAATTCTACTGGAATAATTCTCTGGATGTCATAGTTATGTTTTCACAAGCTAGGACTCAATGTGGTTCTGCTCAATCTTTCTTCAAGGAACTTATTACTTTCGGATGCTGGAACTTATGGTTACAAAGAAATAAATGTATCTTTGACAAAATTCCACCAAATAAGCATAGGTTGGAGGGGATGCTTCTATTGGATTTGGAAATGCTAAAAGTTAGAAGCCCTGCTGAGATGTTGGCTGCTTTGGATAGCTGGTTGGGTGGAATTTAAGTTGCTTCATTCCTACTTGTAGTAGTTCAGTACTTATAATTCTTATTTATATCTAGGTGTGGTTTGAGGTTTTTTGGATCCTACTGTTCCATCAAAAAAAGAAAAGCATCGACGCACCTCTCGCAAATATATGTCTGAAAACCTATTCACTACAAGGTAGACTACAGAATGTAAATGCATTTAAGCGAGGGGAACTGGAGAACAAAATTAAACACGATTAATGGGAAATGTTTAATGCGAGAAGTACTTCCTCCGATAGTTTTACCAGGCCTGCAACCATGACCAAAAGTTCATGCGCTCACGCTTTTGACATTCACCTATCTGCAAAAAAATCTGATTGTTGAAAAGTATTCATCCTGCTCAGGCCCCAGGTTGCCTGATAGGGTGGCACTTGACCATGAAATGGTGAGACCATTGCTGAGGTGCTGGGAATAAAGAAGCTCCTGATTTCGATGAAATAAGTCCCTAGCCGATGCTTTCTTCCGTGTCTTGAAAAGTTGAAATTCTTTATCAACATGATGTCTTTGAGCTGGCTCGGTTCAGCTGTGATCTTAGTCTAATATAGTAACTACAAAGAAGAAAAGTTTTCCGTCAATATTAGGGATTTTTCTTTGTGTATTTCGACATGGCACTGTATTTATGCCCAAAATCGTACTCCAAGAAGCACCAAGACTGATGCAGTTAATACTTATGTAACACAAGCTATAGAACAAAAATTTCCAGTGAACTACTTCATGACCAAAAAAACAGATACAGCAATTAAAGTGCTCTAATTTTGAAGAATTCAATCTCTTCGTCAAAACCTAAGAGGTTAAGCCCTAATTTCTGTAAGCAGAATTTTTTTATTTAAAAAAAGATATAGAAAGCACATAACACCTACATTTTCAAATTCTTCATAAGCAACAAAGCAAAAATTGTAGTAGCATGAACCTTACAGCAAGCTCCCAATTTGATCTGGAATCTTTATGTACATTCTTCACTTGTTTCTTGTGGATATTTCTCCATCAGTATTATATAATACACCACATGTAAGCACCAATCAAAACTATTCAGTTATTGCATCTAAACTATGATCCAAATCTAATACAGAGCTATTTATTAAAACTAGCAAGGTAACCCACGCAAGTGCACATCATCCTTAAAGCATGCTTAAATGGGTTGGCAATACATATATGATTTTACTTTTCTGGATGGTTGCAAAACTCTATATGTGATATTTTAACATATATATATATAAAATAAGGGGGGAGATACTCTGTTTCCCAACACCACCTGTGACCAAAACATCCCCCCTCCCCCCACAAAATACTTGGCACTTTGTCATGGTGAGGTATAATAATGGTTCAAGTAGGCGCTAGGCGCTAGGCGGGCGGCAAGCAGGGGCCTAGCGCCTAGGCCGCCTAAGCGGGGCCTAGGCGGCCGACTGGCGGAGGGGGAGACGGAGGCCGGAGGCGAAGGGGGACTGGGGAGGAGGCCGAGGCGAGGCGAGGGGAGGCGAGGCGAGGGAAGAAGTGCGACACTGGGTCCGGGATAATCCGCGAAGGAGGCGAGAGCGGAGGAGAAGCTCGGCCGCTCGGCGACAACGACGCGAGGCGGAGGGATCCGGCGGTTCGAAGCGCCGCCCGTAACCAGCCAGAGGGCAGAGGCGAGTGAGCGAAGCGACTCAGCGAGCGAGCGCCCGTAAATAGCCAAAGACTGCAGCCAGATCCAACTCCCGCCGACTCTCCCGCAGCGTCCCTGTCTCCCGCGGCATCTCCTCCGCGGTCCGGTCCTCTCCCGCCTCCTCCGGCCTCCCTCGCCGCCTCCCGGTCCTCTCCCGCGCCGCCTCCCGTCGCCTCCTCTCCCGTGTGCATCCTCCCGCGTCTCTCCCGCGCCTCCTCCCACGCAGCCTCCTCCTCCCGGCGGCCTCCTCCCGCCTAGGCATCCTCGGCGACCGCTAGCGCGCGCGCCGCCGCGTCCGCTGGTTTGACGCCTCGCGCCGCTTTGACCGCCTACGCCCGCCTGCGACCGCCCAGCCGCCTAGCCGCATGACCACCCGCCGAGGGGCCAAGTCGCGGCGGCCAGCTGCCGCCCACCGCCTAGGCGCCGCCTCGGCGGCCGCCCAGGCCGCCTTTTTGATCCATGGGTATAATTTCCCTGAATGCTCCTACTAACTCTACCTATCACCCCCACTTTTCTATCTTGTTATGCTTATTTGAGATATTATTGAAGGGCATTTTTATCATACTTTGGCATAAATTAAATTACCTTGGTAATCGTAATGTGGTCGAGTGCCAAATATTTAAAAACGGATGGAGTAGATTATAACTTTGGGAGGAAAGAGTTGTTTGGATTGACTTTAAAAAAATTGATGTTTGTACTTCAGTCTTTTTATTTAAATTTTGCTATTTCGTTCTGTGAGTTATACTAATTTTTAGGTTGTACTTGACATAGATATTTCATTTAATCTAAATTCTGATACCTAATACATATTTATACAAATCAAACTAGTAATCTTATTTTCAATTTTGTTTTAATTTATCTATTTGTGGTATTCTAAATTAAAAAAACTCTAAATTTCATTTAGTTCTTATTGGACTTTTTTTGTCATTTCACGTAGAAATTCATCTACATGGCAAATCTATTATTCTCATATTATTTTTATTCCGAATTTGCATATTTTTGAATTGTGCTCTGCGTGTGTTTTTGAGTTTTAGGTTGGAATATGTATACAAATCTAAATGCTAATTTTCATGTATTTTTTATTTCTCGTTTTAGTTAATTATGAATTTTACTTTAATTCACATGGAAGTTAAATAGCTAATACATATATTTTTTATATTTATTTGTCGATTTTTTAATTTTAGGCTAGAATTCGTATAAAAATCCTATTTCTATTTTAATTTAATTATTATTCATAATTTGTTTTAGGAATTTATGTTGGAATTCGGATGGAAAATAAATTGCTAATTTTCTTTTATTTTTTCCTGAATTTAGTTAATTTGGACTGTACTCTTCCTTTTAATTTTTTAATTTTCATTAGTTACTATTTCAAATTTTAGTTATTTATGGATGTACTTTAGATGTCGTATGGAAATCAGGTTGCTCTGGCTGGCATGGACCCACATCCAGGTGTCACGGAGTAAAATTGATCTAATTAGTATAGGTTCATAAATTTTAAATATTTTTTGCAATTTTGGTTTCGAATTTATTTACAAATCTAATATCTAATCATAATTTAATTTTTATTTTGAATTTGTATTTTTTGGTCATACTTGCCATGGATTTCTTTTTAGTTTTAAGCTAAAATTCGTATAAAAATCCAATTTCTATTTTCTTTACATTATTCTTCCGATTTTTATTTTGTATGGATTTTGCTTTGGAATTCAAATGGAAATCAATTTGCTATTTTTTTAATTTTTTTGTTCCATATTTAGTTAATTTGAGTTGTTCTTGACATGAACTCTTTATTTTAATTTGCTAATTTCTAGTTAATTATTATTCCGAATTTTAGTTATTTGTTGATGTTGCTTTGGAGGTCATGTGAAATCAATTTGCTAATTTTCTTTATTTTTTATTCCGAATTTCTCTTAATTTGGATTGTACTTGACATTGACTCTTTCTTTTTAACTTGATTTGTTATATCTCGGCCTGCTAGATAGATGACTAGATCTTTTCTCTAAGTGTATAATAGATATAGATATATTCTTATACCGCTAAATCAACTATCAAATATAAGCCTTTAAAATTAGGACTCACCAAATTGAGTGCTAGATTTTTTGCTTTTTTAAGAATTTCTAGCGTATTTATCTTTTTTTCTTATGATCTCTAAGAGGCAAGTCATCAACTGTTAGTATAATAGTATATAATAAATTAAGTTTCCTAATCTAAAACATGGCTGTTCAGAAACAATCGGTTAGACAATTCTACCGCTCCAATATAATTCTGTCCCAAAGAAGACAACCTTTCCATGTAAACTAAATTTGGGATGCCCTGAAATGGAGGTATCCAGTAGTTCAAACAGTGACTAGATGATCTTTTTTGCTGTTTAACTACTGCAGCGACCAGCCCTTTGTATAAATCGAGTTGATAGAAACAGGTCAAGGTCTTAACAACATACCTGTCAGCGCAACAAGTGCAATTTAAAGTGTATTGAGAACCAATGATCACTTGTTTCCATGATGTCATACAGGCAATGTTCTCAACAACTTAAGAGCACGATTCCAGTGTGGGCTTTCCGCAAGAACAATCCGCTTCAACAGTGGCACTGCTCCAGCAGCAATTATTGCTGGGTGATTCTCTGGATCCATGCTCAGATTATACAAGACAGCTAGGCTAGCTTCCAATGCATCTCCATCACCTTCTTCAATCATTTTCACCAGTGGAAATATTCCTCCAGCTGCGGCAACTGCTCTTGTGTATTCCATCACACCTCCAGATATTATCTTCTTCAGCTCTATTACAGCATTTCTTTTATTTTCAAAAGAAAATGAGGTCATCATCTGCTCAACTAGCCTGGGAATAGTCTCGTAGATAGTTATCTCCATATCTACACTACTGACACCCTGATCTCCTGATAATCCAGCCAATGATTCTAGCTTAACGAGGCATGCTGCGAGCCAGTCCTTTGACTGTAGGGGAATACTGGACTTGAGCATTCTTCTCAACAGAGCAGTAAATTTCTCGGTACTTATGCTGCGAACAAAAAGATCAAAGTTCAGCAATTTTGTGAGCACCCTCACAGTTGCAGACACAGCCTGACTGACTTCTTCAATCACAGGAGTAGGAAGCTCATCCAGGTTTTCAGGATCGGCATTTGTCCCTGTTAGATAGGTTAAAAAAATCAGTATAGCATCACTTAGAGATGTTAACCATGCATACTAAAAAAATATGGCTTACCACAATGGTACTCAACAAAAAACTTTCAAGTGAAGACTCACTAGAAAAGCTGCTTTAGACTTCAGTAGCATCATTCTTAGTTAAATGTTATCTATGCAAAGTGTATTTACTACACATCGTGTGATTCCATGTTATCTACCACATAGCACTAATGAATAGAGAGTAAAAGCCTACATCACCAAGCCAAAGCAATTTGCGCAGGATGACTATGATGTAGGTCTGGCTGGGTTACTGCAGGGCCTTCTTCAATTGACACAAGAACTCTCAATCAAAAAACGAACTTCAGACAGGATGCCCAAGCTTCATATAAGTACTTCATCAATTTGAACAATTGATCTCCATGCTTCCAAAATGAATCTACCGCGATTTAGCATGGCTTGGTGTGAAAACAAACTTAAGCTGATTTATGTGCATTAGAATTTTAGATCTTCATGTGGCATCTATTTGAAAATGCTGTCCTGACCAAGGATAACATGATCAGAAGGAATTGGCCTGGGAATCCAAGCTGCTATTTTGTGATGATAATGAAACATCTCAGCACCTTTTCTTTGAATGTGCTGTTGCAGAGGTAGTCTGGGGAATTGCGCCTCATTGTGTTGGGTGGGGGCAGGCAGCTGCCCAACTTCTATTCCCCAATTCTTTAGATGGATTTCTATGCATTTGCCTAATGGTGATCATTTTTAAATGATTGGTTTGGCTGCTATATGTTGGGCTATCTGCAAGTTAAGAAATAGAGCCTGCTTTGAACAACATCTAACTCATTATCCTGTGGATGTTGTTTGTTATGCTTGCTCATTTCTGTGGTATTGGCCAGAACTTCAGAAAGAGGGCTAACAGGAGGCTTCGCTGGCTGGTGCTGAACAACTGCTTCAAGCAGCGATGCGTGCGTCTGGAGCTCCAAGAACAGGTCCACGTCTTCTTCCTGTGCGTGGTGGCTTTTGACGGTTGAAAAGCTTCAATTCCTACTGTTCTGACAGTTGCTCTTTTGAAGAAACCGTGATGGTGTATGGAATGTTTCGGCTGTGATAGTTAGTATCTGGCTGGAGTCGTAGGTTGTGGAAGAATGGTTGAACTTCTGGGTGTGTCCAGTTCTCTGTTTGCTTGTAAAGCACTATGTTCGAGGTTGGCATTAGGCTAGTGTGGAACTACTATCTCTTTGTGGGTTGTAAAAACAGTTGCTGTTTATCTTGAATATAAAATGGGGGCAACCCGTTATCGAAAATGTGCATTAGAATTTCAAATGAACCAATAAAACCTCTGTAAATTTTGATGCTTTCTTGCACGTCATATTCTTTTGTTGAGGATCATTATAATGATAGGCTATCTTCCTATTTAAACACCATGCCTATCTCTACATCTTTATTGACATGTATAGAAATGCAAACATGTCAGTATGCTGCACCTTGCACGTAACTCTTGGGTACATGCTATATATCAAATAGTACTCAAAACAAAACCATTTCATGATATAAAAAATTGTTATGAATAGTACTTCTATTCATCATGAGACCAAGGAGCCAATATATATACACGTACAGGTATGTCACATATGCAGGAAATCCCTTATACAACAGGGTAATTACACATATACATGGGAATGGGATATATCTAACCCCCCTCAAACTTATGATGGATCAACAACATTAAGTTTAGAGAGGTGAAAACTATGCTGAGCTCTGGTCTATGCCTTTGCGAAGAAGTCTGTCAACTGAAACTCGGAAGGCACATACTGAAGAGCAACAATCTGATCCTGTACCTGTGTCCGCATGTACAAAACATCAACACCAATATGCTTTGTAAGCTCATGCTTCACCGGATTTTTAGCAATGCTAATAGCATCTGTACTATCAGATAAAAGAGGAGTCGGTGCAGAAACAGAAACACCAAAATCCTCAAGTAATCACCGTAGCCAAGTAACTTCCGCAGTCAACAACGCCATCGCTCGCAACTCAGCCTCAGCACTCTAACGAGAAACTGTTGTCTGCTTCTTAGTCTTCCAAGCAATGAGAGAGCCACCAAGAAAAACACAGTAAGCAGAGAGAGACCGACGATCAGAGAGATCACTGGCCCATGTCTCATCAGAATATGCCTGGAGCTGTAATGAGTTGGAGCGAGGGAAACAAAGACAACGAGAGAGTTCCACGAAGATATCGTAGAACACGAAGGAGATGATTGTGGTGGAGCTGTGTAGGAGCAGAAACAAACTGACTCAAGATATGCACAGATATGAAATATCAGGACGAGTAACACCAAGATAAATAAGGCTCCCAACAAGGTGACGATAGCGAGTAGGATCAGGAAGAGACTCACCATCAGTAAGACGAAGATGAACATTAAGTTCCATAGGAGTCTCAGCTGTGCGCTGATCAAAAAAAGACACACTCAAGAAGATCCTGAATATACTTTTGTTGGGATAAATAGAAACCCTCAGGGGTAGAGAGAACCTCAATCCCAAGAAAATAGCGAAGTAGACCCATATCAGAAATAAGAAACTGCTCATGAAGACGCTTCTTAATAAAAGTGATGTACTGAGAATCATCTCCAGTAATAATCATATCATCAACATATAACAGAATAAGCGTCCGACCACGAGGCGAAGTGTGAATAAAAAGAGCAGGATCGTGAGCACAGCAGAGAAACCAGCTGCAGTGACAACAGAAGAGAAACAATCAAACCAAGTGCGAAGAGCTTACTTTGAGACCATAGAGCGGCGAAGACGGCAAACCATACCCTCATTAACAGAATACCCAGGGCGGCCGCATGTAGACCTCCTCACGCAACTCGCTATTAAGAAAGACATTCTTGACGTCCAACTGGGAGATAGACCACTGGCGAACAGAGGCCACAGCAAGAAGAATGCGAACAGTGGTCATGTGAGCAACCGGAGCAAAAATCTCATCATAGTCACGACCATGCTCCTGCTAAAAACCGCGCACCACAAGACGAGCCTTTTAGCGCTCAAGAGAACCATCAGAGCGGGTCTTAACCTTATGACCCACTTGCATGTGATAGGAGTGACACGTGCGAAAGAGGAACAAGATCTCACGTGTCAGTACGCTCAAGGGCAGCAATCTCCTCTGCCATCGCATGCTGCCACTCCTGATGAATGACAGCATCACGATAAGAAGTCGGTTCAGCAAGAGCAGTGGCAGCAAAACCAAAATGCGTAGGAGGCCGAATAGACTAACGATCGCGAAAAGCATAACGAGATGCCGAAGAGGATGGCCCATCAGAAGAAGAAAGCACATCAAAAGAGTCTTGAACCCGCGGACGACGGGTATAGTAGAGAGGATAAGAAGGAACAAGATCAGGACTAACCTCAGGAGAGGATTCTGGTGGTGAAGAGGGTGCCGACTGGGAAGGAGGCACCGGAGAGACCAAAGGCTGTGGTGATGTAGGAGAGGATGCTAGTGGTGAAGAGGGTGCCGACTGGGACAGAGGCACCGGAGAGACCAAAGGCTGTGGTGATGGAGTAGCACCTATGGGAGTGGAAGGAAAAGTTAGGAAAGAAACTGGCTCGACAATAGATGCTGAAGTGGAGGAAGAAGGGTGTGGATAGAAAAGACGAGACTCATCAAAAGTAACGTCCCAAGAAATCCGTATCCGTCGGCCAACAGGGTCCCAACAGCGATATCCCTTGTGCTCAGCACTGTAGCCCCAAAAAACACACTCAACAGACTGAGCAGTCAGCTTGGTGCGCTCACGAGGTGCAAGAAGAACATAGCACACACACCCAAAGAGGCGAAGACTGGAATAATCAGGAGTCGTGCCACATAGACGCTCGACGGGAATCCCACCTTGAAGAGCAGAGAATGGCTGAATATTGATTAAAAAAGTGGCAGTGGAAACAGCCTTAGCCCAGAAGTGTGGTAGAACATTAGAAGCAAGCATAAGAGCACGAGCTGTATCAAGAAGATGGTGATGCTTGCGTTCGGCCACACCATTCTGAGCATGAGCACCGGGACAAGAAAACTGAGGGAGTGCCTTGCTCAGCGAGAAAAGCACGAAGAGCTCTAGATAAGTACTTCCTAGTAGAGTTAGCACGAAAAACGTGAATGGAAGAGTCAAACTGAGTACGAACCATAGTGGCAAAAGTCTTATAGGTGGATAAAACATCCCTACGAGATGACAAAATATATCCATATATACCTAGAAAAATCATCAATAAAAATGATATAATATCGATGACCTTTTGAGACAAAAGGAGCTGGTCCCCATACATCAGAATGAACAAGATCAAAAGGACACTGAGATACTGACTCGCTAGAAGGATAGGGGAGTTGAAACTGTTTGCCAAGTTTACAACCCTTACAATGGAGAGAGACATCACCAGACAGATCCTAAAAGGCCACGACGAAGTAAAGAAGACATACGTGACCCACAAAGATATCCTAAACGATGATACCACTGAGTGAAAGAGGCGGTGGAGGCGGCAGCAGACGTGGAGGCAGTGGTGGAGGTGACCAGACTGGCAAGGGCAGCGAAAGGAAATCGAAACCAATCCAGCTCCCAAAGCCGTTGGGAATCACGGCGGCGAGGTCCCCGTGTGGCGATCCTAAACACAACAAGAATTAGAATCGAGAATAACACGACAACCATGATCAGTGAGCTGACCGACAGATATGAGCTGGATGGTTAGTTTTGGGACATGGAAAACAACAGGAACAAGGAAAGATGAATTGGAAATAGTGCCTCGTCCTGTGACAGAGATATATTATCTGTTGTCTGAACAATGATAGGAGCAACTAGAGGGCGAACGGAAGTGAGAGTAGTGAAATCAGATGTCATATGAAAAGAAGCTCCAGAATCAAGAATCCAAAGTGATGTACCTGAGAAAGGAGTAGAAGGTGGTCTCTCACCCGAAGACTGAGTAGCAGAGCCAGCAGTACCGAACGATGCAGAGGCAACCATATGACCTAGCAACTATAGAAACTGCTGAGTATCAGAGGTACCAGGAACCTCTAGTGCCTCTCGGCGGACGAGCACCACGACGAAAATCCTTCTTGTAGCAAAACTGCTCCACATGGCCGTCCTTGTTGCAATAAGTGCAGTGGAGTCCCCTACCAATAGCAGCTATCACAGGGGAAGACGCAATCGGTGAAGAAGTGACAGGCGACACAGCAGGAGTAGAAACTGAAGAAGTCGCCAAAACCGGAGACGATGATGATGACAGTAGACCCGCACCACGAAGGCGGATCTCCTCAGTACGAATAGTTGTAAGGGTCTCCAACAGAGCCACACATAGGTGACAAGCCAGCAACTGAGCACAAGTCTGCTCAAACTCTGACCGAAGACGTGTCAAGAAGTCGTAGATGCGACGAAGCTCTAAATGAGACTACTGATGCTGACAGCACTGACAGGTGCGACAAACATCTGGCCCCAAAGAATCAATCTGACGCCATACCGCGGACAGCTGAGCGTAGAACTCGTTCACAGTGGCATCTCCCTGCTGTAACGACTGCTCCTGACGCACAACAGCAAGGTACAACGAATCACCAGATGGCTCGTAGCGGATGCGCAGATGTACCCACATCGCCTAGGCGGAAGTCAGACCAATAATATCTCCAGTGAGATGCACCTCCATGCTGGCAACCAGAATAGCAGAAGCACGAGCATCCTCATCAATCCATCTCTTGTGAGCAGCAAATTCAGACTGAAAGGTCTCCATGGCAACCTCAAAAGCCTCAGTCGCCTTTGTACGAGTGTCTTCGGAAGCATCTTTCGGGAGTACAGGCTCAGCAGGTGGAGTAGGGCGAGGCGGACAAGGCAACTCACCGATAAGAAACTCCCAAAGACACTGACCACGCATGTGAAGATGCATATGCTGAAACCAATCCCGATAGTTAAGACCGTCGAAGATCACCGGGCAACGAGGAACAGAAACTGAGCCTGCAGAAGAAGACATTTTTTCTTTTCCTTTCTTTTTCTTTTTTTCTTCTTTTTTTCCTTTTTTTTACGAATGAAAACAACCCAAAAAGGCCAACCACCACCAAAAGCTACGGATGGAACCGAAAAGGTATTAAGTCACAAACCAAAGTGAACACAAGTCCGAAATGACCGAGTGGCGGCAGGCTACAGGCGAGGCGCACCGAGCGGCGGCGGGCTCCGAACGGGAGCTAGCGCCGTCGCGACGCACGTGCAGAGGACGACGGCCGCCACCGGAATAAGCGGCGACTGCAGGCGGGCCCCGGCGCCGGAAGAAGCGGCAACTGCAGGTGGGCCCCAACGGCGAATAGAAGCGGCGACTGTAGGCGGGCCCCAGCGCTAGAAGAAGCGGTGACTGCAGGCGGGCCCCAGCGGCGAATCACGAGTCCTGCCGGAAGAAGCGACGAATCCCAAGTCCCTGTGCAGATCCGGAGGCGGCGAGCAATGAAGAGGCGGCGACTGCAACCAAAGATAATCCGTCAAGAGTAGAGACGGCGCCGACTGCTACCAGATCTGGCACGCACACGGATGACCAGATCAAGAGTGGCGACGACAGCAACCGAAGAGAAGCCGACGAAATCCGTCAAGAGTAGAGACGGCGGCGGCCAGACAAGTACGGACCAGAACCTAGGTATAACGAAACCTAGGTTTCTCTTTGATACTATGTTATGAATAGCACTTCTATTCATTATGAGGTCAAGGGGCCAATATATATACACGTACAGGTATATCACATATGCAGGAAACCCCTTATACAACAGGGTAATTACACATATACATGGGATATATCTAACAAAAATAAGCCAAATAGTTGTGTGCATCTGTATTTTTTTTATGGAAAAATGAAACAAACCATTTACCATGAATAACCCCCATTTCCAGAACAGCTTCAATTACTGACCCAGTGCAAGCAGCAGTCATCGCGGTAGCATGTTGTTCGGAAGCTGCTAAATGCTCCAGTATAGAAGCGACTTTTGCTTGCAAACTTGGAGATGCTTCCTTCAGAACTTTGGTTAAGCGTGAGATGACATCAAAGTCGATGATCGACTCACTACAAACATTATAAGCATCACATCAGTATGCCGTTCTAAAAGATACAAATGATGCACAACATTACAATAATCAGCATGAGGTCACAACTCACAAGCATTTAGATAAAGTGCTGAATTACATTAACTGCAATGAAATACACAGCTATTGAAGGCAGTTTAATCAGTAACTGAGCTGCTTTTCTGAAACTCCTGTAATTCATGGACTCGATCAATCAATGTACTTGTTCTAAAGTAATCAACTATGATAAAGACATAAAGAAGTATATAGGCTCTTTCTCCTTAGTTCTTAAAAACAGCGTGATATGATATGAATTCAAGCTTTTTCCCTCAAGGGAGGGAACTTCTTCACAAGTAAAAGGTACATCATCCATCCCTAAAATAAGAATGACTTTAGAAAAAAAATATTCTTGTCCCTAAATAAGTGTTATTTCAACACTAAGAGATAATTGTACCTAAATAACTAATTAACTATTGTTATAGGATTTCAAGGTGAAATTTGCCCAAATCACCCCTATGTATGAGTGGTGGTAGTGAAATGATTTGAAGTGCTAAAATAGTTGTACGGGTAATTAGGACATTGATTAACTGTATCAAAGGAGTCAATTTCCTTTTCAATGCCCCAAGGCTTGACCTCAATTATTAGGAGTAATATAGTGATATAGGGGCAAAACATGGGTAGGATAGTGATCTTATACCAATTCTTAATATGTGAATGAGGTAAAATATCATTTATTTACGGATAGACAGAACAAGAACTAATAGACTTTTTGTGAACTTCATTGAAGTAAATAATATTCAGATATGTAAGAAGACTGTAACGAACCTAGCCATCTCCTCTTGTTTTGAAAATGTGTGGGAAGTTCCACTGGGTCCATCATCTATGTCACCTTGAGTACTCTCAGCATGCGCTACAGCCTCAGACCCATTACTATCATGGCTATCAGGCTGATAAATTCACAACATTATAATTCAGGTTTGGAAAAACACAATAAAATACCATCGACACATGTAGAAGACTAACTCACCACAGCTATCATGCTGATCCCTGTGTCAAATATTCGAGAAAGTGTATTAATTATCTGCATCAAAACTGTCCAGTTAGTACCTGACCTTGACAACATTACACAACTAAAGTAAAACAGGTTATGTTAAAGCTCATGACCTTCTCCAGTTGTTCTACTGGGGTATTTGGATTCTTCACTATGCTTACAAGCAGTTCTAGACCACCTTCTGCTTTGATCATCTCACAGACTACAGAACTACAAAAGAGAGAAAAAGAAGAAAGATTTCAGTCAAAGAAAAAATGTATAGAAGTCATCACCGAATTGAGAAACCTTTGTGTGTGTGTTTTTTGCAGCAAAAAAAAAAAAGTCCAGCATGTTGAATAACACTTCACTGCTATACAGTATCCGCTGTGAAAACAATTCGCTGCTACAGGCTATTAAAACATCACTTATTATTTTAAAATAGCATGTTAGCAACAACTAGATGTAAATATATCCATTTAGTTTTTTTGGCAACGAATTATCCATCTCTTTTCTGTTAAAAAAAACATAGAATAACACAAATTTATTGAAAAGTGTTTTCATGTTGCAATAATTTGTCAAAAGTAAAATGCCATATGAAGCCCATATGGCTCCACCACAGGTGCTCAACATGGTTCTGTTGTGTTGAGACTTGAGAGTCATCACTTATGTTCCCCTCTGATCCAATCCTCCAACATTAACGAACAATTAGATGCACATGGAAATATATGTAGAATTGTAGATAGATATATATATCATGGAACCTTGGAAGTCAACAAATTAATTCAACATTGCAACCTAAACTAACATACTAATGCGTTTAAGTCATATCACTCACAACAGCTATAATTAGAAACAGGCTGATGGTTTTCATATCTAGGTTTATTCTAAACAATATTATGTGATATAATTGCTGCAAACATGCTTGACTTTGAAGAAAGGGAAGACAATATACCTGACACTTAGTTTTTGCAATGCATGAGCAGCGGCTTCTCTAACAGGTACATCACTATGCTTCAGCAACTGAAGTAGAGGTTTAACAGCTCCAGCTTCCTTGAATGAGGTGCGCATGTGTTCATTTATTGAAGCATCACCAATTGCTTTAGCAGCCTTTGCAATAGCAGAGACATCTTCAAGTCCAAGGATTAAAACTAGCCGTGCAACACCATCTACCCATGGCAAAATGGTATAGAGGTCATTCCTTTGAGATCCAGCTTGTTCCTTTCCTTCATCATCCAACTCGATAGCTCCAATGCGTGCAAGAAACTGCTGATTAGAACGCCCTATCATAGCATTAATTTTAGCTTCATTGGGTTTTGTTTTCTCCTCATTGACACTCAGGCCAAGAAGCAATTCAGTAGCACCATATTTTGAAGGGCGAGAACTCCGCTGAATCTCAGAGCCATCAGGAAATGAGGGCCATGAATGAGGAAGAGGTCTAAAGGCTTTATATGCAGCTGATCCAACCAGAGGAACCCGGACTAGACCCTCTTCTATTATAAGGGTATGGCAATAATCATCAGTCGATAATTCCAGAAGCGAACTTCTTGCTTCCTTTCTGATAATCTTATAGTCATCTTCTTTGTTTTGCAAAAGATGAGCCTAAAAACAACCCTAAAGATTACTGTGAAGGAATTTCAGGAAGTATATACAAGATACTGTAATCCAAAAAACAATCACTGAGGTTTCAGAATGGAAGATAGAAATAGGATACAAGCACATTCTCAAATATAATTTTAATCATGCTTCATTGGGAAATATTAGCAATATATCTGTGGTTACCAGCTGTCAGTCCAAAATGATTCCTTATTTCCTTCATATTTTCTTTTTTCAATAAACATAACTACATATAAAAGGAAGCTTTGTGCAGCATCTTTAGCAATCCAACTGTAGCATTCCAACGTGATCTCTCCTCCTCCATGTAGTATTTTGCTAGTTGATCAGTCAATACTGGAATTCTAAATTTTTAGTATAAACTCTCCCTCACAGTCTAAACTTTGTATATTCAGTAATGCTATCAGGCATAAGAAGACAAAACATACTTGCCACTCTCACAAACAACCACAAACATCAGTGTGATTACAGATGCCAAATAAAATCCTGGTGATTCAAATTCAAACTGTGCCAACTAACGTAGGTATGATGCTGTGTCTGTTTGTTTCCAATTGTCAACAAGCGATAATTACTAGACAAAACATGAACCAGAAGTAATCTATTCGAGAATTAGCAAATGTTTTAATTATTTTACAAAAAGTCCAAACAGTTAGATTATGAATAAGGGAACTCAGAAGAGCTAAATCAATTGAGGAAATAGTCATAGCAAATGAAAATTAAAGAAAAGAACAAAGTTATAGCAGTACAGGTTGTCAATTCAGCTAATGTAAAAAGAATAACAAGCAAGAAAAGACATGCATTCTAAGATTACATATGCACCGAAAACCATTCTGCCTCCAAAAAGACATTAGAAATTTAAGCACTGGAGAAAGATGTAAATAACAGAAGAACGGTTCAGTGAATGCATGTATGCCATAGGATTCTGACATCAAATTACTGCAGTCACAAATACATGTAATTTTGCGATGCATGTAGTTAAACTTTCGAAATTTTCACTATCGATATCTTTTTAAATATTTAGATTGGATATATGAAAATCATATGTATAGACTTGTCTCAAAAAGCACTTTCATAATATTATAATATTATTGGGTTTTATAAACATATTGCAATATAAATTAGTGGTCAAAATTGCGTTTTGGGGACCGTGTCAATGTCCAAAACGATATTTATTTATGACTGAAGGGAGTAGCTCACAAGAATGAAAGGTATGAACTATGTTCTTGAGATGAATGACCCCCTTGGGCAATTATCCTAGTATCAAGACTTTAGCACTACGCAGACTGCAGATGCAAAAAAAAGGTAATTTATATTGACATGACAAAAGACAGAACTAACTATCTAAGTGCAGCACTGGTTGAGAAAGCGTTACAGTAAATGCTTAGAAGTAACAACATTAGCATGTTACACATGTGACAATTTAGGTGTAAATATTGAGATATTACCGAAAGTTCCTCAATTAACAGATTATCGAAAGATCATAGTGCACATATAATCATGGTTATTAAGTCGTCGCCAAGTCGGTGGTAAAGAGACGACTTGCGCCAGCAACATGGAGGTCCAGGTCGAGCAACGAGGCGGCAGGAGCGGAAAAGCGGGGAGGTGGCTAGAGCAGAAGACGACGCCGGATCCGCGTGGGGAGGCGACCGGAAGGGAAGACGAACGCTAGATCCGCCCGGGGAGGCGACCGGAGGGGGAGATGAACGTCGGATCCACGCAAGGAGGCGACTGGAGCGGAAGACAACACCGGATCCGTGCGGGGAGGCGACCAGTGGGGGAGACGACGCCAGATCCGAGCGAGGAGGCGACTGGAGGGGAAGACGACGCCGGATCCGCACGGGGAGGCGACCAGAGGGGGAGACGGCGCCGGATCCGAGTGGGGAGGCGACCGGAGGGGAAGACGATGCCGGATCCGCACGGGGAGGCGACCGGAGGGGAAGACTCACATGGCTTAGACGAACTGAAAGGTTGAAGACTATGGACTTGGGATGGACGCAAACGAACGGATGAAGTGGAGACGATGGTGGCCTGGGCAGCGGCGGTGGAAGTAGATCGGAAGATCGGGAAGAAGACGACGCTGCACACGGAGGGCAGCGGTCAGTGCGTAGGCCGACGCACAGAGGGCGGCACTACTCTCTGAATTGCTTTTCTTTTTTTTCTTTTTTTTTAAACTTAGGGGAGCCCACCGAGGACAGTTCGTCGGGAGAAGAGGAGGAACGACGCGACGACGCCGCACAGAGAGGGCAGCAGTCGGTGGGTAGGCCAACGCAAGGAGGGCGGCACTGGCGTCGAAGGCAGTGAAAGGACAAGATCAAAATCTCTCCTTTTTTCTTGCTTTTTTTGTTAACTAATTTCAGACCCAGTTCAGTGGCGGCAGCCTGGCGCAGCCTTCGGCGGAAGCCCAGCGGCGGGCGGTGTGCGGTGGCCTGGTTGGACGCACGGCCGGCCGGCGGTGGCGGCGCGCGCGAGATGGCGCGGGCAGTGGCCCCGGCAGCGCGACGGCGGAGCAAGCGGTGGGAAGCAGCGCTCTCTTCCCACGGCGGAGAGGCGGGGCCAACGGTCGGGAGGCAGCAGGGTGGTCGGCCGCGATGGCGAGTGGATGCGTGGATCTGGAGCGTGGGGTCCGCGCCGACGGCGGCGAGCACGGAGGCGAGGGATGGGAGCCTGAGCTACAAGGTGAGGTGGATCCGACGGAACTCGGATGGAGTCGCGCTCCCTCGGCCAGATCGCCTACTCCCATGCCAGCCAGGCGCTCCTCCGCGTACATGGCCGACGCCGACGGCAGCGTCAGCGTGAACATATACAGCGTCGCCAACAGGTAGACGTACTTGAACTTGGCCGGCTTCCACATCACGTGTACACCGCCGGCGGAACCTGGAGACGGACTGGTCAGCGATCTCGCCGAGCGGCGAGCAGGGAGACCGAGGAGACGAGGAGTCTCGCGGCGGCGGCCTCTTTGTTCAGCGATCGGCGTCACGGAGCAAGGAGCAGAACCAAATCGAGACGTCGTTGGTGCCGCACTCGCCCAAAAAGATGGCCGCCCCCGGGGGCAGCAGCAGCAGAAGTAAATTTAGATCGAGGTTAGGGTTTGCAACCTAAGATCTGATACCATGTTATGAATATTGTGTGTATTGATATGAGACCCAAAGAGTCATATATATAGGAGAGTACAAGGGGTATATGCCATATAGAGATAAGGTATATGTAGAATAGGATATAAACTCTATCTCCTAATACAATTCTATCTCTATCTCCTTAACAATATCGACTTATCGACTTAATAACCATGCATATAATGGTATTGCAATAGCATTAGCTTATTAGATCATCATTCAACAGAAGTCATTTAGAAATGTCCCGCCTAAGTGTATCTCTCCTTGCTTGGCTTTCTACATTGCAGTAACAATATAATTTGCATTTGTTTGTGTATATGTAACTGTGAACTTCTTTAAGATGGAATGAAATCTCTGTGTAGATAGTTTTTGTAGCTGAGGAAGTTAACTTGATACAAGCATGTGTGGACCAGAACTTGTCTGTTTAATAGGAGCAAAATTAAGCTACAACTTACCAATTTTGGAATTACACCTGCTTCAACCAGAGTTCCATGATTAGAACGACTTAAAGCTAAATTTGATATGATACCAGCAGCAGCCTCTTTTACTTTTAGATCTTCATCGTCTAGGAACCTAACAATCTGTATTAGGATATCACTCCTCAAAATCTTGTATCTCAAATTTTCATCAATAGAAAAGTTCCAAATGGTACACAAACCCTGCTCCTTCATCTGCAAGAAAACAGTATGTTTGGGTAAGTCATCAGGTAATTCAAGATTCTTCCTACATACCAGTATATCTCGCATGGCTATCCACTGTTATCAAGCATGCTAGGCATGGTAACAATCGTGTCCTTTCGCAGAAAACATGGAAGGAAGGAGAAAACCTTGGATTGATGTTGGTTATGTTTGCAGTTACCTCTGGGGTTATTGTAGATTTACAGAGAAGACAAAAAAATTCTTCCATTGCTCCATTCTCGATGGCCACATCCCTGTATAACTTCACTGAAGTTATATTACGCAAAAGACCTACAGCTGCTTCACAAGCACGAGCAGACTCTGATTTTAGGAGGCTGATGACGAGGGTGATGCAACCAGGGAATTGCATTATCTCATCAATGCACTTCCGTCCGCCAAGGGAATATTGCCAGAGTGTGCAAACAGCATGCTCCCTATCACGAGTGTCATTGTCCAAGCCAAGCATTCGAACAAAGAGGCCAATATATGCAGATCCTGAACTTGCGGTGCTCTCAGAACTATCAACATCCTAACAAAATAAGCAAGGAATTCAAACCACAGCAACTCTCAAAAGAAAGTGCACGCAAAGAATTTTGTGCTGAAAAATTAAAAATGAGCCCAATTTAAGTAACTGCTGAAGAAGTACTGGAACATACATGAGCTGCCAAGGCGAAAGACTCTACAAGGGTCAAATTTCCTAACTAGTTGCATTTCAACCAACACATTTTGAATATTGCTCAAATGACACCATTTCTAGCTCAATCAAACAACTCATCTGACTTATACGAGTACAAAGATGATTGACAAACACTTTGTATAGCGACACTGGGCCTAGTCTTGACATCCGAATTGACCAATTATTCCCACACAAACAGCAGCGCTAGGGCACAAACATTTGACACGAAATAACTACGCAGATATGAAACATTTCGATACCAAGCAACCTTCAGAGTTCAGTACAGGCAAATAGCAGCCAGTTACATAGTACAACACTACTATAAGAAGAGCTATGTGAGTGTGACTACGGATTATACTACATCAGCACACCTCACTATTTGATCCACGCACAAGCGATCGAAAAAAAATTGAGTCAAGTTTGCGATTATAGCTTGAACGGACAATGAAGAATACTAGCAAGAATCAACTCAAGCAAGTGAGCAGCACGAGCAGCCAACCCCAGCTTATTTAGCAAGGGCAGAATGGGGAATTATGAAGAGGTCATATGAACAAAACACCTTGACGGCACGTGGGGGAAGGGGAGGAGGGAGCTTACCTGTCCCGCGCCACCATCGGCGGAGGCAAACGCGCCGGCGAGGATGAGGCGGCCGCGGCCGGGGCCGGTGCTGGCGAGAACCGCGGTGGAGGCAGCCAGGAGGCGGTAGCGGTGGAGTAAGAAGTGGCGGCGCCGGAGGCGGGAGAGGACGGGAGTAGCGGGCGGCGTCGGCGAGGCGGCGGCGAGAGCCGGCAGCATGGCGAGAGTTGGGGAAACCGGAGCAACTGACCGAGTGTCGTGTCGTGAGTGACGATAGGATTGGGAGGGCTTTCTAGAAGTAACTATTTTCTTCTCTTCAGCCACGAAAAAACCAGCCCATTTGGATACGGAGATTTGTCCCATTTTCTCGGGCGAGGGAGGCCGGTTCTTTTTGACATTGATACCTTTTGGTTGTGGTCGATGGATTTTTAGTTATTTATGATAAAGATTACGGAAAGAGATACTTGTTTGCAATTTTTGATGATACAGATATTAATTTTTTAACGTGTACTATAATTAACTTGTAGACTCCATCTTAAAAAAAATAATTCGTTTAAAAGTTAGTTACTATAGCAAAATCAAAAACGACTTTTAGAAGCCGCAAAGAACAGGCCTGAATCCTTTTTCAGGCCAACGTCCAATGAAATTAAATAGAAATTGCTACTGCCCCCACGTCTGACGCCAAGTGTTTCATCTGGACGTTTCACTCGCTCAACTCTTTCCACTGATAAAAGCATGAAGGATCCTGATTTCCCACCCATATGATTCTTTTTGACTTATTCTTTCTAATAATCTTCACCCAAACAAGTAAGCAACCAAAGCTTTCTCTGTCCGTCTCCTCTATCTTCTCACTCTTTCTCCACCTCTCACTTGTTGTACATGGTTGTTGTCACTCGGAGCTTGCACGTGACTCCCCACCCCTCCTCTCTCGCTCACATCATGCTGTCATAGAGGGAGGCCATTTGCCGTAGGGCCACGGCTTCTCTTTCCGTGGAGCGATCACAGTTCCTCGGATTTGTGGCCACCATGGGCGAAGCATACTAGATTTGGTGGGATCAACGTCGGAGGAGCTATGGCTACATACATTGAGCAAAGGACGACACGGTTGGGGGCGAGGAGGCGATGATACCATGTAGAAGACCACTGTGACCGCGAGAGTTTAATCGGATCTGGTTTTGTTGTGTGTGTTTGCAAATTTTGTTGCGGCTCCTTTTATCAATTGTTGCAAGGAGTGTATGATTTTGTTGCAGCGTGTAATCTCAGTGAGTTTATTTTGTTACAATCAAGGTCTTGATTTGTTGTACTTCAATTATTTTTTATTGCAATAGTTTTATGGTTTTCTTGCTGCCTTTTTTTTATCTCTATGGGTTGTTGCAACTTTATTTTTTTGTTACAAGCTTTGCTGATCCTTGTTGTAACCAGATTTTTTTTTGTAAGCTTTATTAATCCTTGTTGCAACTTGATTTTTGGGGGACCTTGTGAGATGGGTTTGCTGTGTAGAGATCTTATTTCGATGAACATCTCTCTCTATCACTGGAACAACAAGCTTCAGCGAGCCACCTCCGCAGCCAACGAACTCCAACTTTTGCTACCTATTTCAATTTGGTGGCAAATATATTTTTGATTTGTTGCATCTAAAATTTTAAGATATTACATTGGTTATTTTGGTTGTCAGTGTTTTTTTAGTTAGCTTAGCGATTGGATTCGGAATAAATCTTGGAGCAAGAGAGGAGGACGCTTTGCCAAAAGAAATGCCCTGCGGGAAGAAGATCGAGAGAGAGGAAGAGAGGCAGATGGCTGCGGGAAAGGAGATCCAGGGACAGGAAGAGAAGGGGACGATGGTGGTAATGCATCTGATAGTTGGTTACAAATTGAATGGTGGAAGGAAGTGTACAATGCTAGCATCTAGATCGGATATCCAGATGATAGTCGCTCCCAATTAAATTAAAACTAGTTCAACAATTTACCCTCTTAGGGACGAAATTTAGTGATGAAAGGTTGTTTCATTGTTATTTACTAGATTTACAATAATAAAGTACTTTTTTCTCACCGCAGCACCTATAACTAGTTATAAATAATTAAATATTATGTTCACACTAGGGAAATCATTCTCGGCCAAAATTCGACGAATTTTGGATTTCTCGACCCATCCTAAAAAAAGCACAATTCGGCTAAAAAAATTTTAGCCCGTTTTAAATTTTTTCGACTCATCAACCCTCCAACCCATCCAATCTTCATGTAGTCTCGTCCCTGTTGGCCCGTCCTAGCTCTATCTCTGTCGAGGCCTGAATATGCAAATTCAGACTCTCTGTGTATACCGCACTAGTTCTGGATCACGCTAGTGCATGCAGTTAAACATAGATGACATAATAACCATATACACGCTCAAATAAATGGAAAACTCAAATAATAGCAATTATCCAAGGTACAACTTTATGACCAAGCTTACAACTTCTTAGCCTGAAGGGCTTAAAACTAGCAGCGGAAAAGCAAAAATAAGCGTAGTAGCCATTCGACATGCCCACAGGCAATCCACTAGGGAGCGAAGTCCTAATTCACGAAGTCGCTGAAGTATTCTCCCTTTGGTACCTCCTGTTGGTAAAACTCCTCCTCCTCAACTGAGCAACAGTGGGCATAAAACCGTGAATACATTGGTACTCAACAAATCGTTTGTAACAAATGAATACAATATAATATACAAGGCTTACCAATGAAGGGCTGAAAGGTTAATTTGCATAAAATGACATTTTAAGATAAATATGATAAATAGATTGAAAGCGAACTTTAATAAAAAACAATAATAAATAAATAATCAACGAAATTAAAATTAAACCACTTGTGAACCTCCCATCCACAAGCTAAACCAACAGTGAACTCCCCGTTCACTTTTCAACCGTAAGTTTCTATGAAAACACTACACCTTGTGTGAAATCACCGAGCATTGTCCATAACTAGGAACATGGTTATTCGAATAATTTTACACTCTGCAGATGTTGCATAATTGTACCCACACGGTGTGATTAGCCTCGTACTAAATAAATCACAGCAAGGCTTTTACAATATTCAACCTCAACTCAATCCCGCCCGCTAGGGTTTCGCATCACACCCCCCCTTGCGCCTCATGGAAATCAGCAACCATGTTCATCACAATGGCGAGATTGAAATTGAAATATTCTAAATTAATCAGTCAGGTCTATCCCATACTAGACATGTGGTTTACACGGTAAAGCTTAGATCAATGACGCACAGAGTTAAATCATTAATGTTACTCAGGTAAGGCTTCTACATCCCACGAATTGAATCCACACTTCCCCTTTATTACATGATCACTCGCCAAGTGAAAACCAGTGTTGTATAATCCACGCCAATGACACACCAATGTCACGGCCTAAATTTTATAACTGTGACACCAACCATGATTTCATAACTCACTAAGTCAAATTAATTATTCACATGCAATGATGAACCCATCGTAACATAAGCAAAACTAAGCATACTGATCGTATCACCCATGTGACATATATGGTATCACTAAATAATTTTTCAACTTATGATGACAATGGCATCATGGTATTTCAGATTATCAAGAAGGGATTACTTCAATTGGGATGATAGTTACCAAATACAAGGTTTGTAATAAAATAGCGATGCACGATAAATAAAATAAAGTAATTAAATAATAAATTAAAAACTAGTTTTAACATGATCAAAGAATATGACTTATCTTGGTTATGCTCAAGGAGGTACTCGGGACCTTCTAGCGGCGCTCCTGCTTCTTCGAAGACGGGGTCTAACGAAAGAGAAAACGACCGAACAATAAAAATAAAATCAAATAAAATTCAAATGAATCACAAAAATCTTGAACCAAAAGGTAGAGCTCGATTTTATATGAATTTAGAAAAAAGAATGGGGTCAATCGGAGCTAAGACGGAGGAGAACGGGTTCTCGAAAAATTAAATCTAAAGAAAATACTGGAAAATTTGAAAAAGTTACTATGCTGTGGACTCGGTACACGAAAAGTCGGGTTCACGGTGGACTCGGTCTATGGAACAATGCTCCTGGGGTCGTGTCGACGCGACGGGCGTGGCTAACGTGGCAGCGACACGTGGCAAGATCGACTGACGTGGTAATGACACGTGGCACTTAGGGCTGACATGACACTGACACGTGGTAGGCTAGGGCTGACGTGGCACTGACACATGGCTGCTGATATGGCATGCTGATATGGCGGCTGACGTGGCACCTGGGGTCGATCTGTGCTATCGTAGCACCACGTGGCGGCTAGGGCTGACGTGGATGCTGACTGGGACGCTGACTGGGACGGGAACCAGCTCACGGGTCTACGGAATAGTGGGACTGACACGTGGGACCAGGCTGTTAGTGACTCGGTGCACGGTAGACCAGGTGCACGAGGAGGTGAAGCGTTGGTGGCGCGCGGGTGCGGGCTGACGTCAACACAATCTGACGCGCGGGGAAGCTGACGCGTGGCACGATTTGGGTCGTCGATCCAGATCTGGGTCAACGGTGGAGATGGGCGTGGTAACCGTCGGATGGCCGACGCGTGGTGGCGCTACGCGCGAGGCAGCGCGGACGCGTGCGAGGTTGTCTCCAGTGGCAGTTCGGGCAGTTGAGGGGATGGCTCTGGCGGGTGTTCGGAAGGCGGAGACGGCTGGAGATGGCGGAGCGGACTAATTGGCGGGACAAAGACGGTAGCGGGTCGAGATGAGAGGCGGCGGCGTGGGGCAAGGGTTTGAAGCACGGAGCCCGAGGGAGTTCGACTCGAAGACGGCGCAGCGCGCGGCAAGAACTCTGATCAGGGACGACGTGCGAGGACTCGACGCGTGGCACAGAGGATGGGATCGGACGGCCGAGCAGAGCGGGAGGCGGGGCTCAGGCAAGGGCACGTGAGGGCTAGGTACGAAGTTCGCGGATGGGCGACGCGTGTGCGGAGGTGGAGATCGGGCGGCCGAGGAGCGAAGCGGGCGCGGATTGCTGACACGCGGCCGCTGCGGGTTAGGTGGGTTGGCTGGGAAGGTGGGCCGGGTCGGTGTGGCGGGGAGGTGGGCCGAGGGAGATTCGGTCCGAAGGGTTTAGGGTTTTCTAAAGATTTTTGAATTTCAGAAATCCAATTAAATCCAGAAGAGCTCCAGAAAATAGCAAATAAATTCAAAAATTTCACCACAAATTCCAAAAAAATCCTTGAGACACAAGGAACCAAAATAAAATATTTATAGCTTATGTTAATATTTATTTTAATCATATTAAATCCTTTTTAATTTTTAAAAATTCAAATTAAGCTTTATTAATTCAAGAAAATTCCCAAAAATTCATTTTTCAATTATTCCCCGTCGATGCCAGCAAGGGAGGGGGGAGGCAACGACAAGGGAAGAGGGGATGAGGCACCTGCAGGGGATGGGGGAAGGAGACAACAGCAAGGGAAGGGAAGGGGGAGACAGCCTCGGCAAGGGATGGGGGGAGGTGACATTGATGGCAAGGGAAGGGGTACGGCACCGACGGCAAGGGAAGGGTGGAGGTGGTGCCAGCAGGGGATGGGGAGGCGACGTTGACAGGGGACGAGGAGGCGGTGGCGCGATGATGGCAAGGGAGGCGGAGGCGACGTCGGTAGGGGATTTTGAATATGTTTGTATTTCTTGAATTTGAATTATATGTTTGAATATTTCGATCAAAAATTTTCAAATTTTTAAAATTTCCAATTTTTGTCTTTCTTGGAGGGTTTCGAGAATTTTTTTCACTGAAATTGTTTTCCCTAGTCGACACACTAGTAGCAACAATTCTAAAGTGATGAACTATAGTTTTGTTTTCATTCACAACTAGTGATACAATACTATGTTGTAACATAACATCCTAGTATATATTTTTTAATTTAGTAACTTTTTAAAAAATATTTTTAAATAACCAAACCATAATTTATTGAAAAAATGTCCCGTTCCTATTGAGCCGTCTAGGTGGCATGGTGAGTTAACCTAGCCACGCCATAGGTATAATGTCGAGACCCGGAACAACAACTCCGAGCCCTCTGTAAATCGACTATCACAGAAAAGCTAGTGCACACAAAGTTTAACAAAGAATGTATATCATGCAAAAATAACCACGAGATATTATTAAACGAAAATACGCCTTAAGGCCAAGTCTTACAATAAGGCACAAGGCCAACAAAATAAACAAAACAATGGAAAGAAGGTAAAGGTGGCAAGACACCCATCCACCTCCCACAGCGAATGATCAGAAGACGCGCCCTACTCCAAGTAGTCCTCACCGCCGTAGTCGCCTCAAGTCCGGCAACAGATTTAGCAAGGTGAGTACGTATACTCCCAAGGTAAGCAAGTAAATGCTTACGCAAGTTACACCAGAAATATAATGAGTTGATGCATGCATAAGGGATTTCAAAGGAAGCTTAATAGGGTAATGTGCGGAAAGCAATACTTGAATTTAAATACAATAACGTAAATGCGAAAAGCTGAATTTTAATACAGTATATGAAACATTGTTTTTAACAAGTAATACCGTTAGTGTAGGCTCCAACCCACACTAACCTATCCACGGGAATCCACCCGGACCATTACCAAATCCAACGTTTGTTTTGCCAAAACCAAGTTTTATGAAAGTTCAAGTCTAATCTGTGAAGACTCTACTCAGCATGTCCATGACCGTGGACACGGCTATCCAGATAGTTTGTTACTCTGCAGAGGTGTACAGCTTTACCCACAAGATATGATTATCTCATATTGTCGGCCATTACACGCTTCCGTAGGCGTGCGACTGAGAAAATCATAACAAGGCCTTTACAATGCTAAGCCTTCAACTTGGTCACGCCGCCGCTAAGGTTTCACCACAACTTGAATCCACAAGTTGGAGCCCCCTCTTGTGCCGTGTGAGACTTCCCATGGCCTACGCCACGCTCACATTCAACCTATAGCGAGACCAAAGTTGGGACTCACAAATTAGTCACCAGACTGTCCCATACCACCTTGTGGTAGTACGATGTGGCTTTGCGACAAGAGCTACTGCACTGTCCTTAATTTGACTTAGGCTCAATCCACATACCCCTTGTGCTCGACAATCAACCAGTGTCACCAAACACGAGGCATGCCAGTCCCCACCACCTAACCAATAGCCTAAGTCCAAATCATAAGTTTTCATTTTTATTTTTAAACCATTTTCATAAACCATCCTTGACTCACCAAGTCAAGATTTCAAAAGGAATCTGTCATATCATGTGAAATAGTTGATCCCACCTAAAATCACACTAAGCCGTGCTAAGCATTTCTATAAAAATTTCTAGTCAATACTATGGTACTAACTAGTTTTCACTAGGGTGACAAGGTATATGAATTCAAGATTCAAATTGGCCATATACAAAGGATCATGGGTATATCTAAAATTCAAATCAAATTTGAATTACATTTGAATAAAGATACGCATGCATATACAAAGATAAAAAATATAAATAATTTAAAATATTAGGTTCAACATGGTCAAAGGTGTAACTTGCCTCGATCGAAGTCCTGCTGCGATTCATCGAATTCAAACTCTCCGGAATCGTCAATATCTAACGAAATAATCAATTCAAAGCAAATTCAAAACAAAAATTCAAATGAAATCCAAATAACTTCCAAAAATAATAAAATAAACTGGGAGACAGAATTTTGAATTTTGGATGTGGGTCAACAATTTTTAAAAGGAATTGAGGCTTTTAAAAGAAGTTGGAAGTTTTAATTTAAATTTAAACCTTGGAATTACAAAATATATTCAAATCAAATTTAAATAAATTTCAAAATTATTCCAAAAATGGATAGATCATGATTTTAGAAAAATTTAGAAATTTGAATGGGTCAATTTGGAGTTAAAATGCAAAAGTTATAGCCTTCCAAAGTTTGAATTCAAAATAAAAGAAAAAGGGTATTTTCTGGATTTATTTTTAAACCGAAAAGGATTTATGACGTCAGCGCGAATTATTTCTCTAAAGGAAATTATAGATTATGACGTCAGCCCTAGGATTATGATATTCCTGCAAAGGCTGACAGGTGGGGCCCGGGTGTCATGGACCGAGTCCATGGACCCGAGGGAAGGGTGAGGTGGCAGGCGGGCGCGCGGGGGAACGGGATGGCGCTGACGTGGCGCCACGGGGCCGCGTGGTCGCCGCGTGGCGCCACGCCACGCTTTATGCCGACGTGGCGCACGCGCGCGCAGGTGGCGAGGGGCGCGGGTGGCGCCGGCGTGGCGCCGATCTTGCCGCCACTGGCCGCCACGCCGCCGCCAACTCGCCCGACGGCCGACGTGGCTGGCCGGCGACGCGGCGCGCGGGGCCGATGGTCGCCGGAGCTCGCGGTGGCGGCGCGCCGCCGAGGGCACCAAAATGAAGAGGAGGGTGCGGGATCGACGGTACCTTGCGCGGAGGCCGGGATGACCGGAGAGGGAAATCGGCAGAGAGGGGCGGCGGTCGGAGAAGGCTTCACGGCGGCGGAGTAGCTCCGGTGGTGCACGTGCCCGGGGAGGTGATCGCCGGTGTTCACCTGGGCACCAGCAAGGTCGGGGAGGCTTCGGCGAGGGGCGAGGGGGCTTGAGCCTGCCGGAATCGCTCGCCGGAGTAGCTGGAGCCGGCGGAGGGAAATCGGGCGCAGGGGGGGCTCCGGGGCTCAATGTTGTGAATTGGAGGCACGGGGAACGGCGGTGTGGGTGGAGGAACCTCGGGGAGGTCCTTTTATAGGCGGGGAGAGGCGGTAACCGTCGCGCGCAACTCGCCGGATTTGGGGAATTAACGCGACGGTGAAGGAGGGCGTAATCGGGGGAATTAATGCCTGCAACGGACGCGGTGGAGGATCAATTGCGATCGGCAGTTGGCGCGGGGCATCGCGCGAGGAAGAAAGGAAAGGGGGCGGGGGAGACGGAGCTGACGAGTGGGGCCCGCACGTCAGCGAGAGAGAAAGAAAAGGAAGGAGCGAGGGGGACGGTCGGATGCTTGACAGGTGGCACGGGGGAGAGATCGGGACCGCTGGCGCGCTGCGGCGGGTGAGTGAAGGGGACGGCCGAGATTCGATCCGACAACGAAGATCGATCGGGCCGGTCGGTGCTTAAGTGGGAAGGCGCCACGATGAGGTACGCCAATAGGGGACGGCTCGGATGAAACCATGTGCCGATCGGAGGGGGGAATGAAGCGCGGCGGTAAGTCGCGGAAGCGGCGGGATTGAACCGGGCGAGAGCGGACGGCTAGATACTGCGACACGCGCGCCGCACGCGAGAGAGGGAGGCGGGAGAGGGTTTAAGTTAGATCGGACGGCCGAGGGGAATCCGCGCGGAGGGGACGCCGATGCTTGACACCGCGGCGGGAGGGGTTTTGGGATTTTCTTTCTTTTTGATTTTCCGAAATGCTATTAAGCTTTAGAAAACTCGAGAAAAATACCAAATAAATTTTGAAAAATCCAGAAAAATTCAGAGAACTATCTGGAGCTATTCTAGACTTAATAAAAATATGTTCCACTCATTTTAACAAGTATAATTTGCAAAGGTACAATTTGATTTTGAAGGGAATGTTTTAATTCCTTCTAAAATCTAGAAAAATTAATATAATCTCATATTTGACTTAAGGAAGCTGAAATACATTTGTTTTAACTTTTAGTAATGCAATAAATTTATTTTTAACTTTTATAAATTAAAGTTTATAATTTTTCTCGAATCAGGACTTTAACATAACTCCAGAAAATCCAATAAACTCCAGATTTAATTTTCAATAAAGGAACAAAATTTTGGGATGTTACAAACCTACCCCCCTTAAAGGAAATCTCGCCCCCAAGATTTGCACTGGCTAGCAAAAGAGATGGGGATGGCTGATCTTTAAATCTTCTTCTCGCCTCCCTGTGGCTTCGTCTTGGTGTGGTTGCTCCACCGAACTTTGCGTAATCGATGGTCTTTCTTCCGTCCGACGCTACTGTCTCGAGAATCTTGATTGGTTGCTCTCGATAGGTGAGATCATCCCGAGGTCCAAGGTTTCAGGATGCGGCTTGCTCTGTGGGTACTCGGAGGCACTTCTTTAACTGTGAGACATGAAAGACATTGTGCACCCCTGACATGCTTGGCGGCAAGTCTAACTGATATGCGACTGCACCTCTTCGGTCCAGAATCTTGAAAGGGCCCACATATCGTGGTGCTAGCTTCCTCTAACTTGAAACCTTTTCACACCTCTGAGTGGGGATACTCTAAGATAGACGTAGTCCCCGACTGAAGGTCGTCTCGACGACTGTTATCCGCATAGCTCTTCGCCGAGACCGGCTATCTTTAGTCCGCTCTCGATCTTCTTCACTTGATCTTCTGCGCCTTGTAGCGAGTTTGGTCCAGCTTGGGGTTCACCTTGCTGATCCCAAAGCAAGGGGTCTCGCACTTTCGACCATACAAGGCTTCAAGGGTGCCATCTGCAGATCGCTTGGTAGTCAGTATTGTACGGAAAGTGATAGGCGTTGAACGGTCCCAATCGCTCTCCAAATCCAACAGACAAGCTCTTAGCATATCCTTGAGTATCGATTAACTCTTTCTATTTGACCGTCTGTCCGGGATGGTAAGCTGCATCAAACCGAAGCATTACCCAATTCTTCATGCACCTTTGCCAAAATCGAGAAGTAAATCGACTACCTCGATCCGACACTATCTTCTTGGGTACGCCATACAGCACACAATTCGAGACATGTACACTCAACCAACTTGCTTCCTTAATAAGTGGTCTTGATCGTATGAAGTGAGCCACTTTAGTCAATCGGTCTATGATTACCCAAATTGAATCATAACCCGATTGCGCCCTTGGGAGTCCGGTTATGAAATCCATACCGATTTCTTCCCACTTCCATTCTCGAATCGGCAATGGTTGCAAGAGTCCCGCCGCCTCGATGTTCACTTTGACTCGTTGGATGTGTGTCGCAGCTTCAATGAACTCGCGATTTCCTTTTCATACTAACCCACCAATATCTTTCCCTCGATCCTAGTACATCTTGGTACGACTGGTGGATTGAGTATGGGGTATCATGAGCTTCTTTCGTAATCAGGTTTTGATTTCGATTATTCGGCACACAGATGCGGTTCTCGAACCAAACTGCGCCATGTTCATCTTCACTGAATCTCGGTGCTTTGCCTCTTCTCATATTCTTCTTGATTTCTTGAATATCCTCGCCCACAACTGAGCTTCCTTAATTTGATCAGGCAAGCGTGTCGCACTTCCGATGTGGTGAGGGTGCTTGGTCCCATTGGGTTTAGACTTAGACGGCGACTCCCTCCCGAAGTCGGTCCGGTCTTCTTCCGATATCACCATGTTTGCATAAGACTTTTCGCTAAGGCATCGGCTACCACATTCGCTTCCGGTGGTAATGTATACCGATGTCGTAGTCCTTTATCAACTCCAACCATCTTCGCCGCCTCAAAGTTGAGTTTCGCCGGGTGAAGATATACTTCAAACTCTTATGGTCCGTGTATACTTCACAACGGTTACCAATAAGATAGTGGCGCCAGATTTTTAGGCGTGCACTCATGCGGCTAACTCTAAGTCATGAGTAGGATAATTGCACTCATGAGGCTTGAGTTGACGCGATGCATAGGCTACCACTTTGCCTTCTTGCATCGTAACACGCCTAAGCCTAGGCGAGAGGCGCCACGAAAACCTCAAGCCTTTATGCACGTCCGACAAGACAAGCACGGTGCCGAGACTAGTCTCTTTTAAGGGTTTGGAAACTCGCTCACAAGCCTTCGCCCATTCGAACTTCTTTTCCTTTTTCAAAGAATTGGGTCATTGGCTTGGCTGTCTCGGAGAATCCTGCTATGAACCGACGGTAATAACCCGCAAGTCCAAGAAAGCTCCTGACTTCTGTTACGGACTTTGGTGGCTTCCACTCCATTACTGCTTCTACCTTGGAAGGATCTACAGCGATTCCTTCGGCTGTTACGATATGTCCGAGGAAGGCAACCTCTTTTAGCCAGAATTCACACTTACTAAATTTGGCGAAAAGCTGATGCTCCCTGAGCTTTTCCAGAGTGATCCTGAGGTGCTGCTCGTGCTCTTCTTCATTCTTGGAGTAGATGAGGATGTCGTCGATGAAGATTACTACGAACTTGTCCAAGTATTTCATGAACACACCGCTCATCATGCTCATGAAGTAGGTGGTGCATTGGTCACCCAAATGACATGACCGTGAACTCATAATGTCCATATCTCGTGGAGAAGGCAGTCTTGGGAATGTCTTCTTCACGGATCTTTAGCTGATGGTATCCTGATCGCAGATCAATCTTGGAGAAGATACTGGCTCCTTTCAACCGATCGAACAGTCATCGATCCCGGGAGGGGTATTTATTCTTGATGGTGACGCCATTGAGTGCTCAGAGTCCACACATAGCCTCAAACTCTCGCCCTTCTTCTTGACGAACAGACGGGTGCTCCCCAAGGCAACGAACTGGTCGGATGTACCTTTGTCTTCTAACTCCTTGAGTTGATTCTTCAATTCGCTAACTCGCAGCGTGCATCCGATATGGTCTCTTGGAAATCGGGCGGTGCTCGGGACTAGGTCAATCACAAACTCGATCTCCCTATCCGGTGGCATCCCCGCGGTTCCTCGGGAAAACATCCGGTATTCCCGCACGATCGCACTTCCTCCAAGACTTGGAGGTGGAAGAGGCACATTCTTCCGCTTCGAACTGGGAGAGAAGATTACTCCACGCCTTGGTCATTGGTGAGGTGATGGACTGTAGCACAATCGATCCGACTCGATTCTTGGCTAACCAGTTCATCCCGAGAATGACATCTAATCCTTGCGATTCCAAAACCAAAAGATCGGCGAGGAATCGGATCCCATCTATGAGCAATTCCACTTTGGGGCACAAGGTCCCTGATCTCATTTCGCCCCGGGAGTGGACTATCATAGCGTTACTAAGGGTTACCCTGCCCAACCCATGCTTATCCACAAAAGTTTTTGACACAAAGGAATGCGATGCTCCGGAATCGAAAAGAACTGATGCTGGTACTGAATTGATAAGGAACATACCCAAAGACGACATCCGTGCGGCTGGGCCTCTTCCATTGCCACGTGGTTCACTCGCCCTTGATGAAGGTCTACGGCTTCGCCGGCCCCGTGCTGACTTCTAGAGGCTCTGGTTGCCGCCGCTTGAATCTTCTTAGGCACGCCTTGGCAAAGTGCCCCGTTCCTGCTGCGATAGTAGCAGTCAATCCGCCGACGGCGGATCGCTCTTCTGCGTCCCGCCACCGGTTCTTTGGGTGCGTTGCTTGGGAATCGCCGGCGGTTGGCCTGAAACGGCGGCGGCTGGTTGAGGACTTGAACCTGCTGGACTGGTTCTTGAAGTTGCTGCCCTGGGGTCTGAACTTGTTTGAGTGCGGAGGAGTACTGCGATTCTTGAAAGAACTTCCAGAGTTGTTTCTCTGGTCCGCCATCCTTTTCTTCCGGGTCTCCATTTTCATGTGTTTGCCCTCCTGGCGGATGGCCTTACTGACTAGCTGGTGGAAGTCAGTATAGTCACTCGATATCAGTTGCATTGATATGTTGTCATTTAGGCCCTCCATGAACCTTTCTTGCTTGGCTTCATCGAAGTTACATCTTCCGCGCATAGCGGCCGCTTGGTTAAACTTTTGTACGTACTCGTTGACAGTACGACTTCCTTGGCGCAGAGATCGGGACTCCTTCTTCAGTGCCATGGTGCCGGTGGGTATGTGAGCTTTGCGAAAGCTTTGCTCGAACTCGTTCCACGTCACCGCTCGGGTTGGCATGCGGCGGTGAAAGTATCCCACCATTGAGATGCGGGCCCATTCACCGATGGGAGGCTAACAGACTCGCTCCCGATCGGTGCACCGCATCGTCCAGCCTTCTTGCCAATCGACTGAGCGGCGCCGTCGGCGCCCATCGGTTCAAAGATCGCCGGCGAAGGTGGGTGGCTTGATCCTCGTGAACTCGAGAGACGATTGGGAGGGACTTGGGCAGGTTGATGAGAGCTCGCGGGTTGTTGATCGTCCCGGGCTAATAGCTGGATCAATCGGTTTTGATTGGCCATCAATTGTGCCCAATCCGGTCCTGACACACGGGCGGGTGGTGGAATCTGAGCCGACCGCTTCCTTGTGCTCCGGTTGGCATTGTCCATGTTGGAGTTTCTTCTTGTGTTCACCATCTATTGAGACTTTCAGATTTAGAGAGAGAACTAAAGGAAAGGTTCTAGTAACAATCCCACCAAAACAACACACAAGAGCAAGGAAAACACGAATAAGAGCCAAACAAAACTTTTTATTTTATTATAATAGTCTCGTGGTCTGTTTAAAGGTCCACACTCACGGGTAGCGTTCTAAGACTCGGGTTGTCATACACTAGCGCCGCGCTCAAGTCTCCTCGGAAAAGGCCCTAATCGTGGAACTCGCATCTTGAAGACGGAGCTCGGCAAGTTCTTCTCGCATGCGCGGAGCTTCACGCGCGGTGTGCAGCTCGTCGAGTGGTGGTCTGGTACATGTGATCCATGGACTTGGTGAACTCCACCATCAGATGAGGCGGGGTTGCTCTCATACTGTGAGACGAAGTCGCCGGCAGCCCACAGGAGAGTCTTCATGGGGAAGTAGCGAAAATCGGTGCCTGAAGTCTTGAGCGTAGATGTTCTCACCGCGAATGGCCTTCGGCTGCATCCTGCACTCGCCGAAGAAGGTGGCTCGAGGTAGGGGTGCGCCGAACACGTAAATGGTCTGCAGTGCTCAAATCCTTGAAGATCTTCACTTCCACCCTCCAGCGTTCCTCGTCTCCATACATGCCAACATATCCCTGGTAGAGGGGGTACGGGCGGAAGTTGAGCTCTTGCATGAGGTTGTACAGATCATCGGCGAAGAGTCTGGCAAGGGTTCCATGGGAGACGCGGGTGGGTTGCTCCATCTAAAATTTTGGAGGAGGAGAGGAGTTAGTAATCAGTTTTGGTAAAGAGATTGAGACAAGGAAGAGATGTTTTTAAAAGAGCATTTCTTATGAAAATATGTTCTTAAGGTTGGTCTCTAGCTAAGGTCACGTCTTAGGGTCATTGTTGCTCTGATACCTGGGGTCGATCTGTGCTATCGTAGCACCACGTGGCGGCTAGGGCTGACGTGGATGCTGACTGGGACGCTGACTGGGACGGGAACCAACTCACGGGTCTACGGAATAGTGGGACTGACACGTGGGACCAGGCTGTTAGTGACTCGGTGCACGGTAGACCAGGTGCACGAGGAGGTGAAGCGTTGGTGGCGCGCGGTGCGGCCGACGCCAACACAACTGACGCTACGGAAGCTGACGCGTGGCACGATTTGGGTCGTCGATCCAGATCTGGGTCAACGGTGGAGATGGGCGTGGTAACCGTCGGATGGCCGACGCGTGGTGGCGCTACGCGCGAGGCAAGCGCGACGCGGCGCGAGTTGTCTCGATGGCGATTCAGGCGATTGAGGGATGGCTCTGGCGGGTGTTCGGAAGGCGGAGACGGCTGGAGATGGCGGAGCGGACTAATTGGCGGGACAAAGACGGTAGCGGGTCGAGAAGAGAGGCGACGGCGTGGGGCAAGGGTTTGAAGCACGGAGCCCGAGGGAGTTCGACTCGAAGACGGCGCAGCGCGCGGCAAGAACTCTGATCAGGGACGACGTGCGAGGACTCGACGCGTGGCACAGAGGATGGGATCGGACGGCCGAGCAGAGCGGGAGGCGGGGCTCAGGCAAGGGCACGTGAGGGCTAGGTACGGAGTTCGCGGATGGGCGACGCGTGTGCGGAGGCGGAGATCGGGCGGCCGAGGAGCGAAGCGGGCGCGGATTGCTGACACGCGGCCGCTGCGGGTTAGGTGGGTTGGCTAGGAAGGTGGGCCGGGTCGGTGTGGCGGGGAGGTGGGCCGAGGGAGATTCGGTCCGAAGGGTTTAGGGTTTTCTAAAGATTTTTGAATTTCAGAAATCCAATTAAATCCAGAAGAGCTCCAGAAAATAGCAAATAAATTCAAATATTTCACCACAAATTCCAAAAAAATCCTTGAGACACAAGGAACCAAAATAAAATATTTACAGCTTATGTTAATATTTATTTTAATCATATTAAATTCTTTTTAATTTTTAAAAATTCAAATTAAGCTTTATTAATTCAAGAAAATTCCCAAAAATTCATTTTTCAATTATTCCCCGTCGATGCCAGCAAGGGAGGGGGGAGGCAACGACAAGGGAAGGGGAGATGAGGCACCTGCAGGGGATGGGGGAAGGAGACAACAGCAAGGGAAGGGAAGGGGGAGACAGCCTCGGCAAGGGATGGGGGGAGGCGACATTGATGGCAAGGGAAGGGGTACGGCACCGACGGCAAGGGAAGGGTGGAGGTGGTGCCAGCAGGGGATGGGGGGAGGCGACGTTGACAGGGGACGAGGAGGCGGTGGCGCGATGATGGCAAGGGAGGCGGAGGCGACGTCGGTAGGGGATTTTGAATATGTTTGTATTTCTTGAATTTGAATTATATGTTTGAATATTTCGATCAAAAATTTTCAAATTTTTAAAATTTCCAATTTTTGTCTTTCTTGGAGGGTTTCGAGAATTTTTTTCACTGAAATTGTTTTCCCTAGTCGACACACTAGTAGCAACAATTCTAAAGTGATGAACTATAGTTTTGTTTTCATTCACAACTAGTGATACAATACTATGTTGTAACATAACATCCTAGTATATATTTTTTAATTTAGTAACTTTTTAAAAAATATTTTTAAATAACCAAACCATAATTTATTGAAAAAATGTCCCGTTCCTATTGAGCCGTCTAGGTGGCATGGTGAGTTAACCTAGCCACGCCATAGGTATAATGTCGAGACCCGGAACAACAACTCCGAGCCCCTCTGTGTAAATCGTACTATCACAGGAAAAGCTAGTGCACACAGGTTTAACAGCAATGTATATCATGCAAAAATAACCACGAGATATTATTAAACGAAAATACGGCCTTAAGGCCAAGTCTTACAATAAGGCACAAGGCCAACAAAATAAACAAAACAATGGAAAGAAGGTAAAGGTGGCAAAGACAGCCCATCCAACCTCCCACAGCGAATGATCAGAAGACGCGCCCTACTACCAAGTAGTCCTCACCGCCGTAGTCGCCTCAAGTCCGGCAACAGATTTAGCAAGGTGAGTACGTATACTCCCAAGGTAAGCAAGTAAATGCTTACGCAAGTTACACCAGAAATATAACAGAGTTGATGCATGCATAAGGGATTTCAAAGGAAGCTTAATAGGGTAATGTGCGAAAGCAATACTTGAATTTAAATACAATAACGTAAATGCGAAAAGCTGAATTTTAATACAAGATATGAAACATTGTTTTTAACAAGTAATACCGTTAGTGTAGGCTCCAACCCACACTAACCTATCCACGGAATCCACCCGACCATTACCAAATCCAACGTTTGTTTTGCCAAAACCAAGTTTTATGAAAGTTCAAGTCTAATCTGTGAAGACTCTACTCAGCATGTCCATGACCGTGGACACGGCTATCCAGATAGTTTGTTACTCTGCAGAGGTGTACAGCTTTACCCACAAGATATGATTATCTCATATTGTCGGCCATTACACGCCTAGTAGGGCGCGGATCGAGAAAATCATAACAAGGCCTTTACAATGCTAAGCCTTCAACTTGGTCACGCCGCCGCTAAGGTTTCACCACAACTTGAATCCACAAGTTGGAGCCCCCTCTTGTGCCGTGTGAGACTTCCCATGGCCTACGCCACGCTCACATTCAACCTATAGCGAGACCAAAGTTGGGACCTCACAAATTAGTCAGCCAGGACTGTCCCATACCAGCCTTGTGGTAGTACGATGTGGCTTTGCGACAGTAGCTTACAGACCTGTCCTTAATTTGACTTAGGCTCAATCCACATACCCCCTTGTGCCTGACAATCAACCAGGTGTCACCAAACACGAGGCATGCCAGGTCCCCACCACCTAACCAATAGCCTAAGTCCAAATCATAAGTTTTCATTTTTATTTTTAAACCATTTTCATAAACCATCCTTGACTCACCGAAGTCAAGATTTCAAAAGGAACTGTCATATCATGTGAAATAGTTGATCCCACCTAAAATCACACTAAGCCAGGCTAAGCATTTCTATAAAAATTTCTAGTCAATACTATGGTACTAACTAGTTTTCAGCTAGGGTGACAAGGTATATGAATTCAAGATTCAAATTGGCTATATACAAAGGATCATGGGTATATCTAAAATTCAAATCAAATTTGAATTACATTTGAATAAAGATACGCATGCATATACAGTAAAACAATATAAATAATTTAAAATATTAGGTTCAACATGGTCAAAGGTGTAACTTGCCTCGATCGAAGTTCTGCTACGATTCATCGAATTCAAACTCTCCGGAATCGTCAATATCTAACGAAATAATCAATTCAAAGCAAATTCAAAACAAAAATTCAAATGAAATCCAAATAACTTCCAAAAATAATAAAATAAACTGGGAGACAGAATTTTGAATTTTGGATGTGGGTCAACAATTTTTAAAAGGAATTGAGGCTTTTAAAAGAAGTTGGAAGTTTTAATTTAAATTTAAACCTTGGAATTACAAAATATATTCAAATCAAATTTAAATAAATTTCAAAATTTCAAAATTATTCCAGAAATGGATAGATCATGATTTTAGAAAAATTTAGAAATTTGAATGGGTCAATTTGGAGTTAAAATGCAAAAGTTATAGCGTTCCAAAGTTTGAATTCAAAATAAAAGAAAAGGGTATTTTCTGGATTTATTTTTAAACCGAAAAGGATTTATGACGTCAGCGCGAATTATTTCTCTAAAGGAAATTATAGATTATGACGTCAGCCCTAGGATTATGATATTCCTGCAAAGGCTGACAGGTGGGGCCCGGGTGTCATGGACCGAGTCCATGGACCCGAGGGAAGGGTGAGTGGCGGCGCGCACGGGAACGGATGGCGCGACGTGGCGCCACGGGGCCGCGCGTGGTCGCGCGTGGTCGCCACGCCACGGCTTTATGCCGACGTGGCGGACGCCGCGCAGGTGGCGAGGGGCGTGCGGTGGCGCCGGCGTGGCGCCGATCCGCCGCCACCGCCGCCACGCCGCCGCTAACTCGCCCGACGGCCGACGTGGCTGGCCGGCGGCGGCGCGGCGCTCGGTTCGATGGTCGCCGGAGTTCGTGAGCGGCGGCGCGGCCGAGGGCACCAAAATGAAGAGGAGGGTGCGGGATCGACGGTACCTTGCGCGAAGCCGGGATGACCGGAGAGGGAAATCGGCGGAGAGGCGGCGGTCGAGAAGGCTTCACGGCGCGGAGTAGCTCCGGTGGTGCACGTGTTCGGGAGGTGATCGCCGGTGTTCACCGGGCACCAAAGCAAGGTCGGGAGGCTTCGCGAGGGGCGAGGGGCTTGAGCTGGCGGAATCGCCGCCGGAGTAGCCGGAGCCGCGGAGGGAAATCGGGCGCGGGGGCTCCGGGCTCAATGTTGTGAATTGGAGGCACGGGGAGCGGCGGTGTGGGTGGAGGAATCTCGGGAGGTCCTTTTATAGGCGGGAGAGCGGTAGAACCGTCGCGCGCACTCGCCGGATTTGGGGAATTAACGCGACGGTGAAGGAGGCGTGTCGGGGAATTAATGCCTGCAACGGACGCGTGGAGGATCAATTGCGATCGCGATTAGCGCGGGGCATCGCGCGAGGAAGAAAGGAAAGGGGGCCGGGGAGACGGAGCTGACGAGTGGGGCCCGCACGTCAGCGAGAGAGAAAGAAAAGGAAGGAGCGAGGGGGACGGTCGGATGCTTGACGGGTGGCACGGGGGAGAGATCGGGACACCGAGCGCGTTGCGGCGGGGTAAGTGAAGGGGACGGCCGAGATTCGATCCGACAACGAAGATCGATCGGCCGGCGGTGCTTAAGTGGGAAGGGCGCCACGATGAGGTACGGCAATAGGGGACGGCTCGGATGAAACCACGGCCGATCGGAGGGGGAATGAAGCGCGAGCGGTAAGTCGCGGGAAGCGGCGGGGATTGAACCGGGCGGGAGAGCGGACGGCTAGATACGCGACACGCGTCGCACGCGGAGAGAGGGGAGGCGGGGGAGAGGGTTTAAGTTAGATCGGACGGCTGAGGGGGAATCCGGCGGCGGAGGGGACGCCGATGCTTGACACCTGGCGGCCGGGAGGGGTTTTTTGGGATTTTCTTTCTTTTTGATTTTCCAGAAATGCTATTAAGCTTTAGAAAACTCAGAAAAATACCAAATAAATTTTGAAAAATCCAGAAAAATTCAGAGAACTATCTGGAGCTATTCTAGACTTAATAAAAATATGTCCCACTCATTTTAACAAGTATAATTTGCAAAGGTACAATTTGATTTTGAAGGGAATGTTTTAATTCCTTCTAAAATCTAGAAAAATTAATATAATCTCATATTTGACTTAAGGAAGCTGAAATACATTTGTTTTAACTTTTAGTAATGCAATAAATTTATTTTTAATTTTTATAAATTAAAGTTTATAATTTTTCTCGAATCAGGACTTTAACATAACTCCAGAAAATCCAATAAACTCCAGATTTAATTTTCAATAAAGGAACACAATTTTGGGATGTTACTTATAAATGTTTTGAATGCTACATATCTGATGTCCAGAGCAACAGCTCCACATCGGACGCTTCACTCCAAAGCTGCACATCCATCTCAGAAAAAATGCACACCCTTCTCTCTCCCCTGCTTCTTCTCCTCTCCTCCAAGCTCTTCACTTCCACCCCATTCCTTCCCCCAAACACACCAATTAAAACCAAAATTAAGTCTTGCATATATGATTTTTTGATTTTCGATCCTGAATCTACCCAAGCATTCACTCAATTTATACATGCATGGGCACTTGAGGAGTTTTGAATTGAGAGAGAGAAAGGAGGAAGTAGAGTGGCTGGGGACGTCTCACGAGCGTTCACTGCTGCTGTTGCTGCTTTGGCTCCTCTCCCACGCTATCAATTGCTTCGACGAGGCCTAGATCACCGCTAGTGCTGGAGGCTGTCGTCATGAAGGTGGTTTGGAGAACTCTAACACCCCACCAATGGAGGACAGAGGAAGAGATCAAGAGAGTGGGAGGGGAAGGCATTAGGGAGTAGTGAAGAACGAGTTAGATTTTTAGATTGTTACATATGTTGCAGCCGTGTTTTTCAAATGCTGGCACAACAGTCCTTTGAAATCGTGCGGTTGGTACCCGTGATATTGCATATATTTCCTAACTATAAATGAAGCTCCTATTATCCTTAGATATTGCAGTAACACTTTTTCAAATGTGTTGTGTCTAATTCATTGCAGATGTTCCCCACAGAAAACAATGTTGCGGATGTTGTTTCTGATTGTTGCTTACCCATTCTAGAATGTTGCAGTGGTTGCAACATCATCAATTTATTGTTTTTGATTGTTGCTTAGCTGATTTGTAAGTTTAATTAGTTTTTGTTGAGAGAACACACATCATAGTTAGCGTGGCAAAACAACACTACCAAACCACTACTGGTGGTGTGCAATGGTGTGTCATTGTTGTTTTACCAAGTGGCCAAAAAGTGTCATCTTTAAAAATTAAGTTAGATATAAGGGGGTGTTTACAAAATATAATTAGCATATTTAATTAAAAATCCCTTAGTAGTGAGAAATTTACAGTGATGAACTATCACATTGTCACTACTTTACTAAAAGTAGTGGCAAATATTACTCCCTCTGTTGATTTTTATATGGAGTGGAAATGTTTTGAGATTCAATCTTTGTAATTTTTTGCCAACAATTAATTCGATAATATATAGGTTATATGGTATATATAAGTGATACAGGATACCGTTGCATTCGTATATGAAGTACTTTCTTGTGGTCATGATTTTTGTAGTTATGAAGAATTATATTGTAAAATAAATATGCAGTCATAAGTTTAATCTGGGAGACCGTATCAAGTTAAAATGTTCCTTATAAAAATCAATGGAGGGAGTTTGTAGTTACAAAATAGCGTAGTAGTGACGATTCTGCAGTGAAATATTGTCATGAAGTTATGATGTTAGTATTTATCGATAATTACTGGCAAAATATTATGTCGTCATAGGACACTTTAGTACTGACGATTCTATTGTCAGGAGCATATTGGCAAAAATATGCTATGTAGTGAATATTATCTTCTACAGTCACGAGCTATCATATTGCCACTATTTATTTATTATCAGTGGCACAATATTATATCATCATAGTACATTTTAGATGATTCTACAGCTACAACTAATGTGTTGTCACTATTTTATTATAATTAGTGGCACACTATGGCCCTGTTCTTTGTGGTTTCTAAAAGCTGCTTTTGGCTTTTGCTACAGTAACTAACTTTTAAACGGAGTATTTTTTTAAGATGGGGTCTACAAGTTAATTGTAGTACACGTTAAAAAACTAATATTTGTATCATCAAAAATTGCAAGCGAGTATCTTTTTTTTCCGTAATCTCTGTCGCAAATAGCCAAAAACCATCAGCCGCAGCCAAAAAGAACAGGCCCTATGTTGTCACTACAGGGAGGGAGCATAGTAATAACTTTGCAGTGATGAATTTTGTTGTCGTCACCACTTTTTATATGGTTGGTGATAAGCAATACACAATCATACAATCATATAAGATGGGCCTGTTTGATATGGTTGTTGCTTATGATTTTTGACTGAAATTTTTGAATTTTAGCTATTTGTGATAGAAATTACGGAGAGAGAAATACTCGCGTGCGATTTTAGATGATACATATGTTGGGCTTTTAACGTGTACTATAATTAACTTATAAACTTCGTCTTTAAAAAAATACTCCGTTTGAAAGTTAGGTACTGTAACAAAAACCAAAAGCCGTTTTGAGAAGCCGAAAAGAATAAGCCCGTAATTGTTTGAAGAAACTTTGTACAACTATTTTACCATGGTAGTATATTTGATTGAAAGCGGATGATATTTTTTAAAGTACGGTTAATGGAGAAAAGCATATTATGTTAGTATGTCCACATTTTTTTTAACACATGCCGATCGAGTGTGCTGGTAGCAGAAAAATTGACATGCATGAGCTTATTCATATTGGTTTTTGATTTTAACTTTAGCTTATAAATAGTAAAAGGTTGTAAAGAAACTTACATAAAGAGGCACTCGCTAGTTTGAGATTTTAGCCGATATAAATAAAGTCGCTATAGTATGTACTACAATTAATTAGTATACTCCGTCTTAAAAGGATACTTTGTTTGAAAGTTAGATACTATATAAAAATTATTTACTATAAAAAATAGTTTTTAGAAGTCAATACGTTCGCGCTGGAGTTCAGTTGGCAATACAGCTTTGTGTTCGATAGGTTGTGCTGGAAACTGATAGCCTTGCTTTTTTTTTTTTAATCTATAGGAGAATCGCCAGAACCAGCGGTCTGAGATCACAGGATCCATTATCAAATTTAGGAGCTTCCTTTCGTCTATGCAGGCATTTGTTGTGCAACACATGTTCCTAGGGAAGCAAACTGTGCTGCTTATTTGTGTGTGCAACAACCAAATCTGTAGGTGATCATTAATAAAGAGGTCCTCGTTGATACTTAAAGAAAAAAAAGGATGAGATTTTTTTGAAGTACGATTAGTGGAGAAAAGCATATTATGTTAGTATATCCTCATTTTTTTAAGGGAGCTGGGCCTGGACGTACTGCTGTGTGTCGTACTGAGTGGAAACACGGAAACACCATTGTGCATGTGCGCCGTCTGATCGTGCTTCAAACGCTCCAGATGCAAGCTAGATTCCCCTAGTCAACTTACTAGCAGGTTTATAAAATAATAAAGCCCCGGGTGTTAGTGTTATTGTTATGAAGTACCCCTCGCAGATTGAGGGCCTCTTTGGAACATACCAATCTAAAAACGTAGAAATAAGAAAAAGGTAGGATTTGAATACCATGGCTTATTGAATACTACAGGAAATAAAACCATAGAAATTGCTCCAAAGAGACGATTGGATGCCTCACGAAAAAATGCTGAAATTTTGAGATTAGATGATACTTGATTAGAGAGAGTGACGAGAGAAAGACACACTATGCATTGGATTTCTCAAGGAATTCTTAACATGAGGTTTAAGCAAATGTGTTGAATCCTCCAAAAAGTGGAGGAAAGGAAAGAATCCTATAGGAATTCTTAAGACTAATCCTACATTTCAAAGGGTTCCCTAGAAATACAATTCGATGAAATCTCTCCAAAAATCCTCTGTTCCAATGAACCCTGAGCGCACGAGCACCCCAAAATTATCTTTCCCGCATCGGGTTTCCACTGGCAGCTGGCTCTGTCAACCTTGGCGCTCAGTGGCCTATGTGAACTTCCGTTCCGCGCCTCGGACCCGACCCCAGTGCTAGCGACTCGTACGGAAGTCGAAGAGAACCAACCCGTGTGATACATGCCAACTAGCTCAACAACTTTAGTGCACGTTTCCGATATACGATCTGAATCTAAGGCTCGTATTGGTGCCGTTTTGGTCTGTGAAACAGAGATGGCCGAGAGGGATGTGAGGGTGGTCAACCAAGGGAGAAGTGATGCTGTGACCGTTGGGTGATCTGACCGTGTGCATGGAAGCGTATGCAACATGGGACGAGTTATCTACAGGAGTCCTAGCCCTAATGGAGTCTTTCCGTTTATTAGTTTAGTTCCAGTGTATGTGCGCGTGATTTGTTAGTCGATTTGCGGTAGAATTGTAAGCGCTAAGCACGTGAGCTTGTATAGGTGTACTAGTGTCGGTTTTGGAGAGTAGTGCATAAAACTGGACTTCTCCTAGAAACCGGGCTGGTTTTATTAGGGAATTGTAATGGGTGCGTCCAGGACATGTGGTGTGTGTGGTAGAGTCGACCTATGGCCTAGTAATGCGTGCGTGTAGGGGAAGATATAACACTTTGCTGACATCCTTGTAATTTTTGCAGATGAGTTTTTGCTTGCGTTAAGAAAACAGAAAATGCCCGGTTGGGTGCATATGGTGTATCGCTTGTTCTTGCGAATTCTAATCAGGAATTACACTTGGCGTAGGGATTCTCGTCTTGTACGGGAGTTTACTTGCTAGATTGTGGGATCCTTTCATCCAAGGTTGTGCATCGTGGTGCGTGCGGTTGAGAGAATCTACCTTGGTGGAGTTTGGTGGAAAGATTGCAGGCTACGCATTGGGAAGGGTATCATGAGAGATCGGGTCATCTACGTGTGTGAGAATCCATTAAGTTATTCAACGATAATTCAGTTCTTGCTTTTTGTGTCATGTTTCAGGAGCAAAAATTTCTATGTTCAGTTCTAGAGCAAATAAGGTGGTTCTGACATTGAAGATGTTAGATATAGAGTTTGTATTCTATTCCATATATATCTTATCTCTATATAGCATATATTCTATTCCAAATAAGGTGGTTCTTATCTCTACGTTCAGTTCTATATATATATGTTAGTGATATGCCCTAGAGGCAACATGGAGATGTTGTATATCACATACTATATTTATGATACATTACTTTGTTCCTTGGAATAGACATCATCATTATTGATCAATGAGTATGTGATTTATTCATGAGATTCTTAAATACTAAAATGTTGCTATTTCTAAATAATCCCTGATCATATATCATATGAGGAACAAATATAATTCAAAGACAAAGATCAGCATATGTATTGATTGATGATCATGTCTCATGGATCATGGTATGGTGATACCAAATCAATAATATGGACATGTGTTAGTGAACATATGTTGGATAGACCTGCCATGAGACACTGCAGAGATTTCATGTGTCATCAGTTGGTCTCAAGTAGTGTTTATGTAGAATCCTTAGACTTGAGATCATCATGGTTCCCAACATGAGTAGTAGCTTATTTTGGGACTACTAAACACTACTCCATAACTGGGTAGTCATAAAAGTAGTCTTCAGGTTTGCCATGAAACATGTAGTGGGATGTGAATGATCAAGATATAATTTGCCCCTCCTTATGGGAGAGATATCTCTGGGCCCCTCGATGTAATGGATTATGAAAGTGCATGGCCATGCCAAGGTGATTGAGGAGTCAATCACAAGTTTATAATCCATCACGGAATCGAGAGAGTGATTGAGCTATTAAGAGGATGACACAGGTCTCGCCTTGAGCTCAATCTATATCGTGAGGCAAAGGGATTCGTACATGAGAGAACATTACAGGTTCAGCCGATATGATCTTTACGTATACTTTGGGGTTAATATGTCTTACTAGAGGCCGCTATTAACAGGATGACCGAAAAGGCGTTTCCGGGTCACGACCAAGTATACGTGAACCTACAGGGTCGCACGCTTAACGGGTTGGAACACTAATTCGAATATGATTCGGATATGGGCTCAATTCGGATAGAGATCCGAATAGACTCCTATTGGGCCTCGGTCCGCAAGGCCCAAGTGAGGTGGTCTATATATGGAGGCGAGGGGCTGAGGGTCACGCACCAGTTAAACCCTAGCGTAACCCTAGCCGCCACCTCCCGAGCCAAACCCTAGCCGCTCACGAGTGCTAGTACACTCGCGATCGGCATTCCAACCCCGGACGTGGATACCGGTGGAGGCGCTGCTCGTTGCGGTGTTGATCGGCGTCAACAACCTACAGATTGGATCCACTCGTGGTGTGGTTGATTGCATGGAGGAGACGATCTGTTCGGGACGATCGGCTAATTCCACTACTATCTCGACGCGCGTGGTTGGATCGGCTTCTCCAACTCTTCTTCCGCTGCACTACGCGTCTAGTGGTAACGATCCATGATTCTTCTTTAAGCATGATGTCCTTGTGTGCGCGGTAGAAAAATTTTGTTTTCTGCTTTCGTAGCCTACGCGCATTCCTTTAGTAGTATCAGAGCCATCTTGCTTAGTTTGTAATCTGGATCAGGTGGTTCATGTGATGAATCGGTGGTAGCACGGGTTGATGAGATCAATTGGTCATAAGGGGTTGAAATAGGTATGAGTTGATAGCATCATATGACCAATAAGATTAGTTTGTGCTCCTTCTTTGATGTACGTGCGACTTACCCCTACTGGCTGGAATCACCATCGAGGCTAACTGCGCGCACAATCAGTAGATCGAGCCAAAAGATCGAGGTCTTGTGTTGTGGTCTCCTCAAGTATATCGATCGCGATGATCAATATGATTGATCTAATGAAAATTGAGACATTTTGAATGGTTCGGATTTGGGTTGATTTGATCGGCTCGATAAGATTTTCATAGCGATTTCATAGATGCGATCTATGTAATTCTGTGAGGTTTTCAAAGAATACGATTCTACGTCTAACTTGTTTTTACAGAGAATGGTGTGAATAGTATGGCCCTATAGCTTATTGGAATGTATGAGATGTATGTGATGCATGTAACATTCGTTCATGGCCTGCGTGTCATGACTATTTCAGCTATTGTTAGCTGTATATATTGTATTTAACGACCTGCGTATCGACCTTAATGCTTGAATCTATTTTTGTAATCTTCAATTATTGGTAGTAGCCTAGTTTTGAGGTTACAAGCTTTCAAGTATGGTGGCCTAAAGGAGTGATGTGGAGGATGGAGATCGTCTACACCTACATGGAGATGGATATCACCTTTTTGGGCCATACTACTTCACAGTTAAATGTGTTTATCTATGATGTTATATATCTTATTCTTATGCAATGATATATGTGATATGTTGCTTTGGTAGGATAGAATCCCTCTTAAAATTAGGTGTTTATGCCCTTCCATATGTTGCACCAAAAGATAATGATCACCGTATGGTAGGTCTACCAAAGTAGAGTGCCGTCGGTTATCATCATTATTTGGGGTAGATGTCGGACATCTACATGCGGAAGCATTTGGTTTACTTAACAAGGTTATCAAAATAGTTTTGGACCTTGGGGCATAGTTTGAGGCCAGGGCATACTGATGTCACCCAAAATAGAGTCACAAAGGGATGTGATTAGCAAGGTGTTGCTTACCCATGTCACTAGTTTTCTAGCTGTGATGCCAAAGCTTACTAGGAATTAGTGAAATGAGGATCTTGACCCACTATGTAACTTAGAGGGAGTTTTTGTTGCAAAACTCATAGTGGGAGTCTTTTGTTAAATAGTTTAATAAAAGATGAACATAAACATAGTGCTAAACTTTGCATATTCTTGTGTTGTAGATCATGTCAGCTAACGCCGCATCCAGTACTTTTAATTTGCGATCTGTTCTTGAGAAAGAAAAACTCAATGGAACAAACTTTTTGGATTGGTATCGCAATTTGAGAATTGTTCTCAAGCAAGAGCGCAAGGAATATGTCCTTGAGTCTCCTTACCCCGAAGACTTGCCTGATAATGTTACTGTGGCTGCACGGAGAGCTTATGAGAAACAAACGAATGATTGCCTTGATGTGAGCTGTCTCATGCTTACCACAATGTTCTCTGAGCATCAGAAGCAATATGAGAACACAGATGCCTACAATATCATTGTAGGGTTACGTGGTATGTTTGAGAACCAAGCAAGGGCTGAGAGGTTCAATACTTCAAAGTCCTTATTTGCGTGCAGGCTTCCAGAAGGGAATCCCATCAGCCCTCATGTGATTAAGATGATTGGCTACATTGAGAGTCTGGAAAAGGTTGGTTTTCTGTGGGACCCCGGAGCAGCAACTCCAGAATCTTCTGTGTATTACCGCACTAGTCCCAGATCAAAGCTAGTGCACACAGTTAAACAGACATGATACATAACCAACAACGCTTTATTACAATAATCGAGAGTACAGACCTCGAAGTCTTTTATTATATATGAGGTTTTAAGACCTCACACCAAACAAAAATTACAGCGGAAGCAAAAGAAACTTAAGCAAGACCCATCAATACACCACAGGCAATTGACTGGGGAAACGCAACCTAGAAATCCGGAAAGCCTTCATCGAATCCATCCACGAAGTAGTCGTAGTCCGCCTCTTGAGCTTCAACCTCCTCTGAGAGTTGTTTTAAAGTGTAGTATGTGAGTACATAAAGTACTCCGCAAGTCTTGGGAAAGATGCAGTAGATGCAGGGCTTAACAAAGGAAGGTTATATGGTTCTTTTGCATAAAGCAGCATTTTGTTTCAAATACCATTATGTAATTTCGAAAGCATCAATTTAACAAAATAGTTGCAATACTGAAACTAGATACAATTTTCTAGTGAAGGTTCCAACCACCAACACTAGTACAAAGGCTCCATCCGCCAAGGTTTAAAATTACGGGTTCCATCCACCCTCACTGGCTCCATCCGCCATGACACACATTCTCAAGAGTTCCAACCACTCCCGAGTTCCCAAAACTTTGTTTTAAAATCAAAATCAAAAGTCTACCATGTGAATGCATTCCTTGCCCGCCCTTGACCGTGGGCACGGCTATTCGAATAGTTTTATTACTCTGCAGAGTTGGTACAACTTTACCCACAAGAGACAAATTATCTTAATAGTCAACATGCTTCCATTGGCATGAGACCCAGATAAAATATCACAAAGCCTTTACCTCACTCTAGTCTAGCTAGATACCACCATTGAGGTTTCACCATTGAAGGGTTAAATCCACCACAGTCAGAAGCCCCCTCTTGCGCCATGCGAGTACAGTAAATCCCTGTTCCTCACTATGAGTAAACCAGTAAATCCCTGGCACCCATTTTCCACTGGTGGCACCTAAACTAAACTAACGTAAGTTATTCGGCTAGGTCATACCCATATAGACTTGTGGTTGTACCAGAGTGCTCGGTTTGGACAATCACAAGCGTCGGTCCTTACTCGACTAGGCGGAACATACACTTTACAAGATCTCGTGCTTACCGCACCAATCCAAACCAACCATCCGCCCAAGTCTAAAACAAATTTTCACCATTTTATTTTATTTAAAATGAACAGTGGCAACACCAATCACCACTAAATTTTTGAATACAACAGACTAGTTTAAAGAATTATAATTTCCCATTCCAAAGTTACAAAGGTTAAATAGCATGACTAAGCATTTTACTACCATTCTAATATTTGTCAAAGATTTAATAATAATCTCATTATTGAGACAAAGAACATCCTAAGGTTACAAAGGTACATGGCATTCAACTGCAATTGAGGGCATAACAAGGTTGGATTAACTAATACCTTAAGACATAAGTTATCATTTTATGTAACATAGCAATGCATCTAAATTTAAAATAATAAAATAATTTTAGCAAACATAGGCACAAGATGATCAAAGGAGACTTGCCTTCTTGCGCTATATGGAACTTCTTCTTGCGGATCGGAAAAATCTTGGCGACGTCGGGTTCTACGCACAAACGACAAAACAAACAAATAAATAAATGCAAATAAAATCACAAAAATATAAAATATATACTGCAACTTAGATTATGATTTTAGACAAATTTAGAAATTTGAATCACTGGATTCGGAGTTCGGACGACGGAGAACGAGCGATTGGAAGTTTGATCGGTTTGGAAATTCCAGAAAATGCAAAACGAGAGAATATTCTCTGGAATCTTATTTTGGCTGATTTTTGGGATATTGTGGAGTGTATGACACGTGGGGCCCGGTTGTCATTGGGTACAGATTTTTATTTTAATAATTTATGACAAGTGGGTCCCGCTTGTCATTGACTAAAGGTGAACAAAAATTGGCTAATAGTCCAACCGAAAATTGCATGCCCAGGATTTGAACACACAACCTCATGCATGCATGCACTAACATGTCTCCCCTAGCCAAATGGGCATCTAGTCTTTCTTGGCAAAGGAGCAACAACAAATTAAATAAACAAGATTGAATATAATTGAAGAAGGAATCATGGAGGGAGACATAGGGGCGCGCACGGGCGGCTCACCGGCGACCGGCGGCGGGGCGGCGTAGGGCGGCGGGGTAGCCGGGGTGGCGGGAGAGGTAGGAGGCGGAAGCCAGCCGAAAATGAGGAGGAAAAGGAAGAGAATGATGAGGGAATGCCAATTTATAGAAAGATAAGAGAGGGGAAGAGATTTCAGTTTTGAGAAGGTTAAAGGTTGGGAAACGGCCGGGAGATTGATGAGGGTGATTAGGGCGTCCGTTTCCACGCTTTAATCGGGAGTTAAGAGGAGGAAACGGATGGTAATTAAAGCTTTGTTTCGGCTCTAATGGTGGAGGAGAGAGAGAGTGGGAGGAGGAAGAAGGAGAGGTTGAAGAAACATATGACATGTGGGGTCCATGAGTAATAGAGAGAGGGAGGAAGTGAAGGGGTACGGGCCGTCAGATTCGCGACACGTGGCAAGTGAGTAGATGATAGCCTTTGGATGAATATGAAGGGGTAAGTGACTTTGTATGGCTAGGATTAACTCGTGGAGAGAGATGGATTTAATCCGAGAACGACACGTGGCAGGCTAGGATTAAAATGATTTTTATTTTCGGAATAAAATTTCAGAAAATACTAGAAACTTTATAAATACTTAGAAAATAGCTAATATAGTCTAAAAATTCCAGAAAAATCATAAAATATTCCTGGAAGCATTTTAGACTTAGGAAAAATATTTTTAATTTCAGATTTGCATTTAATATATTTATAAAATACTTTTTGACTTTCAAAATTAATTTTTAATTCTAGAAAACTCTCAAAAATTAATTAATAAATTAGGGAAGGCTAGGAAAAATAAAATAAACTCTTTTTAGCTTTAATAAAATATTTAAAATACATTTTCTTGCTTTAAATTTTAAATAAAAACTAGAAACAAAAATCCAACTAGGCTCCAGAAAATCCAAATAAACTCCAGATATTTTTAAATAATTATTTTGGAATTAGTTTTGAAGAAAGCAAATTTTTGGGATGTTACAAATCTACCCCCCTTAGAAAGAATCTCGTCCCGAGATTCGGATGACTAGGAAAAAGAAAGGAGAGGGAAACTAGGTTTTTAGATCTTCCTCGCGCTCCTATGTTGCTTCTGATTCTGAACCAAACTGAGATTAGGTTGGTACCAAATAAACAAGAAACTTACCAAGCTTGGTCACTGCCTTCGAAGCATTGTTCACGGTGATGTGGTTAACTCGTCCTCTCCCTTGCGATTGCGGGGTCCTCGGAGTTTTTCCTGGAGTCTGAGATACTCCTCGTCCTTGCCCTGCAGCTGGAGCTCGCTCTGGTGTAGTCCCCAAATTGAAAGGTATTGGAGTGATAACTTGAGGTTTCTGTGGGCACTTGCTAGCATAATGCCCCTTCTCGTGACACCGGAAACATTGCACTCCTGCAGCTGATGTGTTACTTTTCTGAGGTTGGACTCCGGTATAGAGGTGGGGTTCTTGCATCACTGAATGGGGTGCTGATCTTGGAGTTCTTAGTGCATCTGCCTCTTTGTTGGAGCTTGGTTGAACAGGTGGATTCATTCGGGTCTTGAAGCGCTTGCATTATCTGCGTCGAAAAGCCATCTTTCTCTTACGAGATTCTGTAGTTGACATTGAGCATCTTCTGAACAAGAGCTTTGTTGACCAAATCTTTGAAAAGTAGGATAATCATTGGACACTAACTGCACCTTGAGATTGGGATCCAAACCTCCCATAAACCTCCAAATCTTTGCAGCATCAGATGCTACATCCTCTGGTGCATACCTTGATAATTGAATGAACTTACTCAAGTACACGGAAACGCTAAGGTTCCCCTGCTGCAGTTGGTGAAATTCCTTCCTTTTCATTTCCATGATGCTCAAAGGTATGTGAGTGGTACGAAAAGCTTCCACAAACTCTGCCCAAACAATACTCTCAGCATCTTGGTGTGCAGCGCAGAAGTTTTCCCACCAGTTTGCAGCAACGCCCTTGAGTTGGTGGACAGCAAACAAGACTTTTTCATATTCATTACATTGAGCTAAATTTAACTTCCTTTCCACTTCCTTAATCCAATCATCTGCTTCCAACGGATCAGCAGATCCTGCGAAAATCGGAGGTCGGGTCCTCATGAACTCTCCTAGCTTAGACTGCGGTGCTTGGATAGGTGCTGGCTGAACTTGATTGACTTGATTTTGAGTAAGGGCTTGAAGAAGTTGCAACTGCATAGCCATCATCTGTTCCAAATTTGGGGCTTGAGCTGGCGGAGGAGGAATTGGGGTATTGCTGTCATTGGGTCCTTGGTTGTTGCCGGTGTTGCTTCTTGTATTCACCATCTGAAGCGGTAACCAGAGTTGACAAAAGGTAAGAGGGAAGTAGCATAGATAAGAGGTCAGGGAACAACTAAATAACATCCCAAACAAACACTCAAGAGAGAAGCAAACTCCAACCAAGAGATGCTTAGCTCAAAAACAAAAATAGTTTTTAAAGATGGCTGTACTACAAGCACACAAAGGCTTGATGCAGTCCATCTAGCACCAACAAGCAATATACATAAACGTTCTAAAATCGTAGGACTTTACTTGGGTACTATGAACTAAAGAACTGCTCCTCAATTCTTCATGACGACATGGTTCTCTGGGTGCTTCTCAGACTTGATCTCTCTAACCCTTCTATAGAAATTACAAAGGAAAGTGGATCTAATTACCATTCTTAAAAGTGAGTAAACAGATAGATAAGATAGAATACCATGTTGAAGGTAAGGATAGAAAGATGAGAAAAGCACATTATTAATTTTTTTATTTTACAAAATAAATTTTGAAGCTTTTCTAATAACGGCCATTCTAACTAGGTTACGCCCTACAGTCAAATTGGCTCTGATACCACTTCGTGGGGGACCGGAGCAACAACTCTGAATCTTACGTGTATTACCGCACTAGTCCCAGATCAAAGCTAGTGCACACAGTTAAACAGACATGATACATAACCAACAACGCTTTATTACAATAATCGAGAGTACAGACCTCGAAGTCTTTTATTACATATGAGGTTTTAAGACCTCACACCAAACAAAAATTACAGTGAAGCAAAAGAAACTTAAGCAAGACCCATCAATACACCACGTGCAATTGGTGGGAAACGCAACCTAGAAATCCGGAAAGCCTTCATCGAATCCATCCACGAAGTAGTCGTAGTCCGCCTCTTGAGCTTCAACCTCCTCTCGAGAGTTGTTTTAAAGTGTAGTATGTGAGTACATAAAGTACTCCGCAAGTCTTGGGAAAGATCACGATAGATGCAGGGCTTAACAAAGGAAGGTTATATGGTTCTTTTGCATAAAGCAGCATTTTGTTTCAAATACCATTATGTAATTTCGAAAGCATCAATTTAACAAAATAGTTGCAATACTGAAACTAGATACAATTTTCTAGTGAAGGTTCCAACCACCAACACTAGTACAAAGGCTCCATCCGCCAAGGTTTAAAATTACGGGTTCCATCCACCCTCACTGGCTCCATCCGCCAGGACACACACTCTCAAGAGTTCCAACCACTCCCGAGTTCCCAAAACTTTGTTTTAAAATCAAAATCAAAAGTCTACCATGTGAATGCATTCCTTGCCCGCCCTTGACCGTGGGCACGGCTATTCGAATAGTTTTATTACTCTGCAGAGTTGGTACAACTTTACCCACAAGAGACAAATTATCTTAATAGTCAACATGCTTCCATTGGCATGAGACCCAGATAAAATATCACAAAGCCTTTACCTCACTCTAGTCTAGCTAGATACCACCCGCTGAGGTTTCACCGCTGAAGGGTTAAATCCACCACAGTCAGAAGCCCCCTCTTGCGCCATGCGAGTACAGTAAATCCCTGTTCCTCACTATGAGTAAACCAGTAAATCCCTGGCACCCATTTTCCACTGGTGGCACCTAAACTAAACTAACGTAAGTTATTCGGCTAGGTCATACCCATATAGACTTGTGGTTGTACGGTAGTGCTCAGTTTGGACAATCACAAGCGTCGGTCCTTACTCGACTAGGGCGGAACATACACTTTACAAGATCTCGTGCTTACCGCACCAATCCAAACCAACCATCCGCCCAAGTCTAAAACAAATTTTCACCATTTTATTTTATTTAAAAAGAACAGTGGCAACACCAATCACCACTAAATTTTTGAATACAACAGACTAGTTTAAAGAATTATAATTTCCCATTCCAAAGTTACAAAGGTTAAATAGCATGACTAAGCATTTTACTACCATTCTAATATTTGTCAAAGATTTAATAATAATCTCATTATTGAGACAAAGAACATCCTAAGGTTACAAAGGTACATGGCATTCAACTGCAATTGAGGGCATAACAAGGTTGGATTAACTAATACCTTAAGACATAAGTTATCATTTTATGTAACATAGCAATGCATCTAAATTTAAAATAATAAAATAATTTTAGCAAACATAGGCACAAGATGATCAAAGGAGACTTGCCTTCTTGCGCTATATGGAACTTCTTCTTGCGGATCGGAAAAATCTTTGGCGACGTCGGGTTCTACTGCGAAACGACAAAACAAACAAATAAATAAATGCAAATAAAATCACAAAAATATAAAATATATACTGCAACTTAGATTATGATTTTAGACAAATTTAGAAATTTGAATCACTGGATTCGGAGTTCGGACGACGGAGAACGAGCGATTGGAAGTTTGATCGGTTTGGAAATTCCAGAAAATGCAAAACGAGAGAATATTCTCTGGAATCTTATTTTGGCTGATTTTGGGATATTGTGGAGTGTATGACACGTGGGGCCCGGTTGTCATTGGGTACAGATTTTTATTTTAATAATTTATGACAAGTGGGTCCCGCTTGTCATTGACTAAAGTGAACAAAAATTGGCTAATAGTCCAACCGAAAATTGCATGCCCAGGATTTGAACACACAACCTCATGCATGCATGCACTAACATGTCTCCCCTAGCCAAATGGGCATCTAGTCTTTCTTGGCAAAGGAGCAACAACAAATTAAATAAACAAGATTGAATATAATTGAAGAAGGAATCATGGAGGAGACATAGGGCGCGCACGGGCGCTCACGGCGACCGGCGGCGGCGGCGGCGTGGGGCGGCGGGGTAGCCGGGGTGGCGGGAGAGGTAGGAGGCGGAAGCCAGCCGAAAATGAGGAGGAAAAGGAAGAGAATGATGAGGAAGGCCAATTTATAGAAAGATAAGGGAGGAAGAGATTTCAGTTTTGAGAAGGTTAAAGGTTGGGAACGGCCGGGAGATTGATGAGGGTGATTAGGGCGTCCGTTTCCACGCTTTAATCGGGAGTTAAGAGGAGGAAACGGATGGTAATTAAAGCTTTGTTTCGGCTCTAATGGTGGAGAGAGAGAGAGTGGGAGGAGGAAGAAGGAGAGGTTGAAGAAACATATGATATGTGGGGTCCATGAGTAATAGAGAGAGGAGGAAGTGAAGGGTACGGGCCGTCAGATTCGCGACACGTGGCAAGTGAGTAGATGATGGCCTTTGGATGAATATGAAGGGTAAGTGACTTTGTATGGCTAGGAATTAACTCGTGGAGAGAGATGGATTTAATCCGAGAACGACACGTGGCAGGCTAGGATTAAAATGATTTTTATTTTCGGAATAAAATTTCAGAAAATACTAGAAACTTTATAAATACTTAGAAAATAGCTAATATAGTCTAAAAATTCCAGAAAAATCATAAAATATTCCTGGAAGCATTTTACACTTAGGAAAAATATTTTTAATTTCAGATTTGCATTTAATATGTTTATAAAATACTTTTTGACTTTCAAAATTAATTTTTAATTCTAGAAAACTCTCAAAAATTAATTAATAAATTAGGGAAGGCTAGGAAAAATAAAATAAACTCTTTTTTGCTTTAATAAAATATTTAAAATACATTTTCTTGCTTTAAATTTTAAATAAAAACTAGAAACAAAAATCCAACTAGGCTCCAGAAAATCCAAATAAACTCCAGATATTTTTAAATAATTATTTTGGAATTAGTTTTGAAGAAAGCAAATTTTTGGGATGTTACATTTTCACCTTAGCCAAGAGTTGGCTACTGATGTGATTCTCCAGTCGCTTCCCCCGAGCTTTGAGCCATTCATAATGAACTATCACACGAATAACCTGGATAAGACCCTGGCTGAATTGCATGGGATGCTAAAATTTGCCGAGGAAAGCATTAAGAAAAGCAGCAATCATGTGATGATGATGCACAAAGGCAAAGGCAAGCCCTATGTCAAGAAAAGCGGTCAAAGAAAGTTAGCTCGATCGATGCGGCGAAAGTTCTAAGGCCAAGCGAGACAAGAAGAGCGTTGCTCATCTTGATGCGATTGTTTCTCTGTAAGCAATTAGGACATTAGAAAAGGCGCCCAAAGTACTTGGAAGATCTTGAGAAGAAGAAGGAAATCGACTTCCACTCCGAGTATAAATGTTATAGAGATCAATCTTGCTACTTCATCAAGCGATTCTTGGGTATTTGATACTGGATCGGTTGCTCACATTTGCAAATCGTTGCGGGGCTAATAAGAAGTAGAAGTTTGAGGAGGAGCGAAGTGGATCTTCGCGTTGGCAATGGAGCAAAAGTTGCTACTGTGTTGTTGGCACCATGCCATTGTCTTTACCTTCGAGATTAGTTTTGGAATTGAATAATTGTTATTGTGTTCCATCTCTTTCAAAGAACATTATTTACGCTTCATGTTTGCAAGCGAAGGTTATGACTTTAAATCTGTGGACAATGGTTGTTCTCTTTATTTCAAAGATATGTTCTATTGTCATACTCCATTGGTGAATGGGTTATCGTTCTTACTCTTGAAGGGTCACGGTCTATAACATTAATACAAAGAGGCAACGTTCGAATGATTTGAATCCACGTTTATTTGTACTTTGTCGCTTAGGTCACATAAATGAGAAAGCGTATCTGAAGCTCTATAGAGATGGTATTCTGCACTCATTTGATTTTGAATCATTAGAGACATGCGAATCTTGTTTACTTGGCAAGATGACAAAGGCACCTTTCACCGGTCAAGGTGAACGGGCAAGTGACTTATTGGCACTCGTACATACTGATGTATGTGGACCAATGAGCCTAATAGCCAGAGGTGGTTTTCAGTACTTCATAACTTTTACTGATGACTTTAGTAGATATGGGTATATCTACCTGATAAAGCATAAGTCTGAATTCTTTGAAAAGTTCAAAGAATTCCAAAATGAAGTACAAAATCATTTAGGCAAGACAATCAAGTTTTTACGATCTGATCGTGGAGGCGAGTATTTGAGCCATGAGTGCAGTAATCATCTAAAGGATTGTGGAATTGTTCCACAATTGACTCCATGAGAACACCTCAATGAAATGGGGTATCTCGAGCGGAGAAATCGCACCTTATTAGATATGGTGCGCTCCATGATGAGCCAAAGTGATCTTAGTTGTCTTTTTGAAGTGCGCTCTTGAAACACCAGCGTTCACACTAAACAGGTTCCATCAAAATCGGTAGAAAAGACACCTTATGAGATGTGGACGGGACAACGTCCTAGCTTATCTTTTCTTAAGATTTGGGGATGTGAGGCTTATGTAAAACGTTTACAATCGATAAGCTCACTCCTAAATCGATAAATGCTTCTTTATCGGGTATCCTAAGGAAATAAAAGGATATTACTTCTATAATCAAGAAGAAGGCAAAGTGTTTGTCGCTTGGCATGGTGTCTTCTTAGAGAAAGAGTTTCTCTCAAGAAGGGATAGTGGGAGCACAGGTGCAACTTGAAGAAATTCGAGAAACACAAAGCGTTTGGCTCCTCTGGAACCACAACAGGATGAACAAACTGTTGAAGAACCTGTTGTGGACACACCGGCACCACGTAGGTCAGAGAGGTCACGTCGTGCACCTGAGAGGTACATGTTCTTGACTACTCAACAACGGGACATATTTTTGTTAGACAACGATGAGCCTAAGACCTATGAAGAAGCGATGGTGGGATCAGACTCTGAGAAATGGCTTGAAGCCATGAGATCCGAAATTGAATCCATGCACAGTAATCAAGTTTGGAACTTGGTTGATCCACCTGATGGTGTTAAAACCATTGAGTGCAAATGGGTTTTCAAGAAAAAGATAGACATAAATGGAAATGTTCACATCTATAAAGCGCGATTAGTGGCCAAAGGTTTTAAACAAATTCAAGGTGTTGATTATGATGAAACTTTTTCGCCCGTCGCAATGCTAAAGTCTATTTGGATCATTCTAGCGATTGCTGCATATTTCGACTATGAAATATGGCAAATGGATGTGAAAACAGCTTTCCTTAGTGGAAATCTGAGTGAGGATGTGTACATGACACAGCCCACGGTTTTGTCGATCCATGTCGATTGGAAAGATATGCAAGCTCCAAAGATTTATTTATGGATTAAAGCAGGCATCTCGGAGTTGGAACATTCGTTTTGATGAAGTAATCAAAGGTTTTGGTTTCATCAAGAACGAAGAAGAGCCTTGTGTTTACAAAAAGGCTAGTGGGAGCGCACTCGTATTTCTGGTCTTGTATGTGGATGACATATTCGATCGGAAATGACATTCCTATCTCGAATCTGTTAAGTCTTCATTAAAAATAGTTTCTCTATGAAAGACTTAGAGAGGCGGCATATATTCAGGCATCAAGATCTATAGAGATAGATCAAAAAGGCTAATTAGATTAAGCCAAGATACGTACATTGATAAGGTGTTGAAAAGGTTCAACATGCAGGATTCCAAGAAAGGCTTTCTACCTATGTCACATGGTATCAATCTTAGCAAAAATCAGTGTCCTAGTACACCTGATGAGCGGGATAAAATGAATGCGATTCCATATGCTTCGGCTATTGGGACCATTATGTATGCCATGCTTTGTACACGTCCAGATGTCTCGTATGCTTTAAGTGCTACGAGTAGATACGATCGAGATCGGTGAAAGTCCTTTGGATTGCCGTAAAGAACATCTTGAAGTACTTAAGGAGAACTAAAGATGTGTTCCTCGTCTATGGGGATGAGGAAGAGCTCGTTGTAAATGGTTACACCGATGCTAGCTTCCAAACTGACAAAGATGATTTTAGATCGCAATCTGGATTTGTGTTCTGCCTAAATGGCGGTGCGGTGAGTGGAAGAGTTCCAAGCGGCAGCGGTTCTTGATTCTACAATGAGCCGAGTACATAGCGACTTCTAAAGCTGCCAAAGAGGCTGTTTGGATCAAGAAATTTATTTCTGAGCTTGGTGTGATGGCTAGTGCCTCCAGCCCAATAGACCTCTACTGTGACAATAGTGGGGCCATTGCACAAGCCAAGAAGCCTAGATCACACCAGAAGTCCAAGCACATTTTACGGCGATTTCATCTCATCCGCGAGATAGTGGCCGCTTCCCCAGCCAAAGTATGAGGCTCACACTAGGGTAATGGGTATTAGATACCTACATGATTGACTCTAGTGCAAGTGGTAGACTGTTAGTGATATGCCCTAGAGGCAACATGGAGATGTTATATATCACATACTATGTTTATGATACATTACTTTGTTCCTTAGAATAGACATCATCATTATTGATCAATGAGTATGTGACTTATTCATGAGACTCTTAAATACTAAAATGTTGCTATTTCTAAATGATCCCTGATCATATATCATATGAGGAACAAATATGATTCAAAGACAAAGATCAACATATGTATTGATTGATGATCATGTCTCATGGATCATGGTATGGTGATACCAAATCAATAATATGGACATGTGTTAGTGAACATATGTTGGATAGACTGCCATGAGACAACTGCGCAGAGATTTCATGTGTCATCGAGTTGGTCTCAAGTAGTGTTTATGTAGAATCCTTAGACTTGAGATCATTATGGTTCCCAACATGAGTAGTAGCTTATTTTGGGACTACTAAACACTACTCCGTAAATGGCTGGATAGTCATAAAAGTAGTCTTGAGTTTGCCATGAAACATGTAGTGGGATGTGAATGATCAAGATATAATTTGCCCCTCCTTATGGGAGAGATATCTGGGGGCCTCGATGTAATGGATTATGAAAGTGCATGGCCATACCAAGGTGATTGAGAGTCAATCACAAGTTTATAATCCATCACGGAATCGAGAGAGTGATTGAGCTATTAAGAGGATGACACAGTCTTGCCTTGAGCTCAATCTATATCGTGAGGCAAAGGGATTAAATGCGTGAGAGAACATTACGATTCAGCCGATATGATCTTTACGTATACTTTGGGGTTAATATGTCTTACTAGAGGCCGCTATTAACAGGGTGACCGAAAAGGCGTTTCCGGGTCACGACCAAGTATACGTGAACCTACAGGGTCGCACGCTTAACGGGTTGGAACACTAATTTGAATATGATTCGGATATGGGCTCAATTCGGATAGAGATCCAAATAGACTCCTATTGGGCCTCAGTCCGCAAGGCCCAAGTGAGGTAGTCTATATATGGAGGCGAGGGGCTGAGGGTCACGCACCAGTTAAACCCTAGCGTAACCTTAGCCGCCACCTCCTGAGCTAAACCCTAGCCGCTCACGAGTGCTAGTACACTCGCGATCGGCATTCCAACCCCGAACGTGTGGATACCGGTGGAGGCGCTGCTCGTTGCGGTGTTGATCGGCGTCAACAACCTACAGATTGGATCCGCTCGTGGTGTGGTGGATTGCGTGGAGGAGACGATCTGTTCGGGACGATCGGCTAATTCCACTACTACCTCGACGCGCGTGGTTGGATCGGCTTCTCCAACTCTTCTTCATTTGCTGCGCGTCTAGTGGTAACGATCCATGATTCTTCCTTAAGCATGATGTCCTTGTGTGCGCGATAGAAAAATTTTGTTTTCTGCTTTCGTAGCCTACGCGCATTCCTTTAATATAGTCATTTGGGGCTCATATCAATACACACAATATTCATAACATGATATCAGAGCTTAGGTTAAAACCCTAATCTCGATCTCGATTACTTCCGCTGTTGTTGCCCTCGGGAGGATCATCTCTTACTCCCGAGGGCGGCCACTTCTTCTCCCAGGACGGTCACTTCTCTGGGCGGCCACCTCCTCGCAGAAACACGGGCTTCCCAGGGATCCTCCCGATCTAGATCTGGGACGCCTCGACCGCCGCCACCTGACGGGTGGCCATCTCTCCTGGAAGTCTTCTCGCTGCTCTCCACCAGTTCGAGCTCGGCCCATCGTGGAATCGAAGCTCGCGGTCACCAGCAGCTTCCCGTTGGGGGACCAAACACATGACCTCACTGTGCGGTTGTGCGTGTTCTCGAGTACATCCGAGCAGTGCCAGACGCTGTCGGGAGCGCGCTTCTAGATCCGGATGGTCTTGTCGTTGCCGCAGGAGGCGAGGACAGGGACCTTGAGATCGAGGCGCTCGCCGACCTCAGCTCCCTCTCGGGCCTCCTGAGTTTCGCCTCCCGCTTTGGCGTCGAAGCAGGATCCATCCGCCCCCGACGTCTCCGCATGACCGCCGGACGACCGCATTCGCTCCATGCAACCGCCGCCGCTAGTCGCCCTCGCCGGAGGCGCCTCCTCGCCGGCTTGGACATTGCCGCACACTAGACCAATTCGGACATCAGGGGAGATGCAAGCTCGGGGATTCCTCCACTCGATCCCATGTCGGATCCAGGCAGCTGGCTCGGGGCAACCTTGGTGGACTGCGCCCGCGCCCTTGCAAGACGAGTCGACGAGATCGCCAAGAGGCCCCAACATGTGGTCTTCACGGTGTTTGTCATATCCCCACGCTGGATTCACGTCATCCCCGCCGGATCCGGCCACCTCCGCGCCAGGCCGCCGCCTTCGTCGCTCGGATCCGTGCCACCTGCGCCCGATCCAGCCTTGCCGCCGGTGGATCTCGGGGCATATGCGACAGCCGTCGCCTCCTCGGGCTCCACACCACGTTCGTCGGCTCCCGCCTCAACAACCTCCGCCGGGAGGGCCCCACCGCGCCCGCACTCCCTACGCTCCACCACCACTGCTGCCACCACCTCTGGAGCCTTTGCGCAATGGCATCATCGTTTAGGTCACCTATGTGGGTCCCATCTTTCTTCATTAGTTCGTCAGGGAGTTCTTGGACGTGTTACTGTAGACATATCTATGTCTTGTCGAGGTTGTGTCAGCTCGACCGTTTGATTTGATTCATTCAGATGTATGGGGACCTGCGCCTATTATCTCTAAAGGCGGGCATAAATACTATGTTCTTTTCATTAATGATTATTCCCGCTTTACTTGGCTTTTCCCTATATTTACTCGTGGTCAGTTTCTTGCGATCTACCGTAGCTTTGCCACGATGGTTCATACTCAGTTCGAGAGCTCCATTCGTACCTTTCGATGTGACTCTGCTGGTGAGTTTTGTTCTGGTGCCTTTTGACAATTTCTTTCTGAGCAGTGCACTCTTTACCAGTCTTCTTGTCCTGGTGCCTATGTCCAAAATGGGGTTGTTGAACGCAAGCATCGTCATCTGCTTGAGACTGATCGCACTCTTCTTCTTGCCTCCCATGTTCCACCACAATTCTGGGCTAAGGCTGTTTGTACAGCTACATATCTTATCAATATGCAGCCCTCCACTGCTCTTAAGGGTGCGATTCCTATAGAGCGTCTTTACTCTCAAGCTCTCCACTACAGTCATCTTCGCATTTTTGGTTGCACTTGTTTTGTTCTTCTGCAGCACCATGAGCACACTACACTATCCGCTCAGTCAGTTGAATGCGTCTTCCTTGGGTACAGCTCTGAGCATAAATGATATCGCTGCTATGATCCTTCTGCTCGCCAGATCAGGATCTCACGAGATATTGTCTTTGACGAATCTCGACCTTTCTTTCATCAAGATTCGGCTCCTCGTCCTATCACCACTGGTGAGACGATCTCTTGGTTGTCTCTCTCTGATTCATCACCCATTTCCTCTTCTTCACCAACATCTTCTAGTTTGCCTCCTGTGGTTCCCGCTGCACCTACACCTCCTGTGTTACCTTCTACAGCTCCACCTCCTGCTCCTACAGCACCGTCATCTCGTTTCTCGGGGTACACTACTCCAGACGTCCTCGGCCCTCACCAGACTCATCTCCTGGTATCTTGCCGGCACCGACATCAGATTCATCTGATGATGCTCCTCGTTATGTCCTTCGTGACTGAGCATCTCTTCGACCTCCTGCTCATTTTGGACTTATTTCGACAGCTCATGCTCTCTCTGTTCATGAGCCCACTTCCTATCGTGAGGCTGCTTCCCATTCTGAGTGGCAGCTCACTATAGCCAAAGAGCTTGATGCTCTTCGACGTACGGATACTTGGGACATCGTATCGACACCTGTGCATGCTCACCCTATCACATGCAAGTGGATGTACAAGATCAAGATCAGGTCTGATGGTACAATTGAGCGCTACAAAGCTCGTCTTGTGGCGTGTGGTTTTCTGCAGGAGTATGGCCGTGATTACGATGAGACGTTTGTCTCCGTTGCTCATATGACCACTATTCGCACCCTCATTACGGTTGCCTTTGTTCGTCGGTGGTCTATTGTAACGTCCCAAATTTTGTTTTTATTTGAAAGAATAATTTTTAAAGTAATTAATTCAAATTATTTGGATTTTTTAGAGTTAAAAGTTTCTGTTTCAAACTAAATATACTTATCAAATTGGGTGAAAAATATTTTTATTAAGTCCCAATTAGTCCCAGAAGGTTCCCTGAATTTTTCTGGATTTTTCAAAATTTATTTGGTATTTTTCTGAGTTTTCTAAAGCTAAATAGCATTTCTGAAAAATCAAAAAGGAAATTAATACCCAAACTCTCCCTCAGGCTGCCAAGTGTCGCCCATCGGGCCGCCCCGCGCCGCCGGATTCCCCCTCAACCGTCCGATCTAATTTAAACCCTCTCCCCGCCTTCCCTCTCTCCGCTCGTGACGCGTGTTGCGCATCGGGCCGTTCGTTCCCCGCCCGACTCGATCCTCGCCACCCGCTGTCACTTACCGCTTCGGCCGCCTTCCCCTCGCTCCTACCGCCACGTGGAAGCGATCGGGACCATTCGCCATTTTCGGATCTCATCCCGTCCGTCGTCGTAGCAACTTAACCCTCGCCGAAACCCCAGCGGCTCGGATCAAGTCTCCCTTGCCGGATGGGATCTCGCCGCACCTCCTCACTTACCCCTTCGCTCGGCGTCCAACGGCCCGATCTTTTCCTCCCGCCACCGTCACCAATCCATCCATCGCTGTTTTCTTTTCGTTTTCTCGCCGACGTGTGGGCCCCGCTGTCGGATCCGTCGCCCCGCCACCTTCCTTCTTCCTCGCGCGATCGCGCGATTGCCGCCATTAAAGCGAAAGCGAAGCTTTGATTGCCGGTTTCCTTCCGTTTACTTCCCGTGCGCAAAATTAAACCCGCCTCCACCGCGTCCGTTTACGGCATAAAGACGCGCGTTCGCCTCTCTCGCCGTCGCATTCATCCTTCCCCGGCGTTTTAGCTCCGGCGAACTTCGCGCGGCCATTACACCCCTCCCCGGTCTATAAAACCCGCACCCCGAGGTCCCTCTACCGCTGCCGCTCCTCCCTCATGTCTCAAGCGAACCACCCGAGCGCCAGAGCTTTTCCTTCGCCCGATTTCTTCCCCGCGGCTTCAAGTACTCCGGCGAACAATTCCGGCCGCCTCGGGCTTCCTCGCTCCTCGCCGACGCCTCTCCGACGTTGCTGGTGCCAAGGTGATCTCCAGCAACCCCTTGCCCGAGCTGCTGCGCCACCGGAGCTCCTCCGCCGCCGTGAGGTTCCTCTCCGACCGCCGCCCCTCCTCGCCGATTCTTCCCTCCGGTCGCCCTCAGCCTCCGCGCAAGGTACCGATGCATTCCCTGCATCCTCCTCTTCATTTCGGTACCCTCGGCCGGCGCCGCCGATCACCGGAGCTCCGGCAACCCTCGGTCCCGTCGTCACCGGCCGCCCGACCGTCGGCCGTCGGTGAGGTGGCGGCAGCGTGGCGGCGGTCGGCGCCACGTCGGCGCCACCCGAGCGCCTCCCTGCCACCTCGCGCGTGCGCGGCCACGTCGGCAAAAAGCCGTGACGTGGCAGCCACGCGGCGACCATGCGTCAGCCACGTGGAGGCCACGTCAGCCTTACCTGTTTTAATTAAAATCCGAAAATTCCTTGCTGACGTCATGCCGGCGCATTAAATCTGATTTTCCAGTATAAAAATAATTCGGCCGAAAATCTATTCTCTTGCGTCATATTCCAGATTTTCCTTTAGGAAAATAATTATTGCTGACGTCATAAATGATTTTCGGTTTAAAATTTAATCCAGAAAATAGCCTTTTTCTTTTATTTTGTATTTAAACTTTGGAAGGCTATAACTTTTGCATTTTAACTCCAAATTGACCCATTCAAATTTCTAAATTCATCTAAAATTCCAAACTTTCATTTGGTATATTTATTTTTAATTTTTGAGTTTTTATTTTATTTTATTTATTTGGTTCTTCTCGTTTCTCGTGTAGAGTCCGATCTGTCCGACGATTTTCAAGAGCAACTTCGGGAAGATTCCAACATAATTCCAGAAGGCAAGTCTCCTTGACCATTTTGCTCCTATGTTTTATAAATAGTTTTTGCAAATTATTTTAAATTAATTGCATTGCTATGTTTAGTAAATTGATAATTTAAATTCTAAAATTTAGATAAGCACCCAATTTGTTATGCCCTCTTTTGGAAATTATGTACCATGTACCCTTGTCAACTTAGGATAAATCTTTGACTCAATAATGAGTTATTATTACTTTGTTGAATTTAAAAACATTAGTAGATGCTTAGTCTAGCTGATAAATGTAGAAATGCTCATATGAGAAAAATGATTAAGGAATGTTTTGGATTTCATGTTTTGTTTGAAAAGTGGTAATAGATGTTACCACTATAAATTTTAAAAATAAAAATGAAAGTCAAGGTGAAATTGACGAGGGTGGATGGGATGTTTGGCTAGTGCGGTTTAGCACGAAAAATGGGTTTGTGAATGATCCACCCTAGTCAACTAAGGACCGATTCTTGTGTTTGTCCAATCTGAGTAAAACCGTACAACCACAAGTTAAAATGGGTACGACCTAGCTAATTAACCTATAATAGTTTAGATTTTGTGTCACTATCGGAAAATGGGTATCAGGGATGTACTGATTACTCAAAGTGAGGGGCAGGGATTTACTGCACTCACATGGCGCAAGAGGGGGCTTCTAAATGTGGTGGATTTAACCCTTCAGCGGTGAAACCTCAGCGAGTGATATAAAACTATACTAGAGTAGGTGAAAAGCTTTGTGATATTTTATTTGGGTCTCATGCCAAAGGAAGCGTGTTGACTGTTAAGATAACATATCTCTTGTGGGTAAAGTTGTACAAACTCTGCAGAGTAATAAAACTATTCGAATAGCCGTGCCCACGGTCAAGGGCGGACAAGGAATGCATTCACACAGTAGAGATTTGATTTTGAATTTAAAAAGAAAAAGGTTTTGGAAAACTAGAGAGTGGATGGAACTCCCGTGATGTTGGTCTGGTGGATGTAACGATTCTGTGGTTTAACCTTTAATTTGAATTTTGGCGGAGATAGCCTATTGATCAGTGATGGTGGATGTAACCTTCACTAAAAGTACTTATTAAAACTTCAGATTATGAAAATTAAAATGTTTATCAAAATGCTTTTTAGTAGCAGTATATAAATTTGAAATAAAATGCTGATTTATGCAAAGAGCCATATAGCTTTCCTTTGTCCAACCTTGCATCTAATGCATGTTTCCCAAGACTTGCGGAGTACATTCTTGTACTCACATACTACACTTCAAAATAATTCTCAGAGGAGGTTGAAGCTCAGGAAGGAGACTACGACTCTTTGTCCGCTTCTACGGTGTGATGGATTCTTTCCGGAGGACTAGGTCTCGTTGCTCAAGTCAATTGCCTGTGGCAGATTGATGGGCCGTTTATTTGAATATTTTGTTTTCGCTGTTATCTTTTGTGTAAGAGGTTCTGAGAACCACAGTTGTAAGGCCTTGGGCCAGGACTTATGTATTTACGTTATTAATGTAATAAAGCGTTGTTGGCAATGTATCATTTTATCTGATTATCTGTGTGTACTAGCGTTGATTTGAGACTAGTACTGCAATACACAGGGGGGTCTGGGAGTTTCTACTTCCGGGTCTCACATCTATCTCTCAGCTCGATGTTAAGAATGCTTTCCTTAATGGTGTCTTGCATGAGGAGGCTTATATGCAGCCGCCCCCTGGGTATTCTATTCCCGATGGCCAAGTTTGTCGTCTCGTCGTGCTCTCTATGGCCTAAAACAGGCCTCCCGTGCCTGATTTGCTCGTTTTACCTCAGTGATTACTGCTGCCGGTTTCACTTTCAGTGCTCATAACCCTGCCTTTTTTGTCCACACCTCACCTCGAGGTCGGACACTGTTTCTTCTTTTTGTGGATGATATGCTTATTGCTGGTGACGATTCCTCCTTCATCACATATGTGAAGAAGCATCTCAGTGAGTAGTTTTTTATGTCTGATCTTGGTTTGCTTACGTACTTCCTTGTGATTGATGTATCTTCCACGTCTTAGGGCTACTACCTCTCCCAGCAGAAGTATGTTTAGGATCTTCTTGGTCGGTCTGGTCTGACCGATACTCGCACTGCTGAGACTCCTATGGAGCTCTCCCTTCAGCTTCGTGCTACTGATGGTGATCCTCTTGATGATCCTACTTGTTATCGTCACCTTGTTGGGAGTCTGGTCTATCTTGTGAGCACTCGTCCTGACATTGCTCATGCTGTCCATATCTTGAGTCAGTTCATGGCCCGTCCTACTCATATTCACTACAGCTATCTTCTACGTGTTCTTTGCTACTTGCGTGGAACCATCTCTCGTCGTTTGTTTTTTCCTAGCTCCACCTCACTACAGCTTCAGGTCTACTCCGATGCGACCTGGGCTAGTGACCCCTCTGATTGTCGTTCACTTTCTGTTTACTGTATTTTTCTTAGCTCATCCTTGATTGCCTAGAAGATAAAGAAGCAGAATGCAGTTTCTCGTTCGAGTGCAGAGGCTGAATTGAAAGCTTTGGCAGTAGTGACAGCAGAGATAACTTAGTTGAGGTGGTTACTTGCAGATTTTGAAGTGCCGGTGAGGGGACCTACGCCCCTTATGTCTGACAGTACAGGTGCCATCAGTATTGCTCGAGATCCAGTGAAGCATGAGCTCATCAAGCACATTAGTGTGGATGCTTCATACACTCGCTCATAGGTGTAGGAGGGAGTGCTTGCTCTTCAGTTTGTGCCGTTTGAATTACAGCTTGCTGATTTCTTCACGAAGCCGCAGACCAGGGCACAACACTTGTATTTTCTTTCCAAACTCAGTGTGTGTGATCCACCATTAGTTTGAGGGGGGGTGTTAGAGATAGAAACGAATAGGAGATAGAGTAGGATTGCTATTCGTTTCCATGTATGCTTATGTATCTGTATATGGTATACCCTTGTACTCCCCTGTATATATATGGCCCCTTGAGCCTCATAGCAATACACACAATATTCATAACAGAAGAATCATCCAGGAAGCTTTAATACATTTCCTGCTGGTTCAAGTATAATTATTTGTCACTATTAAGCTTCAGAAGTTTTAAAATTTATTAAAATTACATTAATTTTTAATTACACTTTGGAAAGTAACATTTGAGTCATCAAATTAATTTGATTGTTGTGAAATTTGATCGATGAATGAGCTGAAATTTGATCGATGGCTAATCTCCAAGTACAACAAGGATTGAGCGCATGAATCAAATGTGTTCTTCCAGTGGTCCTTTGGCTGGATTAACGCACAAAAGGTTGGCAACATCTAGTACACACTATAAAATATTTGTTACTGAATTAGTAGTTAGAAGTCTAAAAGTTTCTGGAAACAAAAGCATCTGACCACTTGAACTGAAGCATCTACAGGGCTGGTTGGTGTCCATGGAGCATGCTTAACAGTTGTGTGAGTAGGTGCGCAGGGAGGCCAGCTCGGGTATTGCACGGCAAGGCAGGAAGATGGAGCTGCAGGAGCATGGCGCATGCATGGTGGGTTTGCGAGCTCTATATATCGGTGATGAATTATTCAATGTGGATGGTGCCGAGGAGAGCATGGAAGAGGAGGGGCAGAGGAAGGAATGGGCCAGGTTGTGGATGCAATGGCGCGGAGGGGGCGAATGACTGTCACCATCGTGCGAGGTCATTCGTTGACAATCTCTGAATTGGGTTGGAGGGGATTAACGCAAATTTGGTTGGAAGGGGCATTTTCACAAAATATGCTGCAGCCGGCGGTGGAGGATTTACGCAAAAATGATGCTTTGATCTTGCGTGTTGATTGCTGGTCAGAGGGTCAGAATGTCGCTTTCGAATAGCCATTTTTACCTGATATGTTGTTGTTGCCTCTGCAAAATTTCTAACAGTAGCATCGTGTGTCCTATGGAGAATGCTCTCTAGTAACGTATATGATGTGCTAGTCGATTTTTCAATAAATTGACAAAGTCCATTGTCGTGACCCGAATATGTAAATCCGGACTCTCTGTGTGTACTGTACTAGTCCAGAATCACACTAGTACACACAGTGTAATATAGATGAAATATCGACCATATGCACGATAAAATAAGCAAAAGCTCAAATATTAATAATTATCAGAATACGACCTTATGACTAAACTTACAACTTATTAGCCTGAAAGGCTAAAGAACAAACAGCGACAAACATCAATTAAGCGTAGAAGTCACTCAACATGCCCATAGGCAATCGATTGGGAAGCAAAGGCCTAATCCGTGAAGTCGTCAAAGTATCCTCCCTCTGGTATCTCCTGCTGATATAACTCATCCTCAACTGAGCAACAGTGAGCATAAAGCCGTGAGTACATTGGTACTCAATAAGTTGTTAGTAACAAATAAATGCATATAATATGCAATGCTTACCAATGGATGGCTGAAAGGTTAATTTGCAGAAAGCAATAATTTAAGGTAAATATAATAAATAGATTAAAAGCGAACTTTAGGGAAAACTATAATGAATAAATAATCAAAGGAGTTATAGAATCTACAAGTGAACTGACCATTCACTCCAATGAACCACACGTACCCACACGATGTGATTAGTCTTGCGCTAAGCAAATCACAACAAGGCCTTTACAAAGTTCAACCTTAACTCAATCCCGCTCTCTAGGGTTTCGCATCACACCCCTTGCGTCTCATGGAAATCAGCAACCATGTTCATCACAATGACGAGATTGCAATTGAAATATCCTAAATTAATCAGTCAGATCTATCCCATATTAGACATGTGGTTTGCACGGTAATACTCAGATTAACAGCACACATAGTTAAGTCCTTAGCATTATTCAATATGATAAAAGAACATGACTTGCCTTGGCCTTTCTCAGTTATAAGCTCTTGATCTTCTGGTGGTGCTCCTGTTCCTTTGAAGGCGCAATCTAACAAAAGAGAAAATGAGTGAGGTACAAAATAAATTCAAATAAAATTCAAATAAACTCTAAAAACCTTAAAACCAGAACCAAAAGATAGAACTCAATTTTAGATGAATTTAGAAAAAAGAACGGGGTCAACCGGAGCTAGGACAGAGGAGAACAGACTCTTGAAAAATTAACCCTAAAGTAAAAACTGGAAATCCAGAAAAGCTATTGTGTTGTGGACTCGGTGCACGAAATAGCAGGTTCACAGTGGACTCGTCTCACGGATCAGTGCACGGTGACTCGGGTGCTAACGTGGTGGCTAGGTCTGACATGGCAGCTGACTAGACTGACATGTGGCGATAGGTGGTAGGTAGGGCTGACGTGGCTGATGGCGTGGCTGACATGTGGCATGATGATGTGGCATTCGACGTGGCATCTGGGATGGCTCAGATGCTGACGTGGTGCTGATGTGACACTGACATGTGGCAACATGTCATATCTAGGGCTGACAGACTGAGCTGGTGGCTGATTTGGCTCGGCTGGTTCACGAGTTCACGGAATAGTGCTGGCTGATGAGTGGGGCCCAGCTGGCAGTGACGACTCACGGCGGACTTGGTTCATGGAGAAGTCGAACTATCGGCCGGCGTAGGTACGGGGTGATATTATGATGATCCAACGGCGGTGGACGAGGCACGTGGATGGATCTCAACAGTAGGTTCCATCGGTCAGTGCAGATTTGATTAGACGGTGGCCGAGGGGCAATTGGACGATTCAGGTGCCAATACGTGGCACGGCGCGAGGCACGAGGCATCGCTTCAGTGCCAAGGGGTTGCAGGCGGGTGTGCAAACCGAGGGCTGCGTAGCGAGCGACGATGTGGGCGGTGGAGTGAAGCAGAGCGGCGTTCATTGGCGACTGGGACTCACTGGCTGTTGCGATCGACGGAGGAGACGGCTCGACTGTCAGTAGCACACATGGAGTGGCTGGCTGCCACACCGGCGGCTGGATGACAGATAGCGACCAGAGCTAAGCGACGACCGTGATGGCGACAGCGGAGGCGAACTTGACTTCAGCGTGAACAACGGCGGCGCACGAGCGGTGAGATGTGTGGCGGAGTGAGCGACGACTGCAAGGTGCAAAGGATGGAGGTAGAGCTCGGTTTTGTGGCACGGATGCCAAGGGAGACTGGGACGAACATGACCGGGAGACCGAGTTGGAGACAGCAGTGGCGGTAGAGCTTGATTCATTTAGGCGAGCCGAGGCAGTGATGGAGATGGACTCTCTGTTAGACCATGTGGCCAGGTCTAGGTTTGATGATGAATAATTGACAACGTTGGTTATGATATTACTTATGATGTGTTGCGTATATGGATTGTCGTATATTGCATAATACGCTCGTGTGAGGTATTGTGCGGATTGACTTGAGTCAAGTCGTGGACTTGTGCTCGTACGTGGTTGTTTGTTTACTCATGTGCAGGTGTTGTTTGAGGCGGAACATGGTCGATGACGGGACTGAAACTAGGTTCGGGTGGAACTGAGGTTTCGGGACTAAGTTCAGGGAGGAACTGAGGTCCTATCGGTCAAGGATGTCATGCGGGATGTTCAGGCTAGAGAACAACGTGTATGAAGATGACGCGGCGTTGGAGGCGCGGAGATGCGTCATGACGGAGTGTTGTGTGGCTGGCACGACAAGACTTGCCGTGAAATGCATGGTCCACGTGCGGTTTGCAGAAGGATCATGTGGGCTGGTATGTGGTATACGGACACGGATTACAACATAAATACGGAGCCGTGGTTTGTTTTGTCTCCGTATTTGAGTTGGTGCGGATGTGCGGATGCATGCAGCTCAGGACGTGAGTTTTCGTGTTGGAGTTGGCTTCGTTGGATGGCTGCATGGAATTGATGCGTATAAATCGATTTGTATTGTTGCATGCAAAGATAGGTTGCGGGAGAGAGCTACGTGAAAAAGTGTAAGGCCTGCGGCCGCAGTTTTTTTCTTGTGTGGCTTTGTAAGAAAATATTGTGGCTTGCGGCTGTGGGTGTGCCGTAGCTTTGGAGAGAAAAAGAGTTCGCCGGCTTTGCTTTTGTTCAGTCTCCGCTCGCCGTTTCTTTTTCTTCGACCATCTCTGTCGTTGGGTGTATCGCGGCTTCTTGCACTGCCACGTCCTGGCGCAACAATGAGTTGAAAAATCTCGCGCCTTGGCGTGGACCTTTCGAGTCTTTGCGGCGTCTGGGCCTCTGCTCTAGGCGGTCGCGACGAGCGAACAAGTATTTTGATACTGGCATTGGACACACAGTGCGTATAGATGAGAATTTTCGGTCCATGTGATGATTGCATGCAGCGTCGCATTTTGAAGTCTTTAGTTGATAAGATAAAATAGCTGTGCCTTCGTGATTGATTGAGAAAATTAAAATAAAAGAAACTTGCTTGATGGATATTATAAAGTATGGTGTCACGTGCATGTTTTGTGTAGACAACAATTAGAGGATACATGATTAAGTGAGGACTAGATAATTGCATTGTGCTAGCCATGATGCATTGTTTTTATCCGTTGGATGGTAGCTTGGTTTCGGTGTGCTGGCCATATTTTTATTATTATTAGAAAAGAAAGGTGGTGATTAGAAGACTTAAAGCCGCGATTTTTCCTTGGTGCAGTGTGTGTATTGGTGAGTTCAAGAACCCATCTAAAGTTGTTCTGCTTTAGCATAAATTTGAACTACTTTATTTTCTTGGAATCCTTGTGGCTCATCTCGTGTTTTGATTCGGTATTTTGATTTGCAAAGTTTTTATTCCTTTGGTTTGCATCCATTTGTCGTGGTTTGTGTAAACCGAGATTATCTAATTATCTTTATTGCTGTCGAGTCCTCATGACTTTCCGAGTAGATCGATTGTAGTTTTGTGTTTAGGGGAGAGTTTTAAAATTTACTTTTTAGCTTCCGCAATCATTCACCCCCCCTCTGATTGTCTATCTTAGTGTGATTCGATCCTACAAGTGGTATCAGAGCAAGGTTTATTTTCTAATTGAACTTAACCGGTGATTAGAAAACATGTCGACGGATAGGTATTCCACAAAACCTTGTGTTTTCGATGGTGTTGATTTTCGTATTGGAAAGCGAAGATGGAGGCATTTATTCAAGCTCAAGGATTTGCAATATGGGAGAAGGTCTACAAGCCTTATCAAGTGCCCGAGAACGATGCTGTGACAGCGGCAAATATGGCACAAGTGGAGGCTAATAGCAAGGCGAGGAACCTGATAATTCAAGGACTAGGAAGGAGTGATTTTGATCGTGTTGTGCATCTTAAATCTGCATATGAGGTATGGAAAGCACTATGTGATTATCATGAGGTTCATCTACTATTAAAGAGTGCGTCAAGATATGTACAAAAAGGATTACATGCGTTTTGAGATGAAACCTGGTGAATCAATAGATGATCTCTTTGCTCGTTTTAATAAAATTCTTAGTAACCTGCGTGCTGTTAATGTTACTTATACTGATGCTGAAAATGCACGTCAATTACTTGGAGCACTAGATATGTCTATATGGGAGATGAAGGTTACATCTATTAGAGAATCTACTGTCATGAGTACACTTACATTAGATGTGCTTTATTCTAAATTGAAAACTCATGAATTAGATGTTTTTGCTAGAAAAAATAATAGTAATAAATCAATTGCTTTAACTTCACAATCTAGCAAGTCTAATGGTGATAATTCTTCCACTAGCTATGCTTTGTCTTCTTTGTCTTCACTAACCGATGAACAGCTAGAACAACTCCCGGAAAATGATTTAGCACTTCTCTCTACACGATTCACAAGAGCTTTGCAGAATGTGAGATCAAGGAAGAAAGGAAATTTTGGTCCTCAAAGGTGCTATGAGTGTGGTGATCTTAATCATATTCGTCCCAAATGTCCAAAGCTTCTAGCAAAATTTGCAAGGGAAGAAAATGAGAAAGAAGGAGAAATAGAGAAAGAAAAGAAGAACAAAAGGAATGGCTATATAAATTGCAAGGTGGTGCATCGTGTTCTTTCGGCTCTTCAGCAAGTTAATTTGAGTGATGTGGACACGGACAGCGAGGATGATGCTCCCAAAGGCAAGAAAGATTTAATTGGGTTGTGTCTGATGGCAAGTAGCAGAAGCTCCACCGACAATGATGATCTTGACAGCGACAACTACAATGAGGTAGAACCTTCTTATGATGATTTAGCTAAAGCTGTTGCTAAACTTGGTATTTTGCTAGAAAAGAAAGATAAAAAGATTAAGAAACATGATATTTTGATTGAATCCTTAAATTCTGAAATTGCAAGACTTAGAGCTTTAATTCCTAATGATGATTCTTGCAAATCATGTGACTTAATTTATTCTGAGCTTACTTCATTAAAGGATGTGCATGCTTCTACTTTAGAGCAACTTAGAGATGTAAATGCTAAATTTGATGAATTAAGATTGTTACATGACTTTTGTGATGAAAAATTAAAATATGCTAATGATGAAATTGAAAAGTTCAAGTTTAGTTCTTCTACATGTTTAGAATCAAGTAATTCAAATGTTCATTCTAAAGTTTGTTCTAAATGTGAATTGTTAGAAGCTAGACTTAGTTCATCACAAGAAACAATTCAACAGATGCTTTATCATAAGACATTTTCTTGTTCTAATTGTCCTAAGCTTAACATAGAGATAGAAGCATTGACTAGACAACTTAATGATTTTGCTGAAAAAGAAAGATTGGCTCAGTCTAGTGCTTCTAAGAAGTTTGTGAATGAATCTTTTAAGTGCTCAACTTGTCCCACTTTAGTTAAAGAAAATGAGTACCTTAAAAACACTTTAGAGAGATTCTCTTTTGGCAAGAAAAATCTAAATATGATTCTAGACAAGTCAAAAGTGAGCGTGAAGAATCAAGGTCTAGGATTTAATTGTATTGAGTATGCCAAGAATAATCCTCCTAAGATTGTTAAGCCTCTTGAACTGGAAAAATTGAAATAACATCTGAACCAAAACAAAGCTGTTTTTAAGTCTGCAGTATTATGTCATCTACTAATCGAGTGAATACAAATGTTGTTTCTACTTCTCAAGTTAAACATAAAGTTAGGTACACGTGCAGTTATTGTGGTAAAGATGGACACTTGCATGAATTTTGTTTTAGACGTGTTAAGAAAGAGAGGAGAGAAAGATTGAATACAATGAGACAAAAATATGTATCACCTTTTGTTCCTAAAACTTATGCGAAAACTAGGTTTTTAGAGAACTTTTATGATGACTTTAAAACTGCTTCACATGCTGGTTCGAGATTTAATTCAAATAACTCACGCTCTTTTTGGCGTTTTGATCGACCACATGCACGTGATTTTGGTTCTAGTTTTGTTACTGTTCCTCCACATCGTGTATCTCAGTACTGGATTCCCAAATCTCATTTCACTAACCCCGGTACTGTGAGATCTATGTTTCCTATGATGTAAGGACAGCTGATGAGGATGGAGAACATGAGTTTGATTGGATTTCGGTCTTTTATATCGTTGCTTGATTGGAACACTTGATAGTTCTTCATTCTCTTTGATGGCTTCCAAGAGATTTCACTTTTGAGAGACTATGTGGCAAAGGTGATGTTGTTCTTTATCTTATGGAGGTGGATTCTGAAATTATTTATATTCTCATAAAACCGCTTGATACTTCTCAATTTGTTCGTTTGCAAAGTGAATTGGGTGTGTTGTACTCTATATGATTATTCTGAGGGGGAGCTTATGAGATTATTCTGAAGGGGAGTTTGTTATTTAAAATTTCAGAAGCTTTGTTTATTATCCTTGTCAAATAACTCATCAAGTCCAAGTCATTGAAACCAATTGAGTAGTAGAGCTCTCTTTATCATATTTATTCATATGCTGTGTAACCTTGATCACGACTGGTTATAATTAACTTGCTACATTTAAATTAAAAGTATAACATGGCGGAATACTTTGACTAGATTGATTATATTTATTACTTTGCGATGTCCATCGAAAAGGGTTAGCATGATTGTGAGTCTTATTTTAACTCTTGGCTATGAGGCTCGTATGTTTCATGTCTCCAATTTTTATGATCACTCAATTTGGCATGTTTTAAAAAATATATATATAAAAGAAAAGAGAATTGAAAAGATGTATGCTTCAAGCATGCCATGGTGAACAAAAAGAAAAAGCACAAAAGTGCGCAAAGTGAAAAGAAGTATGCTTCAAGCATGCCACCATAAAAAAAAAGAAAGAAAAAGAAAAAAAAGTTTGTCATTGTGAAAAGAAGTATGTTACAAGCATGCCACATGCCTAAAAATTGTGTGTGGAGCACTAAGTTGTTACATGAGACTACTAGCCCGTCTAGAGTTAAGGTTTGCTTCACTTTTAGGTTTTGACTTTTCGTTGTGATATCTCATTGTGCTCTTTATAATTAGTCTGATCACTGTTGCGATGCCTGTCATTGATATAAATCGCTTAATCATATTGACGGATTTGTTTTGACATTGCTATATGATATATGGCTTTATATGATCTAGATAGCTCTACTCAAACATATGACTTGGTTATTTTATTAAACCAATGCAACGTGACTTGGATAATCTACAAAGTTTCTAGATTTTTTCTCATTGTTCTTTCTTAGAAATATTCTTATTCACTGAAATTTCTTGATGATTACATTGCCAAAGGGGGAGAGAAATTTGAGAGATTGGAGAGTTTTTGGTTCTCTTGTGTTGAGAGGAAAAGTTTGAGAGTTTGGCTTCAGTTCTTCACTTAAATTTGTTGAAAGTCATGTTAACTGAATGTGTTGTCAATGTATTCATCAAGGGGGAGATTGTTAGACCATGTGGCCAGGTCTAGGTTTGATGATGAATAATTGACAACGTTGGTTATGATATTACTTATGATGTGTTGCGTATACGGATTGTCGTATATTGCATAATACGCTTGTGTTAGGTATTGTGCGGATTGACTTGAGTCAAGTCGTGGACTTGTGCTCGTACGTGGTTGTTTGTTTACTCATGTGCAGGTGTTGTTTGAGGCGGAACATGGTCGATGACGGGACTGAAACTAGGTTCGGGTGGAACTGAGGTTTCGGGACTAAGTTCAGGGAGGAACTGAGGTCCTATCGGTCAAGGATGTCATGCGGGATGTTCAGGCTAGAGAACAACGTGTATGAAGATGACGCGGCGTTGGAGGCGCGGAGATGCGTCATGACGGAGTGTTGTGTGGCTGGCACGACAAGACTTGCCGTGAAATGCATGGTCCACGTGCGGTTTGCAGAAGGATCATGTGGGCTGGTATGTGGTATACGGACACGGATTACAACATAAATACGGAGCCGTGGTTTGTTTTGTCTCCGTATTTGAGTTGGTGCGGATGTGCGGATGCATGCAGCTCAGGACGTGAGTTTTCGTGTTGGAGTTGGCTTCGTTGGATGGCTGCATGGAATTGATGCGTATAAATCGATTTGTATTGTTGCATGCAAAGATAGGTTGCGGGAGAGAGCTACGTGAAAAAGTGTAAGGCCTGCGGCCGCAGTTTTTTTCTTGTGTGGCTTTTGTAAGAAAATATTGTGTGGCTTGCGGCTGTGGGTGTGCCGTAGCTTTGGAGAGAAAAAGAGTTCGCCGGCTTTGCTTTTGTTCAGTCTCCGCTCGCCGTTTCTTTTTCTTCGACCATCTCTGTCGTTGGGTGTATCGCGGCTTCTTGCACTGCCACGTCCTGGCGCAACAATGAGTTGAAAAATCTCGCGCCTTGGCGTGGACCTTTCAGTCTTTGCGGCGTGCGGCCTCTGCTCTAGACGGTGCGCGACCAGGCGAACAAGTATTTTGATACGGCGACTGGACACACAGGTACGTATAGATGAGAATTTTCTGGTCCATGTGATGATTGCATGCAGGCGTCGCATTTTGAAGTCTTTAGTTGATAAGATAAAATAGCTGTGCCTTCGTGATTGATTGGAGAAAATTAAAATAAAAAGAAACTTGCTTGATGGATATTATAAAGTATGGTGTCACGTGCATGTTTTGTGTAGACAACAATTAGAGGATACATGATTAAGTGAGGGACTAGATAATTGCATTGTGCTAGCCATAGTCTGTTGTTTTTTTATCTGTTGGACGGTAGCTTGGTTCTGGTGTGCTGGCCATATTTTTTATTATTATTAGAAAAGAAACAGGTGGTGATTAGAAGACTTAAAGCCGGCGATTTTTTCCTTGGTGCACGGTGTGTGTATTGGTGAGTTCAAGAACCCATCTAAAGTTGTTCTGTTTCGCGCAAATTTGAACTGCTGTTTTTACTGGAATCCTTGTGGCTCATCTCTGTGTTTCAGTTCGGTATTTTGATTTGCAAAGTTTTTATTCCTTTGGTTTGCATCCATTCGTCGTGGTTTGTGTAAACCGAGATTATCTAATTATCTTTATTCTTTGTCGAGTCCTCCATGACTTTCCGAGTAGATCGATTGTAGTTTTGTGTTTAGGGGAGAGTTTTAAAATTTACTTTTTAGCTTCCGCAATCATTCACCCCCCTCTGATTGTCTATCTTAGTGTGATTCGATCCTACACTCTCCATCGGGGAGATGATGAATAGTGACTGGCCCATCGGATTCTTGACACGTGGCAGCTCGGGAGATCGGACGAGCGAGGTTAGACGGCACAGATGAATAGTGCTTGGTTCTCCTAATGGCTGACGTGTGGCAACTGGCGAGATCTGGCGGTCGATTTTGGTGGACGGTCGGATGGATGACGTGTGGCAAGGAAGGATCGGACGGTGAGGATCAATGGGCTGGGATGAACAACAATGGGTTGGCCTAGTACTGTTCACGGGATTTTTAAGGGTTTTCTTTTTCAGAAATTCAAATAAAACATAAAGAGCTCTAGAAAATAGCAAATAAACCTGAAAAATTCTCAGAAAATTCCTTGAGACACAAGGAACCTAAATAAAATATTTTCAACATATGTTAATGTTTATTTTAATCATATTAAATCCTTTTAATTAATAAAAATTCAATTTAAGCTTTAATTAATTCTAAAAAATCCAAGTGGTGAATTTTATTTTAAAAGCTTCAAATAAACTCTAAAAATCAAGATGTTATATCCATGATAGGTAAACCTGAACGAAAACCAACCCTGGATGAAACATTGATGCGAAACAATAATGAACAAGAACAAATCTCAGAATGGTAGGTGTAACTCACAGATTGATCAACGCATCGATGCGAAGCAATATTGATCAAAATCAAATTGCAGAAGTAAAATTTTACGAGCTGCAACCTACTCCTAAGGTATGGAAAAAGTAGGTGCAAAAAAGTAGTAAAGGTTGGAGCAGGTGCATTTTTTTGTCAACTAGTACAAGGCATTTATAGTCCAAAATATATAACCAACTCAATCTTGAATTGCACTTCAAGTCTCATTCTTTATGTTGGCTCAACATTTTGTTTGATAGAGTCCCTATCCGCTTCTGAATCTTCATGTTTCCAATCTTCCGTTGATGATTTGCTTCTTTGCATCTACCTTAGTTAGCATCTTCTGGAGACTTCTACCATGGTCGATGCTTAATTTTGATTTTTGGCAACCCCAATCTTTCTTTATAATTATGTCAAAGGCCAAAAGTACTTTTTGCTACCAAAATCCGGCAGCAACACATGCCCCCTTTTGTGAAGGTGAAACCTTTATAAAAATGTCAAGCATTACTTGTAACAAAGCCGATTTTCTTAAAATTAGATTTTCCAAGAAACACCAGCAATGTTAATTTAGTCAAGCCTCAGCAAATATCTTGTCAGATATTATTTTATACCTTCCTCTGTAAGACCTCATTTTTTGAGTTGATGAATCTATAAATACTGAACCAACCCTCCGATAGACAAACCCTGTCTTTACTTCACTTAGTCCTTAGTTTTCGTGATTGACTTTTGACAATGGATTATCAAGTATCTTTCGACTCTTCATCTTTCCTAGATTTTAATCAACCTAACCTTCTTTCATCTCTACAAATCTTGCTTAGCATCTATAACCTGATCAAAGATCAGTTTAATGATGAATTAGTTACCAATAATCGAGCTATTTCTTCCCTTTATTCCATTAATCCAAGTTTTCTTGATAAGAGTATGATACCCATACTGAGGCATCTCAAGCATGTTATTGATCCTTCAGAAAAAACGTGCCATCGTATGCTAGAAACATCATCTTCATTGCTGACTTTTCAATTTGATATATCATCTTCAAAAATATAGCAGCAAGTTGTAGCATGAAGAGAATTGTTAGGAATAGTCCTACATTGGTTGTGGAAAAGGAAAAAACACAACTTATAAGTGTGAAGGAGACCCCACTCATTGAACTAGTCTTTTAGGGGGAAAAAGGCCTAATACCACTTATAACGTTGTTATTTTGGGGTTTGTATACAACAGTCCGTGGGCTTAGATGCTTAGCCTATTTGGACCTGTGGCCCACAGAGTAAAACCCAGTTGGACCTAGGCATATGACTAGAGTCTGTTCTGACAAGTGGTATCAAAGCCTAGGCGCCTAACATCTCCTTGGACTTCATGGTTGTAGAAGTGGACAACCATTGTATGAGGGGGAGAATATTGAGAATAGTTTCATATTGGTCGTAGGAAAGGAAAAGGCACAATTTATAAGTATGAGGGAGACTCTGTCCGTTAGATTAGTCTTTTGGGGGGGGGGGGGGAAGGCCCAATACAACTTAAAAGATTGTTGCTTTAGGGCTTGTATAGGTAGTCCATGGGCTTAGGTGCTCAACCCATTTAGACATATGGCCTAGGGAGTAAAATCCAGTTGGACCTAGGCATACGACCAGGGTTTATTCTGACAAGAATTTCTACCAGTCTTGTGTCGATGGATTATTAGAAGCAATATTATCTCTCCCCATCTTCGGAATAAAATCAACCTTCTTCATGCTGATCTAGCTATAGCCAAGACTTCACTAGATGCCACAAGTATCATCGACTTATCAAGAATTTTTCAGAAGAAAGAGCAACTTCAGCTTGCAAGATACTCCCTCAAAGCAATGAAGCATTAGAAATATTATTATGAACTATTTGGAAGGAAAATTTGAGTTGTTTGACATGCTGAGGAAGGACAAATTTGAGTGGAGGCAACCCCAAACAGATGCATTTGAGAAACTTAAGAGAATCATGACCACATGCCCGTTGTTGGCTTTACCATACTTCTCAAAACCTTTTGTAGTTGAGATGGATGCTTGTGGAACTGGTATTGGGCGGTGTTGATGCAAGAACGAAGGCCAATATCTTATTTCAGCAAGACTTTGGGGGTAAGAGCTGCAACACAATCCATATATGACAAGAAAGCTATCGCTATTCTTGAAGCATTAAAAACATGGAGACACTACCTATTGGGAAATTTATTGATTATCAAGACAGATCAAAAGAGCTTAAAGTTTATCACTACATAGAGGTTAGTAGGAGTACAACACAAGCTCATGTTAAAATTGCTAGAGTTTGACTACAAGGTTGAATACACGAAGGGTAAGAAGAAGATTGTAGTAGATGCCCTATCTAGAAAGGATAATGCTGAATTGGTTGAAGATAGAACCTATCAAGCTATCACTTATGCCCAACCAGAATGGGTACAAGACATTAAAACAAGTTATGGAGGTGATCATCAGGTGGAGAAAATAATGGAAGAAATTCAACACACTCCTACTCCAAACAGTAAATATGTACTATACTCTGGCCTCATCAAATATAAAGGAAGGATATATGTGGGGGGAGCAAACTGAGATTAGACAAAAGTTATTAGAAGCACTCCATTCCTCTCCTATTGGTGGTCATTCTAGTACAAGAGCAACCTATCATTGGCTTAAGAAATTGTTCTATTGGCCTAAGTTGAAAAAAATAAGAGGGAGAATATGGTGAAAGTGTGCCAAGTATGCCAAATTACAAAAATCAGAACATGTGCATATCTCTGGTTTACTAGATCCATTAGAGGTTCCTAACATGGCTTGCACACATATATCAATGGATTTTACCCAAGGATTGCCAAATTCCAAGGGAAACGAGGTTATCCTAGTGGTAGTGGATAGATTGACCAAATATGCTCACTTCCTTGCATTGTCCCACCCATATACAGTACAACAAGTTGTACAACTATTCATGGATGAAATCTTCAGGCTCCATGGAATGCCGTTGGCTATTGTAACTAACCGGGACAGGATATTTACTAGTCAGTTGTTTCAGGAAATTTTTAAAGTCATTAAGGTTTGTCTCAAGTTCAGTACTACCTACCACCCACAATCTCATGGACAGACCGAGTTCATTAATTGGTCCTTGGAAGCATACTTGAGATTAGGGCTGTCAACGAGCCAAGCTCGAGCGAGCCAGGCCTTCTGGGCTCAAGTTAAGGTCTGGGCCTAGACTTGGGCTCGAACTTGGCTCGGCCTAAGCTCGAGTAGGCTCAAGCTCAGCTCGTTGAATCTCGATAACAATTAAAATAATTTATTATGCACTAATTTTCAACAATAAGAAAAGTTTGAGTTTGAGCTCAGTTCGAATAAGCTCGATAACAGTCAAAATAATTCAAATATACACTAATGATTAACAATAAGAAAAGCTAGAGCTTGAGTTCAGCTCGGACAAGCTTGGTAAGAGTTAATATGTATTACTATTTAAGTTCGAATCGAGACTCGCAAACTATTCGAACTCGGCTCGGTGAAGCTCGTGAGCTCGAGATCAAGCTCAAGTTCAGCTCGTTTAAAGTTCGAGCCGAGCTTGAATCGAGCCTAGAATGAGCCGAGCTCGAGTAGCTCGCAAGTTTTGAGCTTTTTTTTACAACCTTACTTGAGATGCATGGTGTTTTAGGATCCAAAGAAATGGTTGTCATGGTTGACTATGGCCCAGTGGTGGTATAACACTTCCTACCACACTTAATTGAAGGTGATTCCCTTCCAAACCTTAAATGGGTATCATCTACCTCAACTAGCTGAACTGTCCATACCTTGCAATGTCCCTACTAAGTCTAAAATAAATGTTGAAGACAAAGAAAATATGTTGAAACAATTCAAGGAGAATTTGCAAATGGCTTAGAACCATATCAAAGGTTTCTTTGACATGCAGAGGTCAGAGAGGAGTTTTAATGTGGGTGATACGGTATATCTCAGGATGCAACATTACAGGTAGAAAGAATGCTTTCGGTATAACAGCCTCCCTAAAATTTTGGTCAAAGTATTCAATGGCTAATTCATTGGCTCAATTTACCTGAGAATGAAGCTACATGGGAAGATGTGCCATTCATTAGAGTACTTTCCCTGAATTGAAGCCTTGAGGACAGGAGCTTGCCCAAGGATTTTTTGGAATTAATTAAACCTTGAAATAAATTTTTTATTAATTAAATGGATTTAATGTGATTAAAATAAATATTAACATGTGCTGAAAATATTTTATTTGTGTTCCTTGTGTCTCAAGAAATTTTCTAAGAATTTTTTGGGTTTATTTGCTATTTTCTAGTGCTCGTTTTGTTTTATTTGGATTTTTGAAAACGAAAAAGCCTTCAAAAATCCTTAGCACAGTGTTGGGCCAGCCCATCCCTATCCACCCAGCCTAAACTCCTCTCAACCACCCAATTTTCCCCTTGCCTTGCAACGGCAATCTAGGCCGTGCCGCTCCGCGTCCGCTGGATCCCGCCGAAAGCCACGCGTCTTCCATCCAGCGGGACAGCTACTGTTTATCTACGCCATCTGCCACAGCCCGTCCGATCGCTAGCCTTGCCATGTGTCATGCATCTTTAGTGCCGGGCACTGTTCACCCTTCGTCTCCGCACGAGACTCTCCACCACCGTCCACTTCGTGCGCGCCTCGGCATGCGTGCCCGACCCGGACTCCGTTGCCATCTCCGAGCCAGATTCCCTCAAGGCCATGCATAAAAGTTGTGTGCCACCTCCGTCTTCCGCATCCTAGAGCCGCTGCCAAGCCTTGTTGTGAGCTTCGCCGTTCTCGTCACTGATGAACATTTGCCGGAGTTTGCCATTGTTTTTGCGTCACCATTTGCTTTTGTCTTCGAAGTCAGCCGCTTGTGCCACCATTTCCAAATCCTATCTCCATTGTCCGTTGCCGCTGGTGAGTCCTCGCCATCGTTATACGTTGCCACTGCGCTTCCCCATCCAGTCGAACGCGCCGGTGAACCATCATGACGCCCCTTCCCGATTGGGACTCAGAGCAACGACTCCAAGTACCTCTGTGTAAATCGCACTATCCCAGGAAAAGCTAGTGCACACAAGATTAACAGGGATACATACAATGCAAAACACTCCCATTTTATTAAACGGGCCCTATGGCCAAGGTTTACAAATAAAGGCTCAAGGCCAACAAAATAAAATAGCGGAAAAAGATAAAGCGTAGAGGTACAGCCCATCCTGCCTGCCCACAGGCGAATGACTGTAAGACGCGGCTTAGTCGTCACCATCCTCATCGAAGTTGCTGACATCATCATCTGGCAACAGATTTTAGCAAGGTGAGCACATAAAGTACTCCCCAAGTAAGCACATAAAGTACTTACGCAAGTTACACCAGGAGTTTTAACATAGTGAATGCATGCATAGGGATAACAAATGAAGGCTTAATAAGGTTATTTGTGTGAAAAACAATACTGAATTTAAATACAATAGCATAAGTGCAAAAGCTGAATTTTTAATACATCATATGAAACAATATTTTAACCAAAAGTATTATCGTTAGTGTAGGCTCCGACCTACACTAACCTAACCACGGGCATCCCACCCGGACCATTGTCAAAACCACTGTTGTTTGTCCGAAAAATCAAGTTTTATAAAAACCAAGTCTAATATGTGAAAACTCTACTCAGCATGTCCATGACCGTGGACACGGCTATCCAGGATAGATTAAAACTCTGCAGAGGTGTACAACTTTACCCACAAGACATGATCTTCCCATATTGCCACTAGATTAACACAGTTCCTTCGGTGTGCGGCGAGGAGATCATGACAAGGCCGTTACAATGATCCATAGCTAAAACAGTCACGCCGCCACTAATGTTTCACCACAACTCGAATCCACGAGTTGGAGCCCCCTCTTGTGCCATGTGAGACTTTTCGCGGCCTACGCCATGCTCACATTCAGCCTATAGCGAAACCGTATTTGGAACATCATAAATTACTTAGCCAGGTCCGTCCCATACCAGACTTGTGGTAGTACGAAGTGACTTCGTAAAATGAATCACAGAAACGGTCCTTAATCCGACTTAGGCTCAACCACATACCCACATGCATGACAATCAACCAGGTGTCACCAAACACGAGGCATGCCGGCACCCACCACCTAACCAATAGCCTAAGTCCAAATCATAAGTTTCTATTTTCATTTTTAAACCATTTTCATAAACCATCCTTGGCTCACCGAAGTCAAGATTTCAAAAGAACTGTCATTTCATGTGAAATAGTCGATTCCACCTAAAATTATACTAAGCCAGGCTAAGCATTTCTATAAAATTTCTAGTTAATACTATAGTGCTAACTAGTTTTCAGCTAGGGTGACAAGGTATATGAATTTGAGATTCAAAATTGGCTATAGTCAAAGGATCATGGGTGTAATTATGTTTAAATCGAATTTGAACTAAATTTGAATAAAGATACGCATGCATATGCAGTAAAACAACATAAATAAATTTGAAATAATAGGTTCAATATGGTCAAAGGTGTAACTTGCCTTGCTAGAAGTCCTGCTGCGAATTGCCGAAGTCGTACTCTCCCGAATTGTTGTAATCTAAACGCGAAGGACCACAACAAAAGAAATTCAAATAAAATCCAGATAACCTTCAAAAATTATAGAATATATACTGAGAGATAGGATATGAATTTAGGAATTTGAATCACCAGATTCGGAGTTCGGACGACGGAGAACGAGTCGTCAGAATATCGGTTGGAAAATAAATTGTTGGAACAGGCCAACCGAAGGAATAGTCTTCCAAATCTTCTTCTTGGCTGTGTTTCTGGTTTTCTAGAATGCTCAACAAGTGGGGAATGAGGTGAGGAGGCTGGGGTTCAATTTATAGGTGGAGAGGAGCAAGGAAATGGCCGGAATTGAATGCCATTGTAACGGCCGAAATAAATGAAATGTCGGTTTTCAATGCATGCAAGAAACTGAAAATTTTAATGGATAAAAACTGAAAGGAATTGATCCTTGGCAATGACTAAATGTGTTATTGCTGCATGCCAATTAATTTGGTAAGAGGGAAAAAATTTTTGCTTGCATGCATGCATTGCTCACGGTGGCTTTAGCTGAAAAATAGACTATTTGTTCGTCGGAGGCATGGAGTTGGACAGCAAAGGGGGAAGAATAAATATTAGGATAAAAGAAATAGTTCAACACCTGAAAATGGGAATGATATATGGCATTGGATGAGAATTATTAGATGAGAGTGCTTAAACAAAAGCAGATTTTGGCCTAGGGAAAGTCTTCTTAATTCATTTTATTTTGTTTAAAAGAGAGAAATGCTAGAAGAATATTTGGACTCAGAAAAATAGAGCAAATATTGATATGGAGTTTTTAAATTTTTGCAAGATTTAAATTTTAGATGTGAACTTGAAATTAGAATTTAAATCTTGGGATTACCAAATAATATTCAAAACAAAATTTGAATAAAATTCAAAAATTCAAAAGAATGCCAGAAATGGAAATTTCATGATTTTCGAAAAATTTAGAAATTTGAGTGGGTCAATTTGGAGTTAAAATGAAGAAGTTATAGCCTTCCAAAGTTTTAATACAAATAAAAAGAAAAAATACCCATTTTTGGAATTATTTTTAAACCGAAAAGCATTTATGACGTCAGCAGTAATTTCATAATTAAATTAAATAATAAAGGTGCTGACGTGGCAGGGGAGGTTGACGTGGCCTATGACGTGGCTGCCACTTGGCACCACGTGGCTGCCTCGTGGTTGCCACGTCACGGCACTCTGCTGGCATGGCCAGCCGGGGCCATGTGGCGGCTTGGTGCTCGGGTGGCGGCGGCGTGGCGCCACCTGGCTGCCACCAAGCAGCCGCATGGCTACAACGTCAACCTGGACGCTGACGTGGCTCACCGGCCGAAGGAGAGGGGCGCGGGAACCTAGGGTGACTGGCGCTCCAGCGGGCGGCGGCGCCGGCCGATGCATGCAAAAGCGAGAGGGAGGGGAGGGGAATTCGGCAGTACCTCGCACGGGGCCCGAGGACGGCAGAGAGGGCGGGCGGCGGCGAGGAGTGGTGGTCGGAGGAGGTCACCCGGTGGCAGGGCGCTCTGGTGGCGGAAGAGCTCGGGGAGGAGGGGGCTTTTGATCGCCGAGTCACAGGCAAGGTGATGGTGGCGTCAGTGAGGAGCGAGGGGGTCGAATCCACCCCAATTGCTCGCTGGAGTTCGGAAGAGGCCGGCGGAGGAAAGAGGGCGCAGGGTGGCTTCGAGGCTCAAACACCCGAATTGAGGGGCGAGGGGGAGGCGGTGTGAGGAGGGGGAGCTCGGGGGTGGCCTTTTATAGGCAGAGCGGTGCTGGAGTGGGGTAACGATGGCGGGGTTTAAGGTGGCCGTTAATGGCGCGAAATCGGCGGGAGTGGGGCATTGCACCGAGGGGGTAACGGCGGGGGTGAATTGCGCGCGATGAAGGGGTGCTTAATGGCCATTAATGGCGAGGAGGAACGGATGGGAGGCGAGAATTGCGGAGCTCGGGTGGGCAGTAATGGCGGCAGTGCGGGGAGGAAGAAAGGGGCGGGGAAGACTGGCTCGACAGGTGGTCCCACCTGTCGGCGAGAGGGAAGAAGGGGAAAGAGGGAGCAACGGCTCAGATCTCTGGACGCGTTGCAGGAGGCGAGGGCAGGGCCGTTGGATCCCGAGCGAATCGTTAAGTGGGAGGGAAGGGCTAGGATTTGATCCGACAACGAGGGTGAAATTGGAGCCGTTCGGGCGAGGCCGAAGGGGTAAGTGGCGGGGAGCGGACGAGATTCGATACGGCAACGGGGAATGGTGCAGATCATGCCACGCGTCGGGAGGAGGAGAGGGGTAAGTGGCTGAAGCGGTAAGTCACGGGGAGTGGCAGGGATTGATTCGGGCGAGAGGTGGTCGGCCCGATGCTCGCCACGTGTCGGCACGAGGGTGGAGAATGGCGGGGAGGGGTTAAGTTGGGACGGACGGCCGTGATTAAGTCCGACGGCGGGGAGGTTGGCTTGATGGGCGACACCTGTCGGCTCTGGGAGGGTTTTGGGATTTTTAATTCCTTTTTAATTTCAGAAATACTTAGGAGGCTTTAAAATACTTAGAAAAATACCAAATAAATTTTAAAAATTCCAGAAAAATTCAGAGAATTATCTGGAATGATTTTTGACTTAATAATAATATTTTCAACCCATTTTGATATTTAGATTTTGCAAAAACACAACTTGACTTTAAAAAGGAGAGTTTTAAATCTTTATAAATCTCTGAAAATTATTAAAATTACAGGTTTGACTTAGGAAGATGAAATGCAGTTATTTTTACCTTTGTAAAATGAAATACTTTTATTTTGGCTTTTATGAAACAAAAATTTTAGCTTTTATCAAATCAGGGCTTGGAATAAAATCCAGGAAAATCCAATTAAACTCGAGGAGGTATCAATAATTAATTTGAATTAGTTTTAAACAGGATTTCAAATACCCTTTAATTAATAAAGCACAAGATTTTATTTTAATTTCTTTTCCACAACAATAGCCTCTTTTTAAAACAAAAATTTGTGTAATTAAATTTTTACAGACTTAAGAAAGCAAAAGCAATTGGTTTTAATTTAACATTAGCTCAAATAATAAATATTTTTTTATATAAACAGCTGGGCTATTACAAACTACCCCCCTTACAAGTTGTACAACTATTCATGGATGAAATCTTCAGGCTCCATGGAATGCCGTTGGCTATTGTAACTGACCAGGACAGGATATTTACTAGTCAGTTGTTTCAGGAAATTTTTAAAGTCCTTAAGGTTTGTCTCAAGTTCAGTACTACCTACCACCCACAATCTCATGGATAGACCGAGTTCATTAATTGGTCCTTGGAAGCATACTTGAGATTAGGGCTGTCAACGAGCCAAGCTCGAGCGAGCCAGGCCTTCCGGGCTCGAGTTAAGGTCTGGGCCTAAACTTGGGCTCGAACTTGGCTCGGCCTAAGCTCGAGTAGGCTCAAGCTCAGCTCGTTGAATCTCGATAACAATTAAAATAATTTATTATGCACTAATTTTCAACAATAAGAAAAGTTTGAGTTTGAGCTCAGCTCGAATAAGCTTGATAACAGTCAAAATAATTCAAATATACACTAATGATTAACAATAAGAAAAGCTAGAGCTTGAGTTCAACTCGGACAAGCTTGGTAAGAGTTAATATGTATTACTATTTAAGTTCGAATCGAGACTCGTAAACTATTCGAACTCGGCTCGGTGAAGCTCGTGAGCTCGAGATCAAGCTCAAGTTCGGCTCGTTTAAAGTTCGAGCCGAGCTTGAATTGAGCCTAGAACGAGCCGAGCTCGAGTAGCTCGCAAGTTTTGAGCTTTTTTTACAACCTTACTTGAGATGCATGGTGTTTTAGGATCCAAAGAAATGGTTGTCATGGTTGACTATGGCCAGTGGTGGTATAACACTTCCTACCACACTTAATTGAAGGTGATTCCCTTCCAAACCTTAAATGGGTATCATCTACCTCAACTAGCTGAACTGTCCATACCTTGCAATGTCCCTACTAAGTCCAAAATAAATGTTGAAGACAAAGAAAATATGTTGAAACAATTCAAGGAGAATTTGCAAATGGCTTAGAACCATATCAAAAGGTTTGCTGACATGCAGAGGTCAGAGAGGAGTTTTAATGTGGGTGATACGGTATATCTCAGGATGCAACATTAGAGGCAGAAAGAATGCTTTCGGTATAACAGCCTCCCTAAAATTTTGGTCAAAGTATTCAATGGCTAATTCATTGGCTCAATTTACCTGAGAATGAAGCTACATGGGAAGATGTGCCATTCATTAGAGTACTTTCCCTGAATTGAAGCCTTGAGGACAGGAGCTTGCCCAAGGATTTTTCTGGAATTAATTAAACCTTGAAATAAATTTTTTATTAATTAAATGGATTTAATGTGATTAAAATAAACATTAACATGTGCTCAAAATATTTTATTTGTGTTCCTTGTGTCTCAAGAAATTTTCTAAGAATTTTTTGGGTTTATTTGCTATTTTTTAATGCTCGTTTTGTTTTATTTGGATTTTTGAAAATGAAAAAGCCTTCAAAAATCCTTAGCACAGTGTTGGGCCAGCCCATCCCTATTCACCCAGCCTAAACTCCTCTCAACCACCCAATTTTCCCCTTGCCTTGCATCGGCAATCTAGGCCGTGCCGCTCCGCGCCCGCTGGATCCCGTCGAAAGCCACGCGTCTTCCATCCAGCGGGACAACTACTGTTCATCTACGCCATCTGCCACAGCCCGTCCGATCGCCAGCCTTGCCATGTGTCATGCATCTTTAGTGTTGGGCACTGTTCACCCTTCGTCTCCGCCCGGGACTCTCCACCACCGTCCGCTTCGTGCGCGCCTCGGCATGCGTGCCCGACCCGGACTCCGTTGCCATCTCCGAGCCAGATTCCCTCGAGGCCATGCATAAAAGTCGTGCGCCACCTCCGTCTTCCGCATCCTAGAGCCACCACCAAGCCTCGCTGTGAGCTTCGCCGTTCTCGTCACTGATGAACGTTTGCCGGATTTTGCCATTGTTTTTACATCACCATTTGCTTTTGTCTTCGAAGTCAGCCGCTTGTGCCACCATTTCCAAATCCCGTCTCCATTGTCCGTTGCCGCTGGTGAGTCCTCGCCATCGTTATACGTCGCCACTACGCCTCCCCATCCAATCGAACACGCTGGTGAACCATCATGACGCCCCTTCCCAATCGCGTTCGCGCCGTCGCCTGCATCGCCGCAGCACCGCCCCTCGCACGCCGAACTGATGCCTTGCACCACACGCCGTGCCATGCATCACCCCTCGGACCGTCCGATCTGGCCATCCCATCCGTCCGCCCAGATCTGCACTGACGGTTGAGATCTTCAATGTGTCATAACCATCGCCGATGGATCATGCCGACGTCACCCCACGCCCGCGCCCCTACGTTGATTCATCTTCTTTGTGCACCAAGCCCACCGTGAGCCGAGTCGCTGCCAGCCGGGTCCCACCTGTTAGTGCACTGTGTCGTAAGGCCATGAGCTAGTTCTGTCTGCGTTAGCCGCCATCTTAGCCGCTACATCAGCCCTATGTGTCATATGTTGCCACATGTCATTGCCATGTTAGTGCCATGTCAGCACCGAGCTATCCCAGGTGCCACGTTAGCATGCCACGTAAGCAGCAACGTCAACCCTAGTGGCACATGTCAGCCCCAATTAGCTGCCATATCAGCCCTAGTCACCGCATCAACATCCCCACTGCTGTGTACTGTTCCATGCGTCGAGTTCACCGTAGACCAACTTTTCTGTGCACTGAGTCCACAACACAGTAACTTTTCAATTTTCTAGTATTTTCCTTTAGATTAATATTCTAAGAGCCCGTTCTCCAACGTTCTAGCTCCGATTGACCCTATTCTTTTTTTCTAAATTCATATAAAATTGAGATCTATCTTTTGGTTCCAGTTTTGAGGTTTTTGGAGTTCATTTGAATTCTATTTGATTTAATTTTTGTGCCTCGGTCGTTTTCTCTCTCGTTAGATCACGTCTTCGAAGGAGTAGGAGCACCGTTAGAAGATCTAGAGTTCCTAGCTGAGCAAGACCAAGGCGAGTCATGTCCCTTGATCAGGTTAAGCCTAGTTTTTAATCTATTATTTATCTATTTTGTTTTAAATTTTTTTGTATCACTATTTTATTACAAACCCTTGTATTTGGTAGTTATCATCCTAATCGATTAATCCCTCCTTGATAATTTGAATACCCTGATGCTATTATGACCATAGGTTGAAAAATTATTTAGTGATGTCATACTAGTTGTCACATAGGTAGTATGGTTAATATGTTTAGCCATACTTATAGTTCGATGGGTTCGTCATCACATGTGATCAATTAATTAATTTAACTTAATAAGATATCAAATCGTGGTTGGAGCTACAATGAATCATGTTTGGAGCCACGGTAATAAAATTTGTGTGCCATGACATTAGTGTGTCATTGGTGTTGGTTATAAAAAATTAGTTTTCACTTGGACGAGTGATCATGCAGTAAAGGGGGAAGTGTGGATTGACTTCAAGGGATGTGAAAGTCTTGTCTGTGTAATATTAAGGACTTAACTTTGTATGCCATTGATCTGAGCCTTACCATGCAAACCACATGTCTGGTATGGGATAGACCTAACTGATTGATTTGAGATATTTCAATTTCAATCTCGCCATTGTGAGAAATGTGGTTGCTGATTTCCATGAGGCATAAGAGGGGTGTGAGGTGAGACTTTATCGTGCGGGATTGAGTTGAAGTTGAACTTTGTAAAGGCATTGTTATGATTTTCTTAGCGTGGGGTTAATCACATCGTGTGGGTACATTTGTGCAACCTTTGCAGAGTGTAAAACTATGCAAATAGCCGTGTCCCCGGTTATGGATAATTCTCGGTGATTTCACACGAGGGTTAGAGTTTTCATAAAAACTTTGTTGGCTATCTTAGAAAAGTGAATGGTTAGTCCATTGATAGTTTATTTTGTGGATAGGAGGTTCACAAGTGGTTTACTCAATTCTGTTGATTAATTATTTATTATCAACTTTCTTTAAAAGTTCGCTTTATATTTACCGTATTTACTTTAAATTATTGCTTTCTACAAATTAACGTTTCAGCCATCTATTGGTAAGCTTTGCATATTATATTTCATTTATTTGTTACAAATGACTTGTTGAGTACTAATGTACTAACGACTTTATGCCCATTATTGCTCAGTTGAGGAGGAATTATATCAACAAGAGATACTAGAGGATTCTTTAGTGACTTCATGGATTAGACCTTCGCTTCCTAGTCAATTGTCTGTGGGCATGTCGAATTGTTTCTACGCTTGTTTCTGTTTTCCGCTGCTAAATTTTAAGCCCTTCAGGATTGTAAGTTGTAAGCTTGGCCATAAGGTCGTACTCTGATAATTATTAATATTTAATTCTTTTCCTTTATTTTATTGTATACATGGTTGATCTTCATCTATGTTAAACTGTGTACACTAGCATGGTCCTGGACTAGTGTAGTATACACAGAGAGTCTAGATTTGCATATTCGGGTCTCGACAACACCATTAGGATAGGAGTATATCATGAGTGGGTACTAGGCAGGGAGAGTATAGGTCTTTTGCTAGTAGACCTAGGAGAGTGCCCAAGAGATCAAGGTCTAGATAGTGGTCGTGTACATTCACATGTTTTCACGCTAATCCCTCATATGGTTCATATACTAGTATGCCTACATGTTGTGTGTTCCAATACTAGATTCCCAAGTCTTTTATCACTAATCTTAGTATTGAGGCACCAACGGATCTTGTCTCTCTGAGAAAGACTTTTTAGGTGGTGAAGAGATCATGGATATCATGGATGCTATTTTTGGATCTTCCTCACTTGGATTTTAGAGAGGTCTATCTTGGAGACTGCACCGTGCTCATGCTTCATCAACAAGTGATATCAACTATGGGTTTACAAGTGGTATCAAGTGTCACATGGACAAGTAGCATAATTTCTTGAGCTCTTAAGATCTTGGTTTGGATAGTTTGTTCTCTTCAGTTGTGTCCTTCCCAGGAGTTCTCTCTCCTTTAGGTCTTCTAGAGTTTTTTTATCTTGTTTAGGTTGAGCTTACTTCTTCAACCACTAGTATGTAGTAGTGGGGGGTGCCTAGTGTTGTTGATTCGCTACTTACATTGTGTTTCTCTTGATCTAGAGACCTTTGTAGAGTAGAGGGTTATTTCTTGGACTAGGTGTCTTGTGCTTGTTGTTTAGGCTATGGTGACCCTAGTTTCTTCCAATTGGCTATATTTTTTTTATCTTAGTATTTATTTCTCCAATTGGTTCACTTCTTTCTTGCAAATGGCATCAATTCCATAATTGATATCTGTTGTAGGGGTCACCCCACCTAAACCCAACCGGCCTGTTAGAAAGGTGTAAGTATCGAGTGAGGCATGTATAATGACGTAAATGCCCCGAAGGGTATTCTTGTAAAGATGCTCCTCGCAAGGAGATATATATGTGATGCCTCACCTAACTCCCCACTACCATACTCTATCTCTGTTTGGTCTGTAACCACAACAGTTGGCGCCGTCCGTGGGGACAACAGGAGCAAGCCTCAAGATCTCAAGAAGGATGGCACCGAAGAAAGCTTCATCATCAGCGGCGAAGAGGAAGGAAGGGGTCGCGACGAGGTCCTGCGTCAGCACCAGGGCTTCGACATCGGTGGTCGCGAAGGTGAACGACGACGCTCACAATGCAACGGTCGACTCCAACACCGCCGACATAGCGACCGACTCCAACAACGCCGACGCAACGGTCGACCCCAACAACGCTGACGCAACGACCGACCCTGTCATCGCCGACGTAGCGATCGACCCCGCCACCGCCGACGCAACGGTCGACTCCAACACCGCCGGCGCAACGGTTGACTCCGCCAACGCCGACGTAACGACCGACCCCGCCATCGCCGACGCAACGGTCGCCCCTGCCAACGCCGACGCAACAACCGACCCCGCCACTACCGATGCAGCGGTCGACTCCACCGCCGCCGATGCAACGTCGACCCCGCCAACGCAGACGCAACGGTCGACCTCGCCAACGTCGACGCAACATCTGACACCGCCGACGCAACGATCGACCCCGCCACCGCCGACACAGCGGTCGACTCCGCCGCCGCTGACGCAACGGTCGACCCCGCCAACGCAGACGCAACGGTTGACCCCGTCAACACCGACGCAACGGCCGACTCCACCACCACCGACGTAACGGTCGACCCCGCAAACGCCGACACAATGGTCGACCCCGCTATCACCGACGTAGCGACCAACCCCGCCACCGCCGACGCAACGGTCGCCCCCGCCAATGCCGACGCAATGTTCGACCCCGCCAACGCCGACGCAATGGTCGACCTTGCCATCGCCGACGTAGCGATCGACTCCGCCAACTACGACGGCACCGGCCGGGCGACGGGGGGTGGTAACATCGGCGCCCGCGGAGGCACGACCACCATCCTCACCCCCAGTGCAGGAGCGCTGAGCAGCCCCGGCAGTAATGTGGGCTGGGTTAGCGATGCAGGAATCCACCACACCGACGTGGCGAGTAACTCGGTGGCGCAAGCAGTGGTTGCGGCTGTCCTGCCAGCGCGACCGGGTGCACTGCTCGCTTCGACTACGCCGACAGTGGAGAGCGCCCTGCTGACGGCCCTCGACACGCTCCAGCGGGAGCTAGCAGATCTCTGCAGGACCGTGCAGGCTATGCAAGAGGCTTGGAGCCCGCAGACCCTGCCGGTCATCGCGCCGGGAACCCACCTGCAGCAGCCGCAGTGAAAACCCCCACAAGCTCAGATTATCAACGTCATCTCCAGAGGTTCCTCGTTGGGAACCTCGCCGCAACCAAGGCCGGGAGTAGTCCTGGGTGAAGTCACCTTCGCGCCTACCGACGCCCGGGGCGTGGAGTTTCCCCACCAAGATCCTAAAGGATTGCGCGTAGGCTATGAAAGCAGAAAACAAAATTTTTCTACCGCGCACACAAGGACATCATGCTAAGGAAGGATCATGGATCGTTACCACTAGACGCGCAGCGCAGCGGAAGAAGAGTTGGAGAAACTGATCCAACCACACGCGTCGAGGTAGTAATGGAATTAGCCGATCGTCCCGAACAGATCGTCTCCTCCACGCGATCAACCACACCACGAGTAGATCCAATCTGTAGGTTGTTGACGCCGATCAACACCGCAACGAGCAGCGCCTCCACCGGTATCCACACGTCCGGGGCTGGAACATCGATCGTGAGTGTCCTAGCACTCGTGAGCGGCTAGGGTTTGGCTCGGGAGGTGGCGGCTAGGGTTATGCTAGAGGTTAACAGGTGCGTAGCCCTCAGCCCTCGCCTCCATATATATAGACCTCCTCACTTGGGCCTTGTGGACCAAGGCCCAATAGGAGTCTATTCGGATCTCTATCCGAATTGAGCCCACATCGAAATCATATTCGAATTAGTTGACACTGCAGAGATTCCATGTGTCATCAGTTGTTCTCGAGTAGTGTTTATGTAGAATCCTTAGACTTGAGATCATCATGGTTCCCAACATGAGTAGTAGCTTATTTTGGGACTACTAAACACTACTCCGTGAATCGGGTAGTCATAAAAGTAGTCTTGATTTGCCATGAAACATGTAGTGGGATGTGAATGATCAAGATAGAATTTGCCCTCCTTATGGGAGAGATATCTGGGCCTCGATGTAATGGATTATGAAAGTGCATGGCCATGCCAAGGTGATTGAGGAGTCAATCACAAGTTTATAATCCATCACGGAATCGAGAGAGTGATTGAGCTATTAAGAGGATGACACAGGTCTCGCCTTGAGCTCAATCTATATCGTGAGGCAAAGGGATTAGTACATGAGAGAACATTACAGTTCAGCGATATGATCTTTACATATACTTTGGGGTTAATATGTCTTACTAGAGGCGCTATTAACAGGGTGACCGGAAAGGCGTTTCCGGTCACGACCAAGTATACGTGAACCTCTGTGGTCGCACGCTTAACGGGTTGGAACACCGTTCGAATATGATTCGGATATGGGCTCAATTCGGATAAAGATCCGAATAGACTCCTAATGGGCCTTGGTCCGCAAGGCCCACGTGAGGAGGTCTATATATGGAGGTGAGGGGCTGAGGGGATTCGTCCCTAAAAACATCTAGCAAAACCTAGCCGCCACCTCCCGAGCCAAACCTCCTAGCCGCTCACGAGTGCTAGTACACTCGCGATCGGCGTTCCACCCGGACGTGTGGATACCGGTGGAGGCGCTGCTCGTTGCAAGGCTGATCGGCGTGCGTGGGAGAGAGACGATCTGTTCGGGATGATCGGCTACTTCCACTACTACCTCGGCAGCGTGATTGATCGGTTTCAATTCTTCTTCGCTGCACTGCGGCGTCTAAGTGGTAACGATCCATGATCCTTCCTTAGCATGATGTTCTTGGGTGCGCGGTAGAAAAGTTTTATTTTCTGCTTCCGTAGCCTACGCGTATTCCTTTATAGGCGTCGTCATCACTACGCCGGGACAACACTGTCTGTTGTACTCGGCGCGTCTTGTATTTCCCACCACCAACAACACCGCTGAATACAAGGCGCTACTCTTTGGCCTCACGAAGCACAAAGCCCTAGGCGCGCGACGAGTGCTCATCCGCACGGACTCACGGCTGGTGGTGGGTCAGGTGGACAATTCGTACCAGGCCAAGGATCCTGAACTGGCCATGTACCTAGCAGCCGTGCGAGCAAAGGAGCGGCATTTTCTGAGCGTCACGGTCAAGGCCATTCCCTGGGCAGAAAATGAGCAGGCTGACATTCCCGAAGGAGCGTTCTACGAGGTCCTGCCCGCGGCGGCCATCGCGCAGGACAATCATGACGCGGCCCTCGTCCACCAGATCACCCAGCAGGGTGATTGGCGAGAGCCCGTTTACGCTTTCTTGCAGGGCATCGCCGAGCCTGACGACCCCGTCGAGCTCCACCGCCTACAGTGCCGTGCCAGGTCCTTCCAGGTGCTCGAAGGAGTGCTCTACAAAAAAGAGGTCTGCACACCGCTTCTACGGTGCCTCTCGTGTGAGGAAGGAAAGCACCTCCTCGCGAAAATCCACGCGGGACTCTGCGGCTCGTATCTGGCGCCGAGGTCGCTCGTCGGCAAGGCGTTCAGGCAGGGCTTCTACTGGCCAACCGCCGTTGTTGATGCCCATGACCTCGTGCGCCGATGTCAAGGCTGCCAATGGATGGGGCGGGTCATCCACAGACCCCCAACCGCCCTCAACCCCATTCCCCCGTATAGCCGCTGGCACGGTGGGGCATCGACATCGTGGGACCTCTCCCCCGGGCCCCAGGAGACTTGCGGTTCATAGTGGTCGCTTTGGAATATTTCTCCAGGTGGCCAGAGGCAGTGGCGCTAGCCAAGGTAACTTTGGCAGCCATGCAGTGCTTCCTCTGGTAGAACATCATATGCCGCTTCGGGGTGCCCAAGGAGATCACCGCCGACAATGGCCTACAGTTCGATTCTGCCCCGCTCAAGGAGTTCTACGACAACATGGCATTACGCTCTGGTTCGTTTCGGTCGGGCACCAACAGCGGGCGAACGGCGCCATCTCCGCTGGAGTAAAGAAGCGCCTTGTTGGGCTACCAAAGGGCGAGTGGCCAAGCAAGCTCCACAGCATCCTCTGGTCTCTCCGCACAACGGCGACACGCCCGACGGGATTCACATCGTTCAAACTCCTCTTCGGCGATGAGGCAATGACGCTCGAGGAGATTAAGGCTGGCTCGCGAAGGGTCCTCGCCCAGGCACCAGAAGAAGAGCGCCAATTGTCCCTGGACCTCCTCGACGGACAGCGAGTCAATGCCACCCAACACGTCGCCATGTACGCGCGACAAATGGTGCGTATGCGTGGCCGCTCTGTGTACCCGTGAGCATTCTAGCCGGGGGACCTCGTCCTCAAGATGGCACTCCGCGCAGACACGGTCGGCAAGCTAGAGTCCAAGTGGGAAGGTCCATACATCGTTGTGGCAGCTTTACAGCGAGGAGCTTATCACCTCGCCACACTTGAAGGGCAGACGCTCCGCCACACATGGAATGCGGACATGTTGCGGAGGTACTATGTTTAGGCCAGTAAAGGCCAACATGAGGCAACACCAACACCCTATCTATTATAAGATGCTTGCTTGTGCAAGCGGGAGATCAATAAAGCCAATCGTCCAACAACCTTTTGTCGAGGTCCGTCTCCGCACGCACTCTACAGAGTATAAATAAGACGTAGTATCGATGTCCGCCTCCACACGCACTCTACGGAGTATAAATAAGACGTAGCGTCGAGGTCCGCCTCCGTACACACTCTACAGAGTATAAATAAGACGTAGCGTCGAGGTCCGCCTCCGCACGCACTCTATGGAGTATAAATAAGACGTAGCGTCGAGATCCGCCTCCGCACGCACTCTACGGAGTATAAATAAGATTTAGCATCGAGGTCCGCCTCCGCACGCACTCTACGGAGTATAAATAAGATGCAATGGGGGCACACCTCTGCGCGCACTCTACGAAGTATAAATATGATATAGCGTCGAGGTTTGCCTCCGCACGCACTCTACGGAGTATAAATAGGATGCGGATGTTCTCCCAGCGCACTCTACTGAGTATAAACAAGACGCGAATGTCCCGCGCGTGCGTTGGCGTACCCTCTGGAGCCTAGCTAAGTCGTGGTTGAAAGTCCCACGCATTCTCCGTTGCCACCACTTCGAAGGGTAGGGGACAGATCGCGCTCGCGTCTACTCTGCTCGCGCGTCTACTTCGACTAGGCGCCAGCTCCGCTGCCACCACTTCGAAGGGTAGGGGACAGAGCGCGATTGCGTCTACTCCGCTCGCGTGTCTACTTTGACTAGGCGCCAGCTCCGCTGCCACCACTTCAAAGGTAGGGGCGGGCGCGTCGCGTCTACTCGCTTCGCGCGTCCGCCCGACTGGCGCTAGCTCCGCTGCCACCACTTTGAGGGGTAGGGGACGGAGCGCTCGCGTGTCTACTTTGACTAGACGCCAGCTCCGCTGCCACCACTTCGAAGGGTAGGGGACGGAGCGCGCTCGCGTCTACTCCACTCGCGCGGTTACTTTGACTAGGCGCCAGCTCCGCTGCCACCACTTCGAAGGGTAGGGGACGGAACGCGATCGCGTCTACTCCGCTCGCGCGTCTACTTCGCTTACAAGGCGCTTCGACCGTTAAGAGAAGTGGAGGTGGCTGGAAGACGCTAGCCTCCATCCTGTCAGCAACCAACTACGCAAGTTGTACGCAGCAATAGAGTACTTGGAACAACGGTTGTTTCTTTCATAAAAAAAGAGAGGAAACAAAATAAAACAAAAAATTACATCACACAACCGCTGGGTCCTGATAGCACACCTACGGGGCCGCGCCGTCTTCGTGGCGCCGACGAACCTCCTCCAGCCAATGGAGGAAATTACCTTCACGGTGTAGTGTTCGCTGCAACAGGACTTTGGCCGCGTCCTCTCCGAGGTAGACCCATATCCGGTCATAGAAACTCTGGACGGCGGGCAGTGTGGTACGGGCGACGCCGGACAATACCCCAGCTCCGGTCGGCACACCCAGATGGGGATCGACCAGCTCGTCCACATGCTCACACCCCCGGGCATGGAGCCGCAATGATCTCCGAAGGCTTTGGCTCCGCGGAGTGCCAGACTCGAGCCCTCCTCGATTCGTGCCAAAGACTACGCCACATCCGTGGGGTTGTGCGTAAGGTCCGGCACGCCGACGAAAAGGGCCCGGAGGACCCCCTCCAGTGACTCCATGGCCCTCCACGCCGCCGCTGACGCGTCGCCCAGAGTCCGGTCCCTCTCTTCCAAGGCTGTGGTAAGCCGGGTCTTCTCTTCCTTCAGCGCACTGATCTGCTCAAGCAAGCTGGTGCACTCCTCTGTTGCAGCGTGCTGGGCCTCTTCGGCGGATTTCCGCCTCCAACATGCAGATGCGCTCGTCCTTGGTAGCGTGAGCCTCGTCGGTAGTGCGAAGCTGGTCCTCCAGCACCCTCCACTCGCAGGTGCGAGCCTCTTCCAGGGCCCGGCTGATGGCAACCGTCTAACAGCGGACAGCCATGAGTGTTTAGTATGAGCTCAGCAAGCGGTGTCAATCGCGGGCTCAAGTACTTACCCTCATCTCCGAGGCACCCAGCGCGAGTGCGGAAGATCCCCGCGCGATGAGCGGCGCCGCCGATCAACCTGCTTTGTCGCGCACTCGCGGCCTGTCAAGCGCGAAGCATCTCCGGACGCGGGATGAAGTCAAACACGGCGAGCCTCGGGGCCCCTGCGCCAACACCAGGCGCCCACGTTGCGTCTTGCGCAACGAGGCCGGCGACTTCGCGAACACCCCCGCTGCTTGATCCTTGGCTGCTCCGGGAGACCTCGTCTCTCCTGATGTCGACGATGGCATGAGCGAGCAAATCGGAGAGAGCTTCGCGAAGTCGCTGGGAGAAAAGCAGTTATGCCTACCTTTGGCACCCTCCGCCAGGGCATGGGGAGGTGCCTGTTCAGCCTCTGGCTGGGTCACCGACGCCTCACCAGCCCAGGAAGCGATAACTCCCTCATCGATCGGAGTGGCTTCCTGGTCGGACCCTAGACCCCCGACGACAGCACCCGCCACATGAAATCACCTTGCGGGTGAGGGCGACTGTACCTGGCGGCGCTTCGCCCTCGGGGATTCTGGCGACACGTCCTCGGTCGCTCCAGTAGCTGTAAGGGCCGGAGCGGCCAGCAGATCTGTGATGGCCGCCGTAGGTGACAACGACGAGCCCTCCGTCGCTCCAGTCGTTGTAGGGGTTGGAGCAGGCGGAAGGTCCGTGGTGGCCGCCACGGGTGACGAGTGCACAGGAGGTAGGTCCTTGTCGGCCGATACAGGTGACATGGCTTCGACCTCGATGACGTCGCTACCGAGGCCCGCTCCACCACCGCCTACGTCCTCGCTGGGGGCAGTGTGCCCCCCGAGCTGGCATGCTCGGACCCACCGCCTGACACGTCCTCAGAACCAACGGTGCCTGCTGTACATACGGTTGGCGGGTTGGAGACAGTGGTTCTGGACCGAGCCCTCCGCCGACCGGCAGGCGCCCCCACCTCGCCAGCGCCATCGTGGCAATGAGTCGGACTCCGCACCGGCACCACGCGTGCTGGTACGGGGAGGCCTAGGACCTCGCACACCCGATTTATCGGCCCCAGCTTCGCAGGTGTGAGACCCGGGGTAGAAACTCCCAGACCCCCCTGTGCATTTCAGTACTAGTCCCGGATCAAAGCTAGTACACACGGATATCCGAAAAAGCGGTACCTTGTCATCCACGATTTATTACAATAATAGCGAAGTTTTACAAAGGCCATTGTCTTACTAAGGTTCCACGAGAACCTCAAGCAAAAATAAACACAGTGAAGCAAATGAAGATAAGCGATCGACCCATCAATGCGCCACGGGCAATTGACTGGGAAAGCGAATCCTAGGCATCAGAAGAATCCACCGCATCCACATTCGTGCGAAGTCATACTCTCGCTTGATCTTCTTCATTCTCTGCTTTTATATTTATAGAGCAACAGGTGAGTACAGAAATGTACTCCGCAAGTCTTGGGAAAAATGCATAGATGTAAGGCTTCACAAAGGAAGGCTATATGGTTTATTTGCAAAAATCAGCATTTTATTTCAAATCTACATAATTACTTTGAAAGCCATTTTGTAAACAACTTGTTTTTAATAATCGAAATTAGATAAGTACTTTAGTGAAGGTTAAACTACCAACACTAATATCTCAGGCCATCACAGCCAATTTTCAAAACCTCAGGTTACACCACCTGATCTGAACATCACGAGAGTTATACTACTCCGAGTTTTCTCAATTCATTTTGTTTTGAAATCAAAACCAAAACTTCTACCATGTGAATGCATTCCTTGCCGCCCTTGACCGTGGGCACGGCTATTCGAATAGTTTTACTCTGCAGAGGTCGTACACTTTACCCACAAGAGATAAATTATCTTAATAGTCAACACGCTTCCTTTGGCATGAGACCGGATAAATTATCACAAAGCCTTTCGCCTACTCGGTATAGTTTAAATACCACCGCTAAGGTTTCACCACAACTCGAATCCACGAGTTGGAGCCCCTCTTGCGCCATGTGAGTCTGATGAAACCTGTCCCTCACTATGAGTAACGAGTACACCCTAGCACCCAATACACCTTGGTGATATCTAAGCTAAACTTTTATAGGTTAGTTAGCTAGGTCGTACCCATATAGACTTGTGGTTGTCTTGTTTTGCTCAGTTTGGACAAACACAAGCGTCGGTCCTTAAGCGACCGGGTGGCTCATTCACAATTCCAAACATTCTCGTGCTAAGCGCACCACCAAACCTTCCATCCACCCTTGTCAACTTCTCCTTTGAATTTCATTTTATTTTCAAATTAACAGTGGTAACATCCATTACCACTTTTCAAACAAAACATTTAACAATGGTAACATCCATTACCAATGTTCAAACAAATCATTCATCAAAGCATTTGGTAAACATGACTCTCATTTGAGCATTATTATATTTATTTGCTCGCTAAGCATTTGCTAGTATTTAAACATTCAACAATTGTAACACTAACTCATTATTGAGTCAAAGGGATATCCTAAGTTGACAATGGTACAAGATAAACAATTTTCAATGGAAGGTATAGCAAATTGGGTATTTAACTAAATTTTCTAAATCAAATTATCACTTGATATAACATAAGCATGCAATAATTTTAAAATAACTACCTAATCATTTTATAAATCATTGGAGCAAGTTGATCAAAGGAAACTTGCAAAACATAGGAGCAAAATGGTCAAAGGAGACTTGCCTTACAGTGCTGGGTTGAAATCTTCACGAACTTGATCTTGATGTTGCTCGGACAAATCGGTCTCTACACGTAAATCGAGAAATCCAAATAAATAAAATAAAATAAAAATTCAAAAATTGAAAATAAATATACCAATTGAAAGATTGAAATTTTAGATGAATTTAGAAATTTGAATGGACCAATTTGGAGCTAAAATGAGCAAGATATGGTATTGAAAGTTTGAAATCGAGAAAAAGGAAAAAGGATATTTCGGAATTATTTTTCTAATGAAAAATAATTATGACATCAACAGGAATTATTTTCCTAAAGGAAAATCAGAATTATGAGCGTCAGCATGGAATTAAAAATAATTTCTGAGGTGACATGTGGGGCGGTCCACGGTGGACCGAGTCCACGGATCAACAAAATCTTGGCGTGGCGGACCGCAAGTGACACGTGGCATGACGCGTGGCGATCTTGCGTGGCACCGGGGCTCGAGTTTGGGCGGCGTGGCTCGGCGTGGCGGACGCGTGTACGCCACGTGGCATGACCACGTCGGACGGGTTTGGCGTGGCGGCCGAGGTGGCGGTAGCGCGGCGGTTTGCGCGGTATCGGTGGAGGTGGATCGGACGGCCATGGGCAGCGCGGCGTGATCCGGTGCGTCGATCCGATCGGCGGCGGCGAGGATGGCACGGCGTGGAAGCGGGAAGCCGCGCGATGGCGGCAGCGTGGCAGCCGCCCGCGCGGCGTCGCGCGGGAGTGACCAGCATAGCCACGCGCGGCGTGACCGGCGGGCGCGAGTGGGCGGCGAGATGAAACGCGTCGCGCAGATCCGGGCGTCGGTGAAGCAGGCGGTGGGGATAGCGGTGCGGGGCGGGAGTCCGGCGATCGGCGGCAGCGTGGCCCAGGCAGCGTCGCGCGAGCGCGCCAGCGAGGCGAGCTTGGCGCGCGGCGCGCGACTCGAACACGCGGACCGAGGAGCGGTGACCGCAGCGCTGGCGCGCGGACCGAGCAGCGGCGCGAGAGCGTTCGGTGCGGCGGAGCTTACCGGCGGCGGCGAAGCTTCGTCGGCGGCGCTGAATCACAGCGGCGACTACGGCTATGAGCGCGCGAGCGCGAAGAGAGAGAAGCGGCGAGGCTTGTTTTATGCGCAGCGAGGAAAAAGCGGGCGCGCGTCCTCGCCGGTGTTAATGGCGGCGGTTACCGGCGCCGTGGCGGAAGCGGGCGTCTCTTCGCGAGGGCGGTGGCGTTTAATGGCGCTGCGCGGCGGTCTCTCCGGCGCGTGCGGCGAGCGGAAGCGTCGGGAGGCGGAGGCGAGCTGGGTGGCGGCTTCAATGGCGGGCAGCGGATGAAGCGATCGGGGGCGAGCGTCGGGGACAACTGCTCGGCAGGTGGGACCGCTGGCGGTGAGTCCACGGACTAGTCTCGGCAGTGGGGCCGGCTTGTCGGCGCAAATCAAAAAAGAACTCAACCTCGCGCGGGCGGGGCTCGAGCAGCAGGGAGCGGGGAGAGAGAGCGGCGGTGGTAACGATCGGGCGGGAGGCTCGGCCTACCCAATAAGGCGGTTTACCCTTTTGAGTATTAGCGCGGAGTGGTGCATTTCTTTGTCGGATGCGCGACAAGTGGCGCAGCGAGAGAAAGGAGGCGGGATGAGGCACGAAGGCGGGGATCGGTTCGGGCGGGAAGAAGAGCTCGGATGCTTGACAAGTGTCGGCCGAGGGAGATTTTGATATTTAAATCTTTTATATATTTGAAATCAGTAGGAGACTTTAAAATATTCAGAAAAATACCAAATAAATTCAAAAATTCCAAAAAATTCACATAATTCACGATAATGTTTTAAACATATGAAAAATATTTCCAACTTATTTTGATATTAAATTTTCTTTTCAACGAAACTTGGGATGTTACAAACCTACCCCCTTAGAAGGAATCTACAAACCTACCCCCTTAGAAGGAACAGAGATTCGGAAGAATTGAGAAATAGATCGGAAACTGCGCTCGAAGATCCTCTTCTCGTTCCCAGGTTGCTTCTGATTCTGGACGGTTGCTCCATTGCACTTTGCAGAATTTGATGGTCTTGTTTCTTGTGCGGCGTTCTGCCTCTTCTAAAATCTTGATGGAAATTGCAGATATGTCAAGTCCTCTTTTAAATCAACATCCTCAAAGGTATCAACTCCTCTGGTACTCTCAAACACTTTTCAAGCGTGATACATGAAATACATCATGTACATCGACAAGCGAGGAGGAAGTTCTAGGCGATAAGCGACTTCACCTCTTCTTGCTATAACTAGAAATGGTCAATATACCTTGGGGCAAGCTTACCCTGACTTTGAATCGCGCATCCCTTTCATAGGTGACACTTTCGGATACACATGATCTCTGGCGCAAATTCCAACATTCTTCGCGATTATCGGCATAACTCTTTTATGCAGTGCATGCTGTTTTCAATCGGTCTCGGATTAGCGAACTTGATCTTACGCTAACTTCAAGACATCGGTCGAATACTTGACTCTCTCGGTCTCGACCAATATAACGGTGTTCTACATTTTCTACCATACAAGGCTTCAAGCGGAGACATCTTGAGACTAGATTGATAACTATTATTATATGAGAATTCCGCATAGGGCAAACTTTGATCCCAGTGGCTTTATTGGCTAAAGCACATGCTCTCGACATATCTTCAATATCGATTTACCGTTCTGTCGACCATCTGTTTGAGGATGATAAGCGATCTTGAAATTTAAATTGGTGCCCAAAACTTCATGAAGCACGCCAAAATCTTGAGGTAAATTGTGTTCCTCTATCGACACGATCCTCTTTGGAACTCCATGCAAACACACAATTTTTGACATGTAAAGCTCTACCAATCTATCTCCGAATATGTAGTCTTCTTTGGTATGAAATGAGCAACTTTTGTTAAGCGGTCAACTATAACCCAAATTGAGTCATAACCTAACTTGGTTCTTGGTAGTCTGTTATGAAATCCATTCCAATTTCCTCCCATTTCCATTCGGTATATGCAGAGGTTGCAAAAGACCAGCGGTCTTTGATGCTCTGCTTTAACTCTTTGACATATGTCACACAAGGCTACATATTACGCAATTTCCCTTTTCATCTTGTTCCACATAACTTTCCTTTAAATCTTGATACATTTTTGTACTTCGGGATGAATTGAATATCTTGATTCATGAGCTTCTTTTAAGATTAAATCTTTTATTTCCTTTTTCTCGGGTACTAGTATTCTCTTTCCAAACCAAAGAGTCCCTTCTTCATCTTACGAAAATCCAGCGCTTTACCTTTCTTCATATTCTCTTTAATTTCTTTAACATATTCATCCTCTCGTTGGGCTGCCTTGATCGATCTTCCAAGGTAGGGTGAACCTTCAATGCGAGACAGAATACCTTCGTTAACTATTTCCAAATTTAATCGTTGAAATTCTTCATGGAGGGTTAGCGCTTATCAGGAATTGTGATTATTCATATGACTCTTTCGACTCAAAGCATCGGCTACTACATTAGCTTTTCTGGATGATAGTGTATTCCCACATCATAATCCTTTATCAATTCGAGCCACCTTCTTTGTCTCAGTTAAGGTCAGTGGGTGAATATATACTTTAAACTTTTATGATCTGTATATATCTCACACGATTCTTGATTAAGTAATGCCTCCATAACTTTAGAGCATACAACAATGACTAGTTCTAAATCATGAGTGGGATAATTTTCTTCATGCGGTCTTAAGCGCCTTGATGCATAAGCTACCACCCTTCCTTCTTGCATTAGTACACAACCAAGACCTTGTTTTGAAGCATCACAAAATACCTCAAAATCTTTTGAATATCGGGTAACATGAAGCAGTCTTTGAAGTTAACCTTTTCTTTAACTCTTGAAAATTATCCTCAGGATTTACTCCATTCAAATTTCTTCTCCTTCTTTACAATTGGGTTAAAGGTCGGCAATCTTGGAAAAGCCTTCAATAAATCGACGATAATAAGCTAATCCCGAAAACTTGGATCTCGGTTCTTGTCTTGGGTGGAGTCAATTTAATACATCCTTAACTTTTCCGGGATCTCTGGATACTCCTTCTGCTGAGATCACATGTCCCAAAAACTCAATTTCCTTTAACCAAAATGCACATTTGCTAAATTTGGCATATAAGCTGGTGTTCACGAGTCTTTGCAACACTATCCTTAGATGACCTTCATGTTCTTTGTTATTCTTGAATAGATAAGAATGTCATCTATGAAAACAACAACAAACTTATCTAAATAATCCATAAAGACTTTATTCATCAAGTTCATGAAGTATGCGGTGCATTTGTCGGACCAAAAGACATCACCGTATACTCATATAATCCATATCTTGTGGCGAAGGTGTCTTTGGTATATCTTGAGTCTAATCTTCAGCGATGATATCGACCGAAGATCAATCTTGGAAAAGACACTTGATCCTATGAGTTGGTCAAACAAATCATCGATCCGAGGTAAGGGATACTTATTCTTTATAGTGACTTCATTTAAAGCTCGATAATCAACGCACATCCGTTGACTACCATCCTTCTTCTTTACTAGAAGCTTGGGCTCCCAAAGCGAAGAACAGTGCGATGAATCCTTTCTCATACAATTCTTGGATCTGCCTCTTGACTTACGCTAAATCATCGGTGACATCCGATAGGGTCTCTTTGATATTGGGTGTGCGGGCACGGTTATAACAAATTCAACTTCTCGATCGGTGGTAATCTGGCAAATCTTGAGGAATACATCGGGTATTCGCGGACTATTGTCACATCTTCTAAGCTTTTCCTTTTAGGTGGTTAACATCTTGTCCTTCTGGAATGCATAACGGACTCATGTCTTATCTGAATTCCATCGAATTGGTAAGAATAATAGCACGATTAGCACAATCGATCTGCTCTTTATACTTGGTCAACCAATCCATACCAAGTATTATATCTAGGCCATCGAGTCTATTATAATAAGGTTAGCTAGGAACTTTACTCCGCTTATAATTATGGTTGCACTAGGGCTAACCAAATTAGTCCTCAATTCTTTTCGGAGATTGGACTATCATAAGGTCCTTTAGCAAACAAATTTTCCAATTATTCTTTTCAACAAAAGCCTTTGTTACGAAAGAATGTGTAGCTCGAGAATCAAATAATATAATTCTTGATGCGAGTTCACTAGGAACTTACCGAACTACGTCAGTGCATCTTCATTGCCTCTGCGATGACATGGTTGATCGCCCTCGATTAATGTTTTGTGGAGTCTTGGGAGTTTGAGGGCTTCCCGTCCTTGACCATTGGTTGGAGCTCTTCTTTGGTGTAGGGTCAAGATTGAAGCGAGCAGGGTTACCGCAGCGTTTACGTGGGCGATTCTTTGGCATAGTGTCCCATATTCTTGCAATTGTAGCATTGCACTCCTGCGGCTACATTTACTTTCTTCTGCGATTGGGCTGCATTTCAGTTCTAGGAGCTTGAGGTAAGGGCGAGTCAGAAATCGGTGTCCTTATATGACTATGTCTTGGAGGTCGGTTGTCTTGTGGTGGCGTGAATCGTGAGCCGCTTTCATGATCTTTGAGCTTGGAACTTCCTCTTAGGAGTCGAAGAGTTGGCGTTGAGCATCTTCTTGCAATAAAGCTTTATTCACTAGATGCTGAAAAGTAGGGTAGTCATTGGAGACTAATTGAACCTTGAGGTTGGGGTCTATCCCTCCCATGAACCTCCAAATCTTTGCGGCATCGATCGCCACATCTTCAGGGCATATCTAGATAGTGAATGAATTTGCTTAAATAGCGGAAGCGCTCGAGGTTTCCTGCTGCAGATGATGGAACTCCTTCCTCTTCATTTCCATAATACTCATAGGAATATGAGCATTACGGAAGGCTTCCAAAAATTCGCCCAACCAATGTTCGGGCATCACGGTGTGCTGTGCGATAATTGTCCCACCAATTGGCAGCAACTCCTTGGAGTTGATGAGCAGCGTACATAACCTTCTCATGTTCAGCACATTGAGCTAGATTCAGCTTCCTTTCCACTTCCTTGATCAATCATCCGCCTCCAGCGGATCGGCGAGATCTGCGAAGGTCGGAGTCGGGTCCTCATGAATTCCCGAGCTTAGAGCTGCGGTGGTTGAATAGGTACTTGTTGAGCTTGATTGACTTGATTTTGGGCCAAAGCACTGAAGAAGTTGAAGTTGCATGGCCATCATTTGTTCCATGTTGGGAGCTTGGGTGGCGGAGGTGGAATTGGGGCTTCATTGTTGTTGGGTATTTGGGTTGTTGTTGATGTTGCTTCTCGTGTTCACCATCTGAAGCTCCATCAAGAAAAATCTGAAAAGAGGAAAAGCATAGATGAGAGGCGGGCAATTTATCATCCCAAAACAACACACAAGATTAACACAACAGATTGAAAACTCAACTTTTGAAATTCAAATTAACTTTTGAAAATGGCTGTACCACAAATGCACAAGGCTCGGTACAATCCATTTTATTACATCATAACATTATAAAAGCGTTCTAGTATCGATAAACAAGCTGAAAAAGGGTAGTCTATCTAACATCTAATTGTCCTCAACGATGATCGCTCCTCTGGCTCCTCCTCGGGATCCTCCTCTGAGTCCGAGCGAGTGACTCTGTCCACAACCACTGCGGTTGTTCGTGACGCGACCGTGATCGGCTCTGGTGAAAGTAGGTGATCTGGAGCGCAGGCGGCTGGCGTCCTCGGCTGGATCCGCCGATGTCGAGTCGGGTAGCGGTGGGCGTCGCACACTCTTCCTTGCGGTGAGCCTAGTGCGAGGTCTGAGAGTCGGCCGGGCGACAACGGGAGGCTGGTGGAGTTGGTGTAGTGGTGGCGGCTCGAAGGCGCTCCACCTCGCCTCGGCGGTGTCCTCTTTGTCTGGCGTCGGCGTGGCGGCCTCACTCTGGCGGTGTGCTCGGAGAGTGTCGGAGTGGTCGTGGCTCGGCGTCGAAACATCGGAGAAGTCCTATCTCTGCTGAGCTCTGGCGTAAGTCGCGGACGATGCAGGTGAAGCGCACTGATGAGATAGGCGTGGGTCGTCCACCACGATCTGAAAGCCTCGGGATGGAGTCTGTCCCGCTCGGTAGTCGGAAAGAAGCGAGAAGAGGCGTATCGTAACTCCTCCTTGTGCCTCTGCACAACTCTGCTATCGCCATCTTGGTGCATCTGGATAGCGTCCGTCTGATGGGTCGAGGGTGCTCAATCCTGCGATGAAGCGAGGTCAAGCTGCCCATCGGAGCATAGATGAATACCTCCATGATCCATGAATCCATAGTCATCACTCTAGTGTTCCGCCCTCTCGAAAATGGGTGTTGATTATATTTCGGATCTGCATTAAGCGTCGTAGAAGAGTCGCAAAGCTCCTCACTCTCGCCATGAGAATGGTGATCCCATGAAGTGAAGACGACGAAGAACACTGCCATCTATAAGTTTGAAAATAAGAAGAGATCGAGTAAAGATTTTTAAATAGTGAGAGTAGGACAAGAACAAGATACTAAGTAAGAAAAGAGTAGAAGCAAAAGAAACTTATATTTTTGTACATAAATTTTTATTAAATATAAATCCTTAAAGCTTCCCAAAACCTAGGGCTCGTCCTCTGATCAAGATGGCTCGATACCATACATGAGACCGGGTAGAAACTCCCAGACCCCTGTGCATTTGGTACTAGTCCCGGATCAAAGCTAGTACACACGGATATCGAGAAAAAGATGTACATTGTCATCACGATTTATTACAATAATAGCGAAGTTTTACAAAGGCCATTGTCTTACTAAGGTTCACAGAACCTCAAGCAAAAATAAACACAGCGGAAGCAAATGAAGATAAGCGATCGACCCATCAATGCGCCACGGGCAATTGGTGGGAAAGCGAATCCTAGGCATCAGGAAGAATCCACGCATCCACATTGGTGCGAAACCATACTCTCAGCTTGATCTTCTTCATTCTCTGCTTTTATATTTATAGAGCAACGGTGAGTACAAATGTACTCGCAAGTCTTGGAAAAATGCATAGATGTAAGGCTTCACAAAGGAAGGCTATATGGTTTATTTGCAAAAATCAGCATTTTATTTCAAATCTACATAATTACTTTGAAAGCCATTTTGTAAACAACTTGTTTTAATAATCGAAATTAGATAAGTACTTTAGTGAAGGTTAAACTACCAACACTAATATCTCGAGCCATCACGACCAATTTTCAAAACCTCGAGTTACACCCACGATCCGAACATCACGAGAGTTATACTACTCGAGTTTTCTCCAATTCATTTTGTTTTGAAATCAAAACCAAAACTTCTACCATGTGAATGCATTCCTTGCCCGCCCTTGACCGTGGGCACGGCTATTCGAATAGTTTTACTCTGCGAGGTCGTACACTTTACCCACAAGAGATAAATTATCTTAATAGTCAACACGCTTCCTTTGGCATGAGACCGGATAAATTATCACAAAGCCTTTCGCCTACTCGGTATAGTTTAAATACCACCCGCTAAGGTTTCACCACAACTCGAATCCACGAGTTGGAGCCCCTCTTGCGCCATGTGAGTCTGATAAACCCTGTCCCTCACTATGAGTAACGATACACCCTAGCACCCAATACACCACCTGGTGATATCTAAGCTAAACTTTTATAGGTTAGTTAGCTAGGTCGTACCCATATAGACTTGTGGTTGTCTTGTTTTGCTCAGTTTGGACAAACACAAGCGTCGGTCCTTAAGCGACCGGGGTGGCTCATTCACAATTCAAACATTCTCGTGCTAAGCGCACACCAAACCTTCCATCCACCCTTGTCAACTTCTCCTTTGAATTTCATTTTTATTTTCAAATTAACGATGGTAACATCCATTACCACTTTTCAAACAAAACATTTAACAATGGTAACATCCATTACCAATGTTCAAACAAATCATTCATCAAAGCATTTGGTAAACATGACTCTCATTTGAGCATTATTATATTTATTTGCTCGCTAAGCATTTGCTAGTATTTAAACATTCAACAATTGTAACACTAACTCATTATTGAGTCAAAGGGATATCCTAAGTTGACAATGGTACAAGATAAACAATTTTCAATGGAAGGTATAGCAAATTGGGTATTTAACTAAATTTTCTAAATCAAATTATCACTTGATATAACATAAGCATGCAATAATTTTAGAATAACTACCTAATCATTTTATAAATCATTGGAGCAAGTTGATCAAAGGAAACTTGCAAAACATAGGAGCAAAATGGTCAAAGGAGACTTGCCTTCTGGTGCTGGGTTGAAATCTTCCTGAACTTGATCTTGATGTTGCTCGGACAAATCGGTCTCTACACGTAAATCGAGAAATCCAAATAAATAAAATAAAATAAAAATTCAAAAATTGAAAATAAATATACCAATTGAAAGATTGAAATTTTAGATGAATTTAGAAATTTGAATGGACCAATTTGGAGCTAAAATGAGCAAGATATGGCTGTTGAAAGTTTGAAATCAGAGAAAAAGGAAAAAGGATATTTCTGGAATTATTTTTCTAATGAAAAATAATTATGACATCAGCAGGAATTATTTTCCTAAAGGAAAATCGGAATTATGACGTCAGCATGGAATTAAAAATAATTTACGAGGTGACATGTGGGGCGGTCCACGGTGGACCGAGTCCACGGATCAACAAAATCTTGGCGTGGCGGCCGCAAGTGACACGTGGCATGACGCGTGGCGATCTTGGCGTGGCGGGGGCTCGAGTTTGGGCGGCGTGGCTCGGCGTGGCGAACGCGTGTACGCCACGTGGCATGACACGTCGGACGAGTTTGGCGTGGCGGTGAGGTGGCGGTACGCGGCGGTTTGCGCGGCTGTCGGTGGAGGTGGATCGGACGGCCATGGGCTTGACGCGCGGCGTGATCCGGTGCGTCGATCGGATCCGGCGGCGGCGGGGATGGCACGGCGTGGAAGCGGGAAGCAGCGCGATGGCGACGCAGCGTGGCAGCCCGCATGCGCGGCGTCGCGGGGAGTGACGCGCTTGCGGGCGGCGTGGACGAGGCGGGCGCGAGTGGGCGGCGAGATGGAAACACGTGCGCGTATCCGGCCGTCGGTGAAGCAGGCGGTGGGGATGACGCGGTGCGAGGCGAAGTCCAGCGATCGGCGTCGTGGCCCAGCCAGCGTCGCGCGGCGTCACGCGAGCCTTGGCGCTTGGCTGGCGCGAACTTCGAGCACGCGGACCGAGGAAGCGGTGACCGCGGCGTGCGCGCAGCGAGACCGAGGGGCGCGCGAGGCGTTGGTGCGGCGAGAGCTTACCGGCGGCGGCAAGCTCATCGGCGGCGCGAATCACGGCGGCGACTACGGCTATGAAGCACGCGAAGCGGAGAGAGAGAGAGTGCGAAGGAGAGAGAAGCGGCGGGCTTGTTTTATGCACGGCGGAGGAAAAAGCGGGCGCGCGTCCTCGCCGGTGTTAATGGCGGCGATTCACGGCGCCAGCGGCGAAGCAGGCGTCTCTTCGCGAGGGCGGTGGCGTTTAATGGCGCTGCAACGCGCGGTCTCTCCCGGCGCGTGGCGAAGCGGAGGCGGTCGGGAGGCGGGCGGCGGGTGGCGGCTTCAATGGCGGCAGCGGATGAAATGGTCGGGGCGAGCGTCGGGGCAGCTGCTCGGCAGTGGGACCCGGCGGTGAGTCCACGCGAACTAGTCTCGGCAGTGGGGCCGCTTGTCGGCGCAAATCAAAAAAGAACTCAACCTCGCGCGCGGGCGAGGCTCGAGCAGCGCGAGGAGCGGGGAGAGGAGAGAGCGGCGGTGGTAACCAATCGGGCGGGAGGCTCGGCCTACCCAATAAAGCGGTTACCCTTTTGAGTATTAGCCGCGGAGTGGTGTTTCTTTGTCGGATGCGCGACAAGTGGCGCGGCGAGAGAAAGGAGGCGGGATGAGGCACGAAGGCGGGGATCGGTTCGGGCGGGAAGAAGAGCTCGGATGCTTGACAAGTGTCGGCCCAGGGAGATTTTGATATTTAAATCTTTTATATATTTCAGAAATCAGTAGGAGACTTTAAAATATTCAGAAAAATACCAAATAAATTCCAAAAATTCCAAAAAAATTCACATAATTCACTGACAATGTTTTAAACATATGAAAAATATTTCCAACTTATTTTGATATTAAATTTTCTTTTCAAAAGAAACTTTAAATTCTGAAAATTCCAGATAATTGGAAATAATTAATTTAAAATTATTTCTTCAAAATAAAAGCAAAAATTGGGATGTTACAGCAGGCTTGGTTGCAGCTTCGCGCAGCGCGTGCTCCTTCGCTGTATACGGCCCGAGGAAGGCCTCTACTGCATGCTTCGCGTCCTCCAACAAGAGCACTGCATGCGAAGCGGAGCTTCGTTCACAAGGCAGCTCCATATGTACAGGCAGCATACGGTCGAAGTGCTTACCACGACCGGGAGGCTACTGAAGAGAAGACACGATGGGGTGGACACCATCTCGCCGGCAATGATCTCGTTCATATTTCCACTGGGCGGAGAGAGGAGACACCCCGTACATTATAAACTCCTCGGCGAGATCGCGCATGTTGAACCGGAGGGCGACGCCGACAAGTCTCCGTGCCTGCTGTTCATCGCTGCCCTCTGGCTCCACCCCCGGACAGCAATTGAAAGCTTTTAGCGAACCCCGGCACCGAAGGTTGCTGCTAGGCGTCAAGTGATAGTAGAACCACTGCCGAATCCAGCCAGACTCCCACTTCTCCCGCGTCGCCAGAGTGGGGAACAGCTTTGCGCATCCCGGCCTCACCATGAAGTGGACACTGCCAAAATTGGACAGTGCCCCTCCCTCGACCTTCTTCGGCTGACAGCGCGCGTCATGAAGTAGGGCGAACAAGTTCGCACTGGGACGAACCCCTTCCACTCGAACCGCCCAGGCAAACACAGCCAGGCGAACTATCGCGTTCGGGGTCAGCTGCGCCAACTCCAATCCGTAAGCTCGCAAGACCTGGTCGACGAAGAGCGTCAAGGGCATCCGGAGCCCAGCCTCAAAAAATGAGGCGAAGACAATCGCCTCTGACTCCTCTGGTGAGGCTCCACTTCATCGTGGGCGGGCAGGCGAGCTCTTGCGTGCTCCTCTATCTTCTTCTCCCGCAAGAGGTCCTCGATCGTCTCCTCTGTAACACGACTTCGGCCTAGCACCCGGAAGCAGTGCCCTTGCGAGCTCCGCATGGCGTCGAACCGCTTGTTGGCCCGCGACGGCTTGCGAGCCACCAGGGGGAATTCCGCTAGTGCTGGCGTCAGACCGCGCTGGCTTGACGAGGCGCTACCGCTAAGCCGACGGCCGAAATCTCCACGGCATGCCATCCTACTTCCCAAGCGGAGGGCTGAAGGAGCACAAAGACGCGCAGATTTCGCACAGCAGGAAAGAGCAACCAGACAACGGTGCACGGGCGAGAGACACGTTCGCATGCCGGCAATGACGCTTTATGAAGACCCTCCACATCCCCACGATCGGGAACGCAACCGGCGGGGGCCCGTCGATTCGCTTCCCCACGATCGGGGAGGGCAGCCGCGGACTTGCCGACCCACCACGTGTCCCGCCTCTCTCGGTAACGGACGCGGGCTCGCGGTCGTGCGACCGCTAACATCCCATGACGCACCAACGACGCCGCACCACATGTAACTCTCCCTCGGGACCGTGCGCGCAGCCACAGCAGCCCGTACCCTGTCTTTTCAGCACTCCGCGCGGCTCACGACAACAATCAAGACGTCATCTCTGAACTGTGTCGCTGTCAGGGCGTGACAACTTCGGACCAGGCAAGGACTCACCCCATCAACTCAACGTTGCGCGGTGCTCCGCCCCACGCCAGGCGGAGTTTCAGCGCCACGCATCGTGTGTTCGACACCTTCGGCTCCGCAACGTAACTCCGCCGATAACTGTGGCACCGCGAGGGATGGCGTCAATATCGCGTACGGCTTCGATGCCTCGCCGAAGCACGTCTGTATTACGCACCTGCACTTTTATCTACAGTACTTCACATGCCGTAGGGACGGAGGGGTCCAAAGGACTCGGCAACATGGCTTCGGCCTGTGAAGCTCTTCACCATGAGAGGCTCCTGTTGTAGGGGTGGTCCCCACCTAAACCCAACCGGCCTATTAGAAAGACGTAAGTATCGAGTGAGGCATGTATAATGACGTAAATGCCTCAAAGGGTATTCTTGTAAAGATGCACCTCGCAAGGAGATATATATGTGATGCCAGCCATAGGGAGAAGGGACAGCTCACCTAACTCTCCACTACCATACTCTCTCTCTGTTTGGTCTGTAACCACAACAATATCTTTTTGTTGAACCCATGTTGAGAAATGTAGTGTAGTGCACTTGTGTCTAGTTTGAGATTTGTCTCATTTGCACTCTTTTAGCCTCTTGTTTGTCTGTTTTTCTTCTTGATGGGAATTTGAGGTTATTTGCTGTTTTTGCTTGATTTGAGAAGGAGTTTGAATCCTTGTTGCATTCATTGTAAGATATTACATATCTAATTTTTTACAACTAGAACTAATTAAATATCCATAAAGTTTTGACTATTACTCATGTATCATGTACTATCTTGAAATTTCTCTTTGCTATGGTTTGAGCTAGTTTAGCTTGATTTATCATGACTTTCCATGTAGAGCTTAGCTTTTACCATGCTAGAAAATTAAAATTACAAATGATATTGCAAAACTTGAATTAAAGTATATCAATGTTTGATCTCGTTACTGGTATTGCTTTATTGTTTTTTTATGATTCATGCCATGTCTAATATGCTATGTTGAATCTTGAATCTAAATTGAACTTTAGATTGAGTTATGTTAGTTCTTTTTAAAAGCATGAGTTTACCTCTCCTAAGCTTTTGTGGCCATGGTCAGGTATTGTTGAACTAGAAACTGAAATAAAAAAATTATCTCTTTTATGTGCTCATCACTTGGGATGGTCGACAAAGGATTGAGATCTATCATGTGACTAATTAAAACGAAAGAAAGAAAAAAATTAGAAAAATTGGTTGAAACTTAGGAGGCAGTTGTGGATGGCTACTAATCCAAGACTTGCTTTGCTAAGATAACACCAAAAATTATTTTCAGAAGTTCTAAATGTGCCAATTATGCTTAATTCCAAGTGCTTAATAAAATGATTGAATATTAAACTTGTAGCACTCTAAATGATTCAATTATAACTTCTTGGTTCTATTTAGCTTATTGATATTGCTTGGCTCATAATTAAATTCCTTTGGCTAAACTAGAAGTTTGATCATCTTGACATGGTCTTAAATTGACTTAATCATAAATCTTGTGCTAGTTTGTCTATGCTTTGCTATAATGAATTTTCATGATCTAGATAGCTTCCACTTATCATATGACTTGTGGCAATTCCTTTTTTTAATTAACATGGACACTCTTCATAGCTTCTTGCTAAAATTAAATGAATAAAATTGTAGCCATTCCATTTGCATCATGCTCTCTCTTATGCTTTTATTTGTCCCTCGATTTTTGACAAAATGGGAGAATTTATCTCTTGAAACAATTGCATAAATTTATTAGAAAAGAATTTCAACCTTGATGAATTTATTGTCAAAGAGGGAGAAATATGCCCAAAAATGCTCATGGTAAGTGAATTAAGCCAAAAATGTCAAATTGGGCATTTGCATGTAGGGGGAGAAAATTGCATGAAAGAGGGAGGAGCTAAAAATAGTTTTTGAGCTTTTCTAGCATTCTTGAGATTTCTTGACCTTTTCTTTGTCCATGTCATCTCTTCTCACCATGACTAAGATCAAATAAAATAATTGTTCTTTCATATGGACCCAGAGTGAGATTTCCCATTTTCTTGATGAAGTTGAAGCTTTTGTGAAAAACTTGTTCTTTCTTGTTGCTTCACTTCATTTCTTGCTCGCTTGTTCATTTTAAGTCTTGTTTATGGATCAAGTAGAGCTCTATTTCATAAATTGATTTTATTTTTCAAGAATCTAATTGAGAGTGGCATTTGCATTTTTGAGGTATTGCCAGTGTGTTCGTCAAGAGGGAGATTGAAGAACTATATGGAGATTGTCCATGGTTTATTTGTGATGAACAATTAGCAATCGGCAATCATGTTGAGTTAAAATTTGCATTTGCAAAAGTTTTGTGGTTTTGTAGTGCCGCCTGTCAGGGCGCGGTCTAATTGATTTGTAGGTGTAGTTTGACTGTTATGCAGAGCTAGTCAGATTGCTTTACACAACCAGTTAGACCGACCGAGTTGCCCCTTCGGAATTTTGCCAAGCAATGGTTTAATCGGCTTGGTTTTAGCGATCTGATCAACCATGTCGGTTTTTGGCTCTTGGGCACCAAACAAAAGTGAAGAAGTGTCTAGAGATGTCTTTGCACTAGGTTTCACTTGAAATGGAAGTCTAAGGCAAAACAATATAGCATTTTATTGGATTTCCAGAGAGGGTTACTCTGGTGCTCTGGCCTAGCGATCAGATTGTTTTGAGGGAAGCGTCCGACTGGGATGGCAGTCTGACAAACCACCCAATAGCAGTTAGACACGTCTTATTTCTTAACAGAAGGGGTTCTGGGACTTTTGGGAAATTGGTCATGGGTTGAGTTTTGGGGTCCAGTTCATTACATTCGTGATGCATGAAGTATGTTTGGACTAATATGGGTCAAGTTGTGAATAAATTGTGCCCATAAATAGTTTCTTAGTCTTTGATGTACAGGTGCTTGGAGGCAGCTATAGTCAACGATGTGGACCAGGACTAGGCTCATGGATGACGTAAGGTACGGTGAAGGAAGTCAAACAGGATGGTTGGGCTCAAGCGAGTCACAAGAGAAGACAAGAGATGTTAAAGGGAATGTTTGAGCAACGGTTCATCGAATGGTGCGATCGTTGCAAGTGAGAGTGTAAGGGGAACCGACATGGAGAGACCTGCCGATGCTTGAGTCATTAGTGAACCTACACATTGCAAGAATGAAGATTGCTTATAAAGGAGGAGATAAAAAATGGACTAGGCTTAGGGAAGAGGTGAGGTCCACGATCAAAATAAGGGTGTTTTGGCGGGTAAGCCAAATTACCAAAAATGGTTAAGAGACCAAAATCAGGGTGTTTGAAGAGCAATTAAGGTCAAGGAGGTGCTGAGGAGGCCAAGTGGACGGAACCTTGCTCCTTAGCGGGTTCGGGCAAAGGTGCTCATATAACAAGAAAGGACTTGGGGTTCATTCCCAAGAAAGGCAATAAACCATTTTACAAGTCTACGAGGTTTGTAAAAAAATAGCAAATATTGCCATAAGTGTCGTGGTGGGGGACATATGCAAAATTCTTGTCCATTTAGTAAGACTCCATCCTTTGGCATCGATGATTCTTGTTATATTCTTAAGAAATCTAAGGATGGTGAAGTAATTGCTATGTTTTTTTGGCACTTCTATATTAGGGGCTAAAAAATATTATTTGGGTGCCTAAATCTTTGGTTACTAACCTCTAGGGACCCAAATAAATTTAGGTACTTAATAGAACCTGATTTTTTTAAAAAGTGAACTACAAAACCGATGAAAGGTATTGGGTACTTAATAGCTATTGCACTCAATACATGACAGGAGACCTGAACATGTTCATCACATTTGAAAGTTGTGGCAATGAGAAAATCACTTTTAGGAACAATAGGAAAGGAAAGGTATTTGGATCAAGAAAAATCGCTATCTCAAATGATATTTTCATTACTAATGTATCTCTTGTAGAAATATTAAATTTTAATTTGCTATCTATTGCTCAATTGTGTAATCTTGGCCTTACTTGTGCATTTTCTTGAGATGGTGTTGTTATTTCAAAAGAAAAAGAAGGTGATTTGGTTTTCAAAGGGATTTCGATTTCACAATATCTTTTTGGTGGATTTCTCTTCTAACGAATCGTGTTTGAAAACTTATTTAATTGCAAAAACCTCTTTGGGTTGTCTTTGGTATAGAAAACTAGCTCATGTGGGGATTATTCAACTTAAAAATCTTTTCAAACATAACTTAGTTTTAGGCTTAAAAGATATGAAGTTTAAGAAGAACAAGCTATGTAGTGATTGCTGAGCTAGGATGCAAGTAGCGAATTCTCATCCATCCAAAAGTATCATATCTACTTCTTGGCCATTGGAGCTCTTACATATGAATTTGTTTCGGCTATCAACTTATAAGAGCACCAAGGGCAATAGTTATTATTTAGTTATTGCAGATGATTACTTGAGGTACACTTTATTTTTCTTTCTGCATGACAAAGCCAAAGCGTTTGATATTTTCAAAAGTTTTGCTAAAAGAGCCCAAAATAAATTTGATTTCAAAATAAAGAAAATTCATACTGATAATGATTTTGAGTTCAATAATGCTAAAATTGAAGATTTTTGTGATGAACTTAGAATAAAGTATGAACTTTCCAAAATCTACACTCTAGAGCAAAATGGAGTTGTAGAGAGGAAAAATTCAACATTAATTGAAATGGCAAAGGCAATGCTTGATGAGTATAATACTTTCGATATTTTTTGGGAAAAAGCAATCAATATCGCTTGTCTTGCTACAAACCATCTTTATTTGTGTTGCCTTTTGGCAAAGACTTCTTGTGAGTTTCTCATTGGAAGAAAACAAAACAACTTCTATTTCTATGTTTTTTTATTGCAAGTGTTATATTTTGCGAAAGATGTTCATCTTACAAAAATTTCAAAGTCATTTTGATGTTGAATTTCTTCTCGGTTATTCTTCTAATAACAAGGCATACTATGTCTTCACAAAATCTCCGGTTTAGTTAAGGAGACATGTGATATTAAATTTCATGAGATTAACGATGCTAAAAAAGAACAAGAAAATTTGGATGATGTAGGTATGAAGGCTTGAGGCAAGCAATGAAGAATATGCAAACTAGAGACATCAAGTAAAAAGAGGTTTCGAATTATCCACCTTCATCCACTCTAGTTGAACCATTTTCTTCCACTACACCAAGCCAAGTTGAATTTGAAGAAGTGGAAAATAAGGAAGAAAATCAACCATCAAACATTCCTTCGAAGATTTATAATGCAATTGCAAAGGATTATCTAATTAATCAATTATTGGGTGACATTACTAGAAGTGTCCAAACTCGATCTCGTGTCGCTTCTTATTGTAAACATTATGAGTTTGTTTCTTATTTTAGGTCTAAACATATAGATGAAGCACTTGAAGATCTGGATTGGGTGAATTCATTGTATGAAGAATTAAATAACTTCATCCATATTTGGATATTGGTGAAAGGACCCAAGGAACACAATGTCATTGGGACAAAATGGGTCTTTCGGATAATATTATCTTAATTCAAAGATTTTGATTTCGGTGAAACTTTCGCTCCTGTAGCTAGACATGAATTCATTTGTATATTACTTGCCTGTGTATCATGCTTTGATATTAAATTATTTTAAATAGATGTCAAAAATGCAAAGAATAGTTAAATTTATGTTTGTTGATCAACCGCCCAATTTTGAGGATCCGAACAAAACAAAACACACATATAAACTCTCTAAGGTGCTACATGGTCTTAAACAAGCTCCTAGAGCACGATATGAGTGCCTTTCAAATTTTTTACTCTCAACATGATTCAAAATTGGGAAGGTTAACGGTAACATCCTGATTTTCAGAGCCTTTTTGAAGCTTTTAAAATAAAATTCAATATTTGGATTTCTTTGAATTAATTAAAGATTAAAATAAATTTCTATTAATTAAAAAGATTTAATATGACTAAATTAAGCATCAAATAAAAGAAAAGATTTAACAAAATGTTTTTGTGGGTTTCTTTTGTTGCAAGGAATTTTTTTGGAATTTTCTTGGAATTTTCTAGATTTATTTGCTATTTTCAAGAACTCAAAATCTTTTATCTGAATTTGTAAAAATAGAAAAATCTCCAAAATCCTAAAACAATAAATGGGCCAGCCCTGTTACTGTTCACCTGTGCCATCTCATCTCAGCTGTCTGATCCCTCCGTCTGGCACATGTTGCCAATCGAGAGCGCCGTCTACTGTTCATGTCCGTCTCGAACTCCGCCGCCGCTCATCGTCTCCGACTCGAACTCTTGAGACGTGCTGCCCGTCAACTCTTGGGGTTTGTGCTTAAGTAGCCGCTCACTCTCGCCGTTTGTGCCACGCCGCCTCCGTCGTGAGTCGTCTGTGCGCCGTTGTTTTCATCTTCTCTGGTCATCGTCGTGAGCCCCTTGTCGGAGAGCCCCCGCCATCCAGCTGTCGTCTACCGCCGCCACTGCCGCTCAACCTGGCCACTTTCGCCAACGTCTACTACCACCGGTGAATCTCTAGCTCTGCAAGCCGCCGCACCACTTTGCCTTCAGTAGCCAATCCCCGAGCGCCACGTGTTGTCGTCGTTCGGACCGTTCGAACGACCTCAGCCCTCTGGACTGTTCGATTGTATTTGAACCGTCTGATCATTGTTACCTTTTGAACCATCTGAACATCTTTACTGATGAGGACATCACTTCTTCGGATACACACAACACTCCTCCACTTGACATTCAAGGACCAATCACTAGAGTTCGCGCCCGACAATTGAATTTACAGGTGAGCTCGTTCCTAAGTACTTCTTTTTGTTCATTTGAGAATCGATTGCTACCTAATGATTTAATTATGATTAGGAACCATGGAGAGGACCTGGAAGTACATGGAGATGGGCTACGAGGCGCACAAGTCCAGCAAGGGCGGTCGAATCATGTTGGAGGCCCAACTCAAGCCGACTTCGAATATAATTCGGAGTCCAGGACCAGGCCGCACTAAAACGGACACTTAGATCGCATCCGGGCTCCGTTTTGGACGTTCTACATATGTATGGAAAGCTGAGAAGGCAACCTTTCCAATGGATCTTGTCCCATGTCACAATTCCTTCTGAGTCAATGGGAATCATCAAAACAAGTGGGCATTCATAATCTGTCCGGGTGCTGCGCCACCGTCTTTTGGGCCATTCGGCTTTGTATCGTGTTGGAGCCCATTAGGGCGCGTCCAGGGGATTTGCACGCCCCTCACTCCTCTATATCCAGCCGCCACCCTCACCATTAGGGTTTGCGGTTTTGCTTAGATCATTCTGTTTTTGAATAGTTTCGCCGTTCATCGGTTTGTGAGACCCCAACTTTCGAGTGCTAAATCAATACATCTACAATTCCGTTGTGTTCTTCCTTGTTCTTCCTTGTGTTGTTCGATTCGCAGGCGAGGATTAGCCTTCTTAGCGAGGTCAACCGGGCTACGCACGGTTGATAACCTGAGGAGACGTGGTGCTCCGATTGCGGGGTTCAGAACGTGTTGTTCGGAAGCTGAATCGATTTGTGTCGTACCTCCACCAAATCGAACATATCCAGAACCTTTTGGAAGATCGGGACCCCGTTCCCATCAAGTGGTAATTAGAGCTTCAGGTGTTCCTTCAGGTTCGAGTTTACCCTACCTTTGTTGTTTTCGGTTTTATCCTAGAGTCCAAGAAAAAGCCCTATAAAAAATTGTAGTCATAGGTTGTTCCCTATCCCAGATCTCGTTTAGCCTTTTGCACAATTTGATTTCAGAGTTCGTAGTGTTGAGTTTGTGTCCTTAGTCGAGTTGTGTTGCTAGTTTAGATCATGTTTTGTTTCAGGTTGTCTTGCTTCCGCTACCTCTCATAAAACCCTAGCCGTCAACTTTTGTTTTTCCCACCCATATCCCACCCTCTGTTTTTGAGTCATCCATCGCATCTCGTGATCACCCAACACCATCCCCCACCTTTTCCTGAGCTTCCGCCCCCAATTTCCACCAATTTCCTCCACTCGATTTCGTTTCGGCCTCCACAGCAACCATAACTCGGATGCCCTCCTTCAAACGGCCGTAACTTTCTCATACGGACTCGAAATCAGGCGATTTTTTTTCAAATTGGGTGAAATTAAATTCTGCATCTGAAACTCCCCGGCTTTGCCGGGTTCGGCGAATTAATTTTTCCCAAATTCGGCCTGAAAAGTGCAGTACTCGAGCTCCGAAATTTCATCACCGAATTTACAACACATTCATCATTTTCTGTAGGCCACACCTTACATCAGATTGAGGTGAAACTTTGTGTGATTCCTATTTCTGTGCTCTACTTTGTAAAAAAAATAAAAGAAAAAAGAACAAAAAAAAGAAAAAAATTTCAGCACCTGGGCTTATAGTGCTGAGTGCTATCCGTGCCCAAAACAAAAAAAAGAGCACAATTTTAGGTGACAGAGCTTCATTTGTTTTCTGCTGTCTTTGCCTGGCCATCTTTGTTGCTATCTTTGCTTTACTATTCTGGTCTTGACTCCTTGTTCATCATATCGTAACTGATATAGGACACATTTAGACCAGCAACTAGGACCAGTGCTTTGGACATTTATTCAGCATTACTATCTGTTATTGATTTGTGTTCCACTAACATATTTGGCCTTCCAAGCTCCATATACCTACTTCCGGATAGCACATTTTTTGACCCTTGCAATCGCCGGATCACACTCTCCAGGTATCCTTTGCCTTGCTTTGGTAAGAACACTTGTAAGAGCTTAGTAAGCCACTTCCTTTGCGGGGTCCCACTGTCCTTACTTTGTAGTCGATAGGGATGACCCTTTTGTTTTCCTAGTGTTTCCATTAACCATGGCAGGAGACGAAGGGGACGGGACACCGGGCGATTTCAACGAGTGTGTTAGTCGCGCCCAGCTACAAGCTGCACTCGATAAACAAATTGCTTCACTCACTGATCTTGGTACACGAATGGACACCATCGTCGCTGCCATTGCCCAGTTGAACACCACGGAAGGCATTGAGTGGGTGGAGCGGCGGATGGCTGACCTCACTGGTCGGATGGACACATTGGAGGCACGCCTGCCACCTGTCAATGACGGCCATCGTCATGATGATGACACAGTGTATGATGCGGATGGCACCATTGATCAGCGGGCGACACAAGATGCACGGCTACATCGGCGTCTTCAGCAAAACCGACATGGTATGGGAGGTCATAACCAGAACCATCATGGTAACGACGATCCTTTCGCTAAAGTCAAATTTACCATTCCATCTTTTTCTGGTCTTTATGATGCTGAAATATATCTTGATTGGGAGATGACGGTAGAGCAGAAGTTTAATTCTCACTTGGTTGCTGAACAACATAGAGTTAGATAAGCTACTAGTGAGTTTAAAGACTTTGCTATTATCTGGTGAAATGAACTGGGTACCATGCGCTTACAACCTGATACATGGGAGCGATTAAAAGAAGCTATGTGTAATCGTTTTGTTCCTCCCTCATATAAACGTGATTTGAGAAAAAAATTGCAGCGCTTAGAACAAGGTGCTAGTTCTGTTTAGGACTATTATGCTGAGCTTCAAAAGGGTATGGTGCGTTGTGGGGTTGTTGAGAAAACGGAGGATAAGATTTGTCATTTTTACGGGGGGTTACGGCGTGAAATTCAGGACATTGTTGATTATAAAGATTTTACTACTGTCAACCAGTTGTTCCAGCTTGCTATGCTTGCAGAAAAAGAATTGCAGGGACGCAAGGAATCAGCGAAGGTAAGCACCGGACGACCATTCTACACGCCGCGAACGACTACATCGCCTGGACTGCCCAAGTCTTCTTTGAGTTTTCGTTCTCCTCCACCACCTGTGAACAAGTTTGCAGCAGCGCCACCGAAGCCACCTTCCACGACACTTCTTGCAGATTCTACAAAAAATTCTTTGCAGGGTCCAGCCAAGAGTTCTTCTTCCGTGGCTTCAACGGGCCGCTCTTCCGACATTCAGTGCCATCGCTGCCATGGGCTTGGTCATATGCAGAAGAATTGCCCTAGCCAACGGGCATACATCGCCACAGAAGATGGAGGCTACATCAGCACTTCGGATGTCGAGGAGGATGATGATGATGTTACTGCTGCCTCGGACGACAATGGCGGTGGTGATGACGACCTGGTCCTTGGTGGGGCATCCACAGCGACGCTACGAGCATCACTGTGCAGCGAGTCCTCAGCACACAGGTACAACAACCCGATAAGCTTCAACGCCATAATTTATTTCAGACTTTCTTCGCAATCAAGAACCGGCGCGCACGTGTCATCATTGATGGAGGAAGCTGCAACAACTTGGTGAGTTCTGATTTGGTCAAGAAGCTTGGCTTGACCACGAGACCGCATCCGCATCCATACCATATTCAGTGGTTAAATGACTCTGGAAAAGCTAGGGTAACACAAACATGCCGAATCCTTTTTTCCATTGGTGGTTATGCTGATCATGTTGATTGTGATGTGGTTCCCATGCAAGCATGCTCTCTTTTATTGGGTCGACCTTGGGAATTTGATAATGATGCTTTACACCATGGTAGTAGTAACAAATACACTTTTATGCATAAGGGAAAGAAAGTTACTTTACTGCCTTTGACCCCAGCTGAGATTATAGAGGCCGATAGGGAGAGAGCTACTGCTGCTAATGATCCAAAGGAACATGATAAATCAGAAAAACAGCAAGTAATCCATTTGAAAAATTATGTTATGCTTGCCACAAAATCAGACCTTGCTGAAATTGATGATGTTAATGATACATGCTATGCTTTTGTGTGCAAAGATGCTTTATTTTCTCTTGATAATATGCCTTGCACTTTGCCTGCTCCTGTCACTAACCTTTTGCAGGAGTTTAGAGATGTTTTCCCTTATGAGATACCTCCAGGATTTCCACCCATTCGAGGGATTGAGCACCAGATTGACTTGATCCCTGGAGCGAGTTTGCCAAACCGCATGCGACAGACCAATCCGAAGAGACTAAGGAGATTCAATGACAAGTCCAAGACCTTTTGGACTGTGGGTACGTACGTGAGAGCCTTAGTCCTTGTGTTGTCCCTGTTCTTTTGATTCCCAAAAAAGATGGTTCTTGGCGTATGTGTGTAGATTGTAGAGCCATTAACAACAATACTATAAGGTATCGTCATCCTATTCCCAGGCTAGACGATATGCTTGATGAGTTGTGTGGTGCTATGATTTTCACAAAGATTGACTTGCGTAGTGGATACCACCAAATAAGAATGAAACTTGGCGATGAATGGAAAACTGCTTTTAAAACTAAGTTTGGCTTATATGAGTGGTTAGTCATGCCTTTTGGTTTAACTAATGCACCTAGCACTTTCATGAGATTAATGAACGAGGTTTTACGTCCTTTCATTGGCAAATTTGTGGTCGTTTACTTTGATGATATCTTGATTTATAGAAGTCCATGGATAAACATTTGAATCACTTACGTGCTGGTTTTAATGCTTTGAGAGATGCACGTTTGTTTGGTAACATTGAGAAGTGCACCTTTTGCACGGATCGAGTCTCTTTTCTCGGCTATATTGTGACTCCACAGGGAATTGAGGTTGATAGAGCCAAGGTGGAGACGATATAGAGTTGGCCCATGCCCACGACAGTCTCCCAAGTGCGGAGTTTTCTTGGCCTTACAGGGTTTTATCGCCGCTTTGTCAAGGAATTCAGCACCATTACGACACCGTTGATTGAGTTGACAAAGAAGGGAGTTGTGTTTCATTTGGGGCTATCACAAGAGGAGTCCTTTAATCTTTTGAAGGACAAGCTTACACACGCACCATTGCTCCAATTTCCGAATTTTGGTAAGATTTTTGAGCTGGAATGTGATGCTAGCGGAATTGGTATTGGTGGTGTTTTGATGCAAGAAGGCAAACCTGTTGCCTACTTTAGTGAAAAATTGAATGGTCCTGCTTTTAATTATTCCACGTATGATAAAGAATTGTATGCTCTTGTTCGTTCTTTAGAGACGTGACAACACTATTTATGGCCTAAAGAATTTGTCATTCATTCCGATCATGAATCACTTAAGCATATTCATAGTCAAACCAATTTAAATCGTAGACATGCTAAGTGGGTTGAATTTATTGAATCTTTTCCTTATGTCATTAAACACAAGAAAGGGAAGGATAATGTGATTGCTGATGCTTTGTCTCGACGCTATACCATGTTGTCTCAACTTGATTGTCGCATTTTTGGTCTTGAAACCATTAAAGGACAATATACTTTTGATGCTGATTTTAAGGATGTGTTGTTGCATTGTAAATAGGGACAAGCATGGAATAAATTCTTGATCCATGATGGGTTCTTCTTTAGAGCTAACCGCCTATGAATTCCAGTTGGATCCGTTCGTCTTTTGTTGTTGCAGGAGACGCATGGAAGCGGTTTGATGGGACATTTTGGTGATAAGAAGACGGAGGATGTTCTGGCCACACACTTCTTTTGGCCAAAGATGAGGCGAGATGTTGAGCAGTTTGTGGCTCGCTGCACTACATGTCAAAAAGCTAAGTCTCGCTTGAATCCATATGGTTTATATATGCCTCTTCCTGTTCCTTCTATTCTGTGGGCAGATATTTCTATGGACTTTGTTTTATGATTGCCCAGGACTAAGAGGGGGAGGGATATCATTTTTGTTGTTGTGGATCATTTTTCTAAGATGGCTCACTTTATACCATGTCATAAAACCGATGATGTCGTTCATATTACTGACCTCTTTTTCAAAGAGATAGTTTGTTTGCATGGTATGCCTTCTACTATTGTTTCAGATCGTGATGTCAAGTTCTTGAGTCATTTTTGGTGTACTCTATGGAACAAGTTGGGTACAAAGTTGTTGTTCTCTACAACATGTCACCCACAAACCGAGGTGGTGAACCGCACATTGTCTACCATGTTGAGAGCTGTTTTGAAGAACAATTTTGAAGCTGTGGGAAGAGTGTTTGCCGCATGTTGAGTTCGCATATAATCGAGCGGAACACTTCACCACCAAGGTAAGTCCTTTTCAGGTAGTGTATGGGTTCAATCCCCGTACTCCTATTGATATTTTACCTTTGCCTACTAGTGAGAGAGTTCATAATGATGCTAAGGAGCGTGCTGATTTTATTGTCAAAATGCATGAGACTACTAAGGCAAACATTGAAAAGATGAATGAAAAATATAGGATTGTTGGTAGTAAAGGTAGAAAGGAAGTTAAACTTGAACCGGATGATTTTGTTTGGTTGCACTTGAGAAAGGATGGATTTCTTGAGTTACGAAAGTCAAAATTGATGCCTAGAGCTGCTGGCCCTTTTAAGATAGTTGAGAAGATAAATGATAATGCATATAAACTTGAGTTGCCTCCCGAGTTTGGGGTTAGTCCCACCTTTAACATTTCAGATTTGAAGCCATACTTGGGAGAAGAAGATGAAGCTGAGTTGAGGACAACTCCGCTTCAAGAGGGGGAGGATGATGATGACATCACTTCTTCGGATACACACAACACTCCTCCACTTGACATTCAAGGACCAATCACTAGAGTTCGCGCCCGACAATTGAATTTACAGGTGAGCTCGTTTCTAAGTACTTCTTTTTGTTCATTTGAGAATCATTGCTACCTAATGATTTAATTATGATTAGGAACCATGGAGAGGACCTGGAAGTACTTGGAGAAGGGCTACGAGGCGCACAAGTCCAGCAAGGGCAGTCGAATCATGTTGGAGGCCCAACTCAAGCCGACTAAAACGGACGCCCAGATCGCATCCGTGCTCCGTTTTGGACGTTCTACATATGTATGGAAAGCTGAGAAGGCAACCTTTCCAATGGATCTAGTCCCATGTCAAAATTTCTTCTGAGTCAACGGGAATCGTCGAAATAATTGGGCATTCAGAATCTGTCCGGGTGCTGCGCCACCGTCTTTTGGGCCGTTTGGCTTTGTATCGTGTTGGAGCCCATTAGGGCACGTCCAGGGGTTTTGCACGCCCCTCACTCCTCTATATCCAGCCACCACCCCCACCATTAGGGTTTGGGGTTTTGCTTAGATCATTCTGTCTTTGAACAGTTTCGCCGTTCATCGGTTTGTGAGACCCCAACTTTCGAGTGCTAAATCAATACATCTGCAATTCCATTGTGTTCTTCCTTGTTCTTGCTTATGTTCTTCGATTCACAGGCGAGGATTAGCCTTCTTGGCGAGGTCAACCAGGCTACGCACGGTTGATAACCTGAGGAGACGTGGTGCTGCGATTGCGGGGTTCGGAACGTGTTGTTCGGAAGCCGAATCGATTTGTGTCGTGCCTCCACCAAATCGAACATATCCAGAACCTGTTGGAAGATCGGGACCCCGTTCCCATCACTGTGGCTGAATATGTTGCTGATCTTTGTGGTGAAATTCTTATGAATCAATTGTTTATTTTCTTGAAGAATCGGATGTGGTTTATGTGGTATTACACTTAATGAAACAAATACGGTTGTGGGGTAGTATTCTTTACGAGGATATTGTGATCTAAGTAGTAGTATTCTTAGTGAATACATTATAGTCTTAGTGGTAGTATTCTTAATGAATATATTATGGTCTATGTGGTAGTAGTTTTATGATTCAATTGTTTATGCTCTTGATGAGTAAATTGCGGGATTATGTGGTATTGTTCTTAATGAATCATATGTGGGTTATGAGCTAGTATTCTTGATAAATATATTGCTGATCTTTGTGGTTAAATTCTTATGAATCATGTATATCATACATATCATGACATGTCATTTACATCGTGGATGTCGCTGCACATAGCCGCGACCGTACCGGTACAGCATCGTACATTGCCGTAGTACGATGCACACTCTTACCTTGTTGGGTAAGGGTGCAGTGGATCATACGCATTTATGTGTATTTTCACTGTGGATGGATCATTTGCATAGTTATGCAATGTGTTGTCGATGAATTATTTGCAAACAAATGCAACTTTGTAGCTTTTATGTAGAATTGGCTCATGAGAGTCCCTTTGTGGTATGAGAAATGTGGCTGTGGTTGTGGAGTGGGTTTACCCCCTTGTGGTATGGTAGGGGATGTGGTTGTGGCATGAGGTATTTCTCTTGTGGTAACTGTTGTTAGCGGTTGTAGTTGTGGGAAAGAATAAGGTTAGTGAGGAAAATATGTTAATACTTTATTGGTGTTGATAGTAGTGTTGGTTGTAGTTATGAAGTAGGCAATCGAGACCTAATTGCTAATGTTTGGTGGTTGTTTGTAGTAATGGTGGTTAAGGCTATAATTGTGGTCAATGTAGAAAATAAATATTGATGCTTAAACTGTTGTAGTTTAATTAGCTTGTTAAACAGTTTGCTTGCTGAGATTTTTATCTCACTCTTGTTTTTTCCTCCTCCAGGTGATCCTTAAGCATGCATGGGAAGGATAAAGTGGCACAACACAATTGCACATCATCTTATGATTTATGCTATAATGAATATGAGGAGTCTCTAGTCAATTATCTATTTCCCTCATTGATGTTCGCTTCAAATTAGTAATGCTAGACTGTGATTCGTTTTATTTGGTTAAAATTATTAGTGGTTGTTTCTTAATTAATATTTTCAGTTACTTTTTGTTTTGTTATACTTCCGCTTAGCTTATTATGTTTTAGAAGATGTTGCCAGTTTATTTTATCTTGCAACCTGGCTAGTTGTGGAGAGGTTTAGTGGCATCCCAGGGTAATGTGTGTCCTGGGGGTGTTACAGTGTGCCTCTTTTGTGTGATAATGATAGTGCCATGTAGATAGCCAACAACATGGTCCAACACTCAAGTACTAAGCATATAGATATTCGTCACCATTTTTTGAGAGATCATGTGAGTAAAGGTGATATTATTATTAGCCACATATAGACCGATGATCAATTGCTAACATCTTCACAAAACCCCTGAGAGCTGGTTTTACAAGTTAAGGAATGAGTTAAATGTCATGATTATTCTAATGTTGCTTGAACTCATACCTCACGTATTGCCCTCATTTGGAGTTTTTGAGATTCTTGTGAAGAACTCATTTTAAAAATCCTTTTCAAAATCTCAAAAATCACTAATTTAATAAAAATATATCTCATGCATAATGAACCTGAAAAATATTTATTTGAATGTTGTGTTAAGGATTATTTTCATCCCTGTCCAATCCCTACTTCTTCAAGAAAATCAGTACTACCGCAGTTATACCGTCGGTATTACCGCTGCAGTATTATCGCTCCCCAGGTGCGATACTACCATTCCTGACTGGTGGTCCCAAAAAAGTTGTGACCGACTCCTTATCTTCTACCCATTTAGCCTTTTTGATCTAACCGGCCACTTATCCCAAAAACCACCGAAGTCCCTGAACCCTCTCTCCTCTCTCACTCCCTCAAATCATCAAGTCTCAATCCTTGAATCTCTTGCCATTCTTCAATGCTTGGCATCTTTTCTCATCCAATCCACTATGTAAGCCTATTGGAATCCCTTCTTTCTATATTTTTGGTATCATTTCCCCTTTCTAGGGCTTAAGCAAAATGTGCATTAAAAACTCAATTGCTTTTGGACACTTGTATTTGGTGACTTATCATGTCTATTCCACGAATTTATTCATATTAAATACTTGATGAATATAAAATTGATTGTTGCCCTAAGAACATGTTGTGGGTACAGTACTATTGCCTGAGGCAGTGCGGTACTACTATCCTCTAGTAATGCTAGTGTGCCAATTACGGTACTACCGCTCCTACAGAGAAAGCAAAATTTTTATGCACTCTTTCTTGAGTCTTATCCTTCCTTGTCCTAATCAGTTATTCCTTGATTTAGTGACCATGGTAAGGACGAAGAGCTCTGTGACAAGAATGCTGCTTCTGAAGGAGAACCAACGGATCGCAATGATCCTCAAGTGGCTCCTTCATCCTCTCAGTGCAAGACAGCCTCTCGCAAATCCAAATCAACAAGGGCAACCCTAATCCCTCGAGAGGATAGCGACTTGAAGATGGATTCCTTCTTGCAAGCAACGAGGGCTCATGACAAGAGTCAATCTTCAAGGCAAGAATAAGCTATGGAGGAAAGTGAGGAAGAAGAGGGTAAGGAAGATGAGAGCATTGCACAAGATGACAACAACAAGGATACGACAGAGGCCTAAGAGCCAAGTATCAACCTCTTGCAAATCACAAGTGATAAATATGTTCTACTCCATCATCCAAATTAGTTTGAGAAGCCAGCAAGTTCTATGGATCTAAGATTTCAAAAAAAATACAACAAGAGGTGTTCGCTTAAATCTACAACACCATAAACAGTTTGCTAATCACAAATATGTAGATTTGAGGTACTTGAACAACCTTGATCACATTGCCAGTGCATATAGTCTATTCCATGCAGTGGGGTTACAAAATATTGTGGCTTTAAAATGCGACTATTAAGAAGACATGATCTGATAGTTTTATGTGACAGTCTTCATATCCTATGACTTCGACTATATGGTGTGGATGACCGCGAATGAAAGAATTGAAGCTTCAAAAGCATATATTGAGCAAGTACTTAGGACCTACTCAAGCCAATATGAGAAGGTCTACTCCCAATGGTGCACTTCAAGCACTAGCTTAGTGTAAGTTCTATGATGCAAATGTGATATATACACTAGGAAGCTAGTGGGACTCCTTCCTCTCTCAAGCTTGATCAATCGTGTCATCGACCACACATTCTTCCTGAAGAGTGGTAATTTCAATACAATCTGTGGACACACTTGGAACATCATTGAATACATTATGCAAGGACGGAAGCGCTATGTAGTTGATTTGATCATAAGGGAAATTGCATCATCCAATAACGATAGGGAGAAGCATATTTACTACACTCCCAACATCATGGCCCTCATCATGAGGAAGACTCACTTCCGTGGGGCAAGGCTAGTGGTGCACAAGCCCTACAATCATAGGGAAGGGCCTCCAATGCCAACTGCAGCCTCTCCTGGTGCTCAAGTGCAAGAAGAGCATGTTCAAGAGGAAAAACACTCTCCTCAACAAGTCCAAGAGCAAGCTCAAGCATCGGATCTCAATCTCCAAGCCTTAATTGCTCTATTCAAGATGAACTATCAGCTAGAGGTTTTGACTTAGTGTGGTGTGCTTAGTGCCCTTCCTCCTCAACAACCTCATAGTTGCCACATCCTTCTTCACCACTCCATTATCACCATCACTACCGTCATGATCCATCCACCAATTAATGGGTTTTTGGTACTTGATGCCAAAGGGGGAGAGATGATCAAGGGAGGTATGATTGAAGATGAAGTTTAAAGTCACGTGAAGCATGTCAGGACCTATCTATCTATCTTATGTAGCTATGTATATTTGGACTTTGGATCTTTTGGTTCTTTTGGTTGTATAAACTTCATGGATGAAATTATTGTAATAGGTAATGTTGATGTGCTAGCTTGGACGAACTTGTAATATATGTTATGCTACAATGTTGCTTTTGCTATGTTACTCATGATTATGCTATCATAATGTTCATCTCATGATTATTTGTGACTCATCTTGATTATTGTTGTTTATCATATTGATATACTTCAACAAATTCAATAATATAGGAAACTCTGCCAAAATTTCCCAAAAATCCACAAATATGCATGAATATCACTTCATGAATCTATATGCACATATTTAGAGTGAGTTTTGTTTATTTGATGATTGAATAACTAATTCTTTATGTCCATTTAGCTCATCTGAAGAATTATTTGCAAACCAAGTAAAAAACTAGAATATGCAACATGCTCTTGAATTAGATGTATATTCAAAACTTTCAATGCATTCATATTGTCTAGGTTGTCATATTACCATAAAGGGGGTGATTGAAGTATCTCGGTCCCTAAAAATGATTTTGGTAATTAATGATGACAATGATTAAAGAGACTAACATGTTTATTAAGATGATTAAAAGATTTAGTCTGGAATTTTGATAATGTCATGGAAAAGTCATGCAAATGTGATCAAAGATCGATATGGATCAAGATATAGCTCATGGTAAAGGTATATTATAGTATAAGGACCTCTTTATAGTTTTTACCGATCTCGGTGTTTGGTTGAAATGAACAGTACTACCTTAGTATGATATAACCAAACTTTAGTTGACAGCAAATAATTTCTAGAGAGGTATGTTGTAGAGCATTCTCTCATTTGAAAATCAGTACTACCGGCCCTTGTATGGTACTACCAATATTTGAAGTAACAATTAGTTTTTGTGCATTTGATGAACCTCAAATAACCGTTGAACAGTAGATACAATAGTATCTACCACTACATGGTGGTAGTATCGCACCACTTGATTTTTTGGGATTTTGACACCAGCAGTCATTTGGTGGATGGAGGCTATAAATACCTCCTCACCAGTAGCAAGAGACTCTTCTTGAACCTCATTGAATATCCTTGAGCCTTTGTTTCACTCTCTTCTACTTATTTGCTTCATTTTCACATATTGAGGTGTACGTGTTCGGCTCCGGTCATTGGCAATGATCGCTCAGGTCTTCGATTTCACCTTCTCCTCTTGGCTATATATAAGGAGGTCCCCTCCTTCGAGACAGATACAGAGAAATCACAAGCCTAATCCCTTCACTCCTCTCTTCTGATTTAGCTTTGGATTGTGCCCTTGGATTCGGTCATTAAGGTCGGTTCTTCACTGGTGACCGCCGGTCTCAGTGGTGAGTTGTGACCTCTGGTGCTCGGTGAGGCGCACTGGGCCAGTGCTTCTCGTGTGCTTGTGCGGCGTCCCCTTCACCTCGACTTTGCTAACTTGGAGACTTCCGATCAGTAAAGGTGAGTTTTGTATCTCCAACTACCTCACTCCTCTCTTGCAGTGGCATAGAGAGGCGCTAGGTTTTCTGGGACAGCGCCTTGAGGCATGCCTGGCTCTGAGTTCTTGTCGGTGATTTGGAGTATCGCCGACTTTGTGAGAATTTGATCATCAACTGTTTTGCAGTTCATGATTTATTTCATATATCAATGATTTAGTTGATCGAATATTGCAAAGTGGCTTTATGGATTAAGTAGCTTTGTGATGAAAATAGTCTTAAACTGAAATTGAATCATAATTGTCTAAACCAATCGATTACCGAGATCCCCGAGTGTTGGAGTGGATTCCCTACTGTTCGAGTACTGGTAGTCAGAAACGAGTATTCATAGTCATAGATGACCACTCTTTTGAACGTGGTCATATCGACTGATCGAGTGCTTGTGGTTGCACTCGTACTCGGATCAGAGCACTGGTGGTCATAGTCGATTCTGAGCACTCGTGGTCATAGTCGGTTCCAAGCACTCATGGTCGTAATCGGATCCGAGTACTCGAAGTCGTAACCGAATACCTGAAGTCGTAGAATCGCTGTAGCAATCGTAAAAGTACTATAGTACTGGTGATCGTAGTCGACTGCTCATGGTTGTGATCGACTGAATGTGATTGTAATCAATTGGATCTTCTTTAGACATATTGAATTGATGAAAAGTTTAAGACCATAGTAGCGGGACGGCCAAGATTAAATCTTGTGTAACCCTATTCTGAGAGCACTAAATAACATTTAAATAAAACTTAAGCTTTATGGTAGTTTTAGTATCTCTCATGTTCATGGTCACGCTTATTAAGTTCATTTCGGCAGTAAAATTGTTACATGCAATAGATTGATGTTCTTTGATAAATGACATGGTAGAATTACATATTTATATACAATTTATGTCATTTATATACTGCTAGATTTGTTACTTAATCATGCCCCATTATGTTGGAATTAAATATATACTTATTCCGCAATTATTACAACAATCCAGAAAACCTAGCTTTCAAGAAATGGCTCCCTCTTCTAATGTTGTTAAGCCGGAGGTCTTTGATGGTGCCAACTTTAAACGCTGGTAGACTAAGAAAAAACTCTGGTTGACTGATCTCAAACTGTTTTGGGTTATTTCAAATCCTCTGGTGTTCCCATTGGAAACCACTGAAATCATGCGGTGGGAGGATACAAATAATTCAGTCTTAGCCTATTTGCTAGCCATCCTATCCAACCGGTTGTTTGACGTCTACATTAATTTCACAAACGCCAAGCAACTCTAGGACGAACTTGAAGAGAAGTATTCCAAAGGGGATAATGGGAATGAGTCATTTGTGACTGCCAACTACATGAACTACAAGATGGTTGAAGGACGGTTGGTGATGGAGCAGCTCCATGCGCTACAACTCCATGTACATGACTTAAGTCAGTACGACTATGCTCTACCAAAGAAGTTCCAATTGAACGTCTTTCTAGCTAAGTTGTTGCCCTCGTGGCGTGACTTCGTGATCACTCGTCGACATATAAAGGAGTGCTTGACTCTTAGTGAGCTGTCAGCAGCTATTAATGTTGAAGAACATGCTAGAGCCAGTGACGGTGTAGAAAAGGTTCAAGTCCAAACTCATCAAGTGCAGGTCAAGAGTACTGGAAGCTCTGGGAAACTAAAATTCAAGAATCAGCTCCAAGTCAAGCTCCAACCAAAGAAAATGAAGAAGAAAAAGGAGGATATCATCTGCTTTATCTACGGGGAGGCTAGACATAAGGCTAACCATTGATGCAATTGCAAAGACAGAGGTCCCTCTCTTGGTCAGCACAAGAGCCACAAAGCTGAAGTAAATGTCGCACTAGCCCATTCCAGTTTGGAAGAGTATGTACCTCAGGCCTTTATGGCAAGTCCATCAATTAATTGGTGGATTGATACATGTGCTACTAGACATATTTATGTTGATTGATCATGTTTCTCTTCATTTCAGGATGAAGGTGGTGGATCCATCCTAATGGGGAACGGAGTTGCTGCAATAGTTCATGGGATTGGACAGGTTTGCCTGAAGCTTACCTTGGGCAAAACACTCATTCTTAAGGATGTACTGTTTGTGCCTGCAATGACTCGCAATCTTCTAAGCAGGTCAATGTTATGTAGACAAGGAATAAAGCTTGTGTTTGAGTCCAATAAGGTTGTATTGACCAAATTTGAAAGTTTTGTGGGTAAAGGCTATGATAGTGGAGGTATGTTCCGCTTATCCATTCTTGATTCCAATACTGTAACCATTTACAATGTTTCTCATTGCAATAAAATCTATGATATTTGGCATTCACGTTTGTATCATGTTAACTTTGAAGCTATTATGCGGTTAAGCAAAATGAGTTTAATTCCAAGTTATAATTATGAGAAGGATTCAAAGTGTGATGTGTGAAGTGTGTGTGCAAGCAAAGCAACCCAAAACCTTTTCATAGCGTTGAAGGGAGGAGAACTTCTCCACTTGAACTAATCCATTCTGATCATTGCGAGATAAATGGAATATTAACTAAATGTGACAAACGTTACTTTTTAACTCTCATAGATGATGTGACTAAGTATTGCTAAATTTCTGACTAAGTATTGCTAAATTTATTTACTTAAGTCGAAAGATGAAGTACTTGAATACTTTAAAGTCTATAAAGCTGAAGTTAAAAATCAACTAGAAAATAAGATCAAATAGTTAAGGTCAGATCGATACGGCGAATACGTCTCAAATGAATTCTCTCAGTTCTGTGAAGAAATTGGAATAATACATGAGATTACTCCACCTTATTCACCCCAATCAAATGGAATAGCCGAAAGAAAGAACTGAACTATTTGTGACTTAGTTAATGCCATGCTCCAGAGTTCAGGTATGCCAAACTATTGGTGGGGTGAAGCGGTTCTCATAGCTAAATATATTCTAAATAGGGTTCCACATTGCAATCAGGAGAAGACACCCTATGTAGGATGAAAGGGGAGAAAACCTAACTTATCATTTCTTCGGACTTGGGGATGCCTTACAAAGGTACATGTGCCATTACCGAAGAAAAGAAAGTTTGGTCGGAAGACCGTTGATTGTGTCTTTTTAGGGTATGCTACAAATAACACGGCTTATAGATTCTTAGTAGTCAAATCTGAGGTGAGTGATATCACTACAAATATAGCGATGGAGTCTCGTGATGCGAACTTCTTTGAACATGTGTTTTCTATGAGATCAACTGAAGTCATTGACCATACTAGGCCAATTGACTGCTCTATTCTTCCTAGTGTGGACAACACCGCTCCAGAGTTGGAGTTCAGGAGGAATAAGAGACAGAAGACTGAAAAGTCACTAAGCGATGACTATGTCACCTATGTCGTGGACGACGAACCACGAACCCTTTCAGAGGCATACGCATATCTGGATGTGGATTACTGGAAGAAGGCAGTCCGTAGCGAGATGAGTTCCATCATAGTTAATGGAACTTGGGAGATTACAGATCTTCTACCTGGATGCAAGCCAGTGGGCTGCAAATGGATCTTTAAGAGAAAGCATAGACCTGATGGTACTATTGAAAAGTACAAGGCCCGCTTAGTGGCTAAAGGTTTTACGCAAAAGGAAGGAGAAGACTATTTTGACACATACTCTCTTGTGGCTCATTTACCCACAATTTGGGTGCTTTTAGCACTAGCTGCCGCATACTAATTTTAAGTACATCAAATGGATGTAAAGACCACTTTCCTACATGGAGAGTTGGATGAGGAGATTTATATACAACAGCCTGATGGCTTTGCAGTTGAAGGGCAACAGAAGAAAGTATATCGATTGATTAAATACTTGTATGGCCTAAAGCAAGCTCCCAAACAGTGTCACGAGAAGTTTGATAGTACAATGACATCAGTTGGCTTCTGTGTGAATGAAGCCGATAAATATGTCTACTATCGGTTTAATGGAAGTGAAGGTGTCATTCTATGTCTATACGTAGATGACATATTGCTGTTTGGAACTAACATGGATGTAATCAATAAAATAAAATCTTTTCTCTCTCAGAACTTTGATATGAATGATCTGGGTGAAGCAGATGTTATTCTAAACATCAAGCTTATAAAAGGTGAGAATGGGATTACTCTGTCACAATCCCATCATGTGGATAAGGTTCTGACTAGATTTGGATTCATGGATTGTAAGCTAGCAGCCACACCTTATGATCCAAATGCTAAGCTTCATAAAAACACTAAACATGGAAAAGATCAGCTTAAGTATTCCCATATTATTTGATCCTTGATGTATCTAACTAGTGCAACTAGGCCAAACATCTTGTATGTTGTAAGCAGATTGAGTCGTTATACGTCCAATCTAGGAGATGATCACTGGATAGCACTAGAGAGAGTACTTAGATACCTAAAAGGGACCTCAAATTTAGGAATACACTATTGTGGTCATCCGGCAGTCTTAGAGGGATTCAGTGATTCTAACTAGATCAGTAACTCGGATGACATGAAGGCTACGAGTGGCTACGTGTTCACTCTAGCAGGTGGGGCCCTTTCGTGGAAGTCTTCTAAACAGACTATCCTAACAAGATCTACTATGGAGGCTGAATTAATAGCACTTGATTCAGCAGCTGTAAAGGTAGAATGAATCAGAGAACTCCTTTCTCACCTACCTATTCTGGAAAACCAATTCCAGCTATATTAACCTACTGTGATAACCAAACCGTTCTAGTTAAGGTGAAGAGTAGGAAGGATAATATGAAGTCCTAAAAACATATAAAGCGATGACTTAAGTCGGTCAGGCATGCTAGAGTGACGGGTGTTATCTTTGTAGAATACATCTAGTCTGAAAGGAACTTGGTAGATCCTTTCACTAAAGGATTGGCATGAAAGGCCATCCTTGCAGCGTCTAAGGGAATGGGGCTTATACCAATGTAAAGACTCATGTTGGTGGTAACCTATTCTAGGAGATCGAAGATCCCGTGAACTAGGCTCTAGGACAACAAACTGCGTGGGATTAGAGAGCACATCAAAAGGGTCCCATTAGCTGCAGTGCTCTATCTGTATGGAAGGTTGAGTAATAGCTCTTAATGAGTACAATGTCTATATGACTTCGGGAATTATTCTACAGAATTCCCTAGAGAACTCACCTACGTTAGTACCATCGTGAGGTTGTAATCAAAGAAAGTTAAAGGTATACTTTCTTAAAGTACTCATAAGCAAAATATGGGGACATGACCGTAACGTCCCAACCTGAGAGGGAAAAGGGCAAGTCCTCCTTTGTCTCTGCAAAGTCGTAGTCCTTATTGCTAGGCTTTGGGTTCAAACCCGTAAGGTACCCATCGTTGAAGATGTGTATAATAAACAAGACTTTGAGCATCTCTTATCAATTTGAGAAATTGGTGGGGACTGCTATAAATCTGAGGGAATTTTGAAAATTTCCCAAATTGAAGGAATGTTTGGCCCACCTATTGGTGAGCCGAGCGAAGGGATGAGGAGGAGACTTTGTCTCCTACCTGAGCTATGATTCTCTCAGTTGATCCAAAATGAAGGGAGGACATGGGTGATGGTGATGCGTTTGGCTTCGGCCGTTGGCAGCAATCGCTCAGGTCTTTGATTTCACCTCCTCCTGTCGGCTATATATAAGGAGGTCTCCTCCTTTGAGCAAGATACAGAGAAATCGTGAGCCCAATCCCTTCACTCCTCTCTTCCGATTTAGCTTTGGGTTGTGCCCTTTGATTCGGTCTTTGAGGTCGGTTCTTCACTATGACCGTCGGTCTCGGTGGTGAGTTGTGACCTCTAGTGCTCGGCGAGGCACACTGGGCCGGTGCTTCTCGTGTGTTTGTGCAGCGTCCCCTTCACCTTGACTTTGTCGGCTTGGAGACTTTCGATTGGTAAAGGTGGGCTTTGTATCTCCGACTACCTCGCTTCTCTCTCGTAGTGGCACAGAGGGGCGCTAGGTTTTCTGGGACAGTGCCTTGAGGTGTGCCTAGCTCTGAGTTCTTCTCGGTGATTTTCTAGAATCACCGACTTTGTGAGTATTTGATCATTGACTCTTTACAGTTCATGATTTGTTTTCATATATCAGTGATTTAGTTGATCGAATATTGCAAAGAGGCTTTATGGATTAAGTAGCCCTGTGATGAAAATGGTCTTAAACTGAAATTGAATCATAATTGTCTAAAGTAGTCGATTACCGAGATCCTCGAGTGTTGGAGTGGATTCCCTACTGTTTGAGTACTGGTAGTCGGAAACGAGTATTCATAGTCATAGACAACCACTCTTCTGAACGTGGTCGTATCGACTGATCGAGTGCCTGTGGTCGCACTCGTACTCAGATCCAAACACTTGTGGTCGTAGTTGATTCTGAGCACTCGTCGTCCTAGTCGATTCCGAGCACTCGTGGTCGTAGTCGGTTCTGAGCACTCGTGGTCGTAATTGGATCCGAGTACTCGAAGTCGTAACCGACTGCCTGAAGTCGTAGAATCACTGTAGTAGTGGTACTGTATCAATCGTAGAATCATTATAGCAGTTGTAAAAGTATTGTAGCACTGGTGGTCATAGTCGATTGCTCGTGGTTGTGATCGACTGAACGTGATTGTAATCAACTGGATCATCTTCTGACATATTGAATTGATGAAAAGTTTAAGACCATAGTAGTGGGACGGCCAAGATTAAATCTTGTGTAACCCTACATCTGAGAGCACTAAATAACATTTAAATAAAACTTGTGCTTTATGCTAGTTTCAGTACATCTCATGTTCACGGTCATGCTTATTAAGTTCATTTTGGCAGTTAAATTGTTACATGCAATGGATTTATGTTCTTTGATAAATAAAACGGTACAATTACATGTCTATATGCAATTTATGTCAATTATATACTGCTGAAATTGTTACTCAACCATGCTCCATTATGTTGGAATTAAATATATACTTATTCCGCAATTATTACAACAAAGGCAACTTGCAGATTTCAACATTATCAACTCCCTACCAATCCTTTGTCTCAAATAAAAAAACACCCTGCCAATCGAACTTGTCACCGTTTGTCTTCTACTTTACAATATGGTTCTTGATTAATTGTCCTGTCCATTTTTATGCACTATTGTGCAAAACGAAAACCCATAGATTAAAACTGTTGGGTTGTCATATCCGTTAGAATTCTTTTGCTGCTATATTATTGAAATGGTGCTAAAAAAGCTTCAAGTAATTAAAAGATGGCTTGACTCCACTCTATTGTACCTGCAAAGAAAGAAAAATATGGTAGTTGTGTAATTATTAGGTTTTTGAAGAATCCGGTAATACAGGATTTAGGAAAATGGTTTGAAATTTTGAGTTATATAAGCAGTTTGCAAAGGTTTAAATGGTTTCACTACTACAGAAAATGTTATCACAGATGGTTGGAAAACGTCATCACAGACGGTTTCGTCAGGCATCTGCATTGATGGGTCAGTAATGATACGAGGTCATCACAGACAACGTTCGAACCATCTGTGATGTAAATATCATAGACGGTTTTAAACTACAAACCGTCTGTGATAGTGCTTACCACAGACGATTTTTTTTAAAAATCATCTGTTATATATTCTTTTCTTTTCCTAAATCTATTTCTGTTTATTGGCTAGCTTCAGGAATTGCTAGCCATGTCCTCTGAAACAAGCAGATTAACACATATGTATACATCCAATTCACATCTCAATTCATTTCAAAAACAAAAACATCTATTTTGCAAATCAATTAATTGAAATAAATAGAATATCCATTAACAAATACACATATACAATTAAGGTCAATTTTATCCCAAATAAAATCATTCTACGTTGTGAAACTCTCCATCTGATTTTATGACCTTGGACAACAAAAAAAACATGCACTCTTCTAGAATTTGTGCAAGGTCGGTTTGTTCCAACACAGTTGTAGGGATGGACGCACTCTGTTGATAGGAATATCAATGTCGTGCGTACATATCTAACTTGATATGAAATAATTATTGCAAGATTGACAAACCTTAGGATCAGTGATCTTCGAGAAATCGAGTAGTCGTTGCATACACCGGTAAACATAGAATCTACAAGTGTTGCCCGACAGTTGCTGGTGGCACTGTAAAAATAGAATTTATTAATTCGAGAGGCATTAGTACCAAGTGATATATAGGATTAATGTGTAGTAGTGAATACAGAAAATTTTGAACATGTCGCAGGGAAACCATCCTTTGAGCCACGTACCTCTGCAATGTACGTGGCAAACAACCTACGTCATTCTAAAAAGTTAGCCTTAGTCATTCGGAAGGGAAGAAAGAGTACAATACAGTTATGTATGGAGAAAATGTATTTACTTATCGATTAATCGGCCGATAACTATGAAGTCGGTTTTGTTCTTCCTTAGGGAATCAAGATATATTACCTTGTTCTATTTTAGTATAATTACAATTAAAATCCAATGGAATCTACACATGTATGTCGGCTGCTGTCATTAAACCTAATGTCGTGTTGCTTATAGAGTAGAAATCAACAAGTATATCCACTAGTGCAGCACTTACCGTTGATTGTAGGGCATAAGTACAAATTCCTTATTGAGGTGAGCCACAAATGATATTGTAATATAACTCTCGACAAAGGATGCATTCTCGTTGATAGTATCTATGGCGACCAAGCGTAGTCTAGGAAACCAATTGGTCATTTGGATAATATGGCTTCAGTCATCATGTATCTATATATATACACACACAAAAATAACAAATTATATATGACATGTTTTGGTATTACATGAACGGAGACGATCATCGGCTCACCTAGCACGAATTTGCGAGCCAACGGCAGGTAGGGGATATCATCATCGATCTTCTTTGATTTGCACCTACTGCCTCAGTTGTAGGTCGACTTCATGTTAGTCGACTGTAAAAGTGGCACCGGTCCAAGTTTCTTCGATGGGAATAGCACCCGTGGACATGGCACAGGTGCAGGTGGTGTTGGTGCAAATAGCCCCTGTGGATAAGGCACCGGTGTAGGTAACTCTGGTTCGAATTGGCCCTGTGGACTTGGCACCGGTGCAGAAGACTTTAGGTAGATGTAGCTTTTGAGCTACTAAATGAATGTTCTAATGACTTGCCCTAGAGTCACGACCTCGTCGTTGGGGGGCTTCGGTAGCGGGACGACCTCAAAATTGGCATGAACACCATCCACTTTCACTTTTTCGAAGCCTGGCGCTAAAGGTGCATCGTGTACCAAGGCCCTGGGGCTAGACAGATAGGTCTGGCCCCAAGCAGCGCACAGGGCAACAGAGGCATATCTCACTTGGAGCATGCACTTAATTGTCACCTACATAACGATACAAAATTAGCTATTCCAACAGGCCTATCAACGGATCAAGCATTCTAGATATAATAATTATTACCAGAATGTCGTCGATAGGAGTGTCGAGCTCACTTTCTATGGTAGGGTTGGACGTATAGCTACTCCGACTGTTAGGGGGCTTGCTAGCATAGGAGCGGCGGTGGCGTCCTGCTGATTTTCTCGATATCTTCACATCTCATCACGGACATAATCAGTGAGCTCCTCTCTGAGAGATGCCTTGATCTCCTCTCGTAGCCGTGCCTCACACTCGGCTTTGGCTCTCTTCCTGCTCCGATACGATTCGGAGTCATCCGAGAAATCTTGTTTCCAAGGAACATACAGACCAAGGCCTCTCGTGCGATCCGTGTGTTCCTTGTTTCCCAGGGCTGTGGAGATTATATCTCTCTCTCTACTTGCCTGGAATGATCCTTGAAAAGATTCTACACTCAGCGCTTCCTGTAAGAGCCCGACATGTCATTTCACTTCCTATAAAGTTGTAGAGTAATTACAAGCTACGTAGTTCGATATCTTACTAGGCGGTGGGACACTTCTTCATCTGTAGGGTTCTGGAAAGAGATGTCCGCCGACGATGTGGTAGATGACCTCGCTCTAATCCAATTTCGAGCACGCTCATCCGGGATCGTGGCAAATGATGGGGCGGTATCTCACAAGATTGCCTGCTCGTCCTCCTTCCTCCATTGTGTGATTTTACCCACATACCTAGCTGTGCCGAGTCTATGGGGGTGCGTGTTTTTTTGTATGGAGGGTCTTGTGCACCGCACTTGCACTTCTAAAATTTTCGGTCATCTTTATCGTCGTAAACTCTTCCCATTGTGGTTCCAAAAATGGATACTTTTGAAAGGGCGTTAGATTCTTCTCCACATACTACTTGACAAGCAGGCACTTGAAGTTTTTCCATGCTTTGCATGCCGCTAGCAAGGCATGTCGTTGCACGGAGTTGTAGTGTTCTTCTGGGATCTCAAACGACGCAAAAAATTTCTTTCAGCAGCTCATGTTATCGAGATTCGGTCACGGTCTTCTACGAATTGAATGTGATCTCAATTCGTTCTCGTGCAACTATTCTGACGATTCGTCAGAATGCGCACGCTGCTCGGCGAGTAACGAGAGGGGTCCCAGATACATCGACTTCCGTGATGGTAAATCGGTCCTTTGGCTTTTTTGATAATCCTTTTCCTTGGCATTTGGATTTTCCAGCAGACGCGTCCAATGAGAATGTTGAAAAATGCGCGGATGACATGTTGGCCTTCTCATATATGAAAATTAAGCACAATGTAGCATATATATTAATATAAAAATGACATAAAAATACATGAAAGTACATAATTAAGAAGCAAATGTGCATTTATATTTTATTTTATGTTGTCATTTGTCCAAAAATAATCTATGTTACTGATTAATAAAAAGAACAGACTCGCAATATATATTGTAAGTATTTCTTTTCTAAATCGAATGTAACATTCTTTAGGCGGTTGTAATATTCTACAAAATAATAATAAACTTTTACTTGGCTAGCTCATTAATTAATATAAATAGTTAAAGGAGGTTAAATATTTTTTTGTGATTATTTGCACATGATTTTCCTATCATCATACGTGCATATTGTCATCCAAGCTAGGAACATGGACAATCAAAGGTAACAGAACAAAAACAACAAATATGCCCCTGCAAGTCAATAACGGTAACCAGAGATTAAAGAACACACATTCTCAATGTAACAGGGATTAAAGAACCGTTAGAGAAACAATGCATCAAGAACCAAACCAGAGATCAAAAAGGAGGGCTCGGGGAGGAGGGCGCTGGAGTCGAGTCGGGGAGGAGGGCACCGGGCTCATGGGGGAGGAGGGCGCCGGAGTCGGGGCAGGAGGGCGCCAAGCTCGCGGGGTGGAGAGCGCCGGAGTCGGGGGAGGTAGCGACAAGCTCAGGGAGTCAACGACGGCTTGAGGGAGGAGGGCGCCGGCTTGGGGGAGGGGGAGGGTGCTGGGCTCGAGGACTGCAGGCGGTGATGGGCTCAGGAGAGCGATAACATTAAGTCTAAGTGCTGCTGGTTGGTGTAGCTAATAACTCCAGTACGAGCAAAACCCTAGCTGCATGCATATATATAGAGGCTTATTATATACGGTTCTATTTTTAAACCATCTGTGAATATTTATTATTCTGGTTTAGAACCGTCTATGAATATTTTTATTACAGACGGTTCGAAACTAGAACCGTCTGTAATAAGACCTCAGACTGTGTTTTTCTTGACAACAACCCACATGTATGACTCATTCTCATATACATAAATGCAAATTCTCCTGTATATATCATATATTTTTTATATATACATAAATACAAATTCACATATACATCACATATGTATTCTTACATACATAAATGCAAATTCATAATATATATCACACATTCTCATTGCACTTAAAAATTAGCCCTTCATGATGATCGACACGTATGTAGCTCGTTTCATCATGTTGTTCTTCCTCGATCCTTATGCCATTTCCAAAAAAAAGGTAACTTGTCAACTTGATTGTATTCTTCCTTGTCCACTACATTCTCTACTCTGAGAATTCTTCTTATTCCATGAAGAACTACATGAAGCTTCTTATTTATCTGGTCAGATACATAGAAAACTTGAACAACTTCGTTAGCGAGTATGAATGGTTCATCTTTGTATCTAACATGTTTGAGGTCCACGGTAGTGACACCGTACTTATCAACCTTCACCTATAGGAGATGAACCCAACGGCACTGAAATAAGGAGATCTTGAAAACCACGTAGTCGAGCTCCCAAATCTCTTATATGAACACATAGTATGAGTTTCTCAATCTATCGGTACTGAACGTATCTATGCGGACATCACTATTCTAGTGGTGCTCTTTACATTCTGAGTCTATGTATAAAATGTATACCTATTTATGTTATATCCTTGCCATATCATAACTGTAAATGTTGGCCCTTTTGCCAACCATGTCAGCATCTCACTTGACGAGCTCCTAGTGATTTTCTTCTTCAACTATTGGTTGAACCGACTATTGTGTTGTCTTATGATCCAAACATCTAGCCGCTCCGAATTCTGTTGCCAAAGCACACCTTGTGCTGGTCGACATAAGGGAATTCAGTCATGTGTTGCAAGACCGTGAAATGGGCTTGAGCATACGCGTCCATATATGGAGTGATTACTTTTCTTCTGATGGTTCTGATACCCTTGAGCCTTCTCTCATGATGAGATTGAGCCACGCCTATCGGTTCAATTTGAGCCATATAATCAACATAAAACTCAATGATCTCTTCGCTTGCATAATCTTCGACGATGCTGCCATCTAGCCGAAATCGATTTCATACATAGGACTTGAGAAATCCCACACAACGTGAATAATAAAATGGACCATGGTATCGAAAACAAACAAGAGAAACACATCTCAAAATGACATAGAGTCATCACCACCTCGTCCTGCATAGCATCTAGTCCTTCAAAATCGATGACCTTCTGAGCAATTGTATTAAAGAAATAATACAGCCTCATGATTGTCTCTCGGACTTTGATCGGCAAAATATTTCTAATTGCAATAGAGAGCATCTGTGTCATCAGTACGTGACAATCATGAGACTTTATACCATTTAACTTCAAATCTTGCATCAAAACAAGTTTTTTCATGTTGCTAGAGTAACCAGACGGAACATTAACACCACACAAGCACTAGCATAGTTTTGTTTTCTCGGCCTTTGATAGAGTGTAACACGCAAGGGGAAGATATGTTCATCCATTATCGGTTTTTGTCGGTGCTAACTCAGGCCTGATGTCCATATCAACCAAGTCAAGTTGTGTGTTGACACCGTCCTTTATTTTATCATGAATGTTAAGTAAGAAACCAATCAACCTATCACATATATTCTTCTCTACATGCATGACGTCGATGCAGTGCCGAACATCTAGATACTCCCAATAAGATAAGTTTCAAAATATTGATCTCTTCTTCTAGATGTTCTTCTCATGAGCCCTCAATTTATGTCCCTTTCCATGGACAAAATCTAAATCCTTAACCATATTATAAACCTCTTTTCCGCTTAAATGTCTTGGAGCTGACCTGTTCTCCTTCACTTCGTCAAATTGTTTCTTCATCTTGCGATATGGGTGAGCCCTCCAAAGGAACCTGCGGTGACGTATGTACACGATTTTACGTGAGTGTTTCAGTAACACACTCTCGGTACCATCTAAGCAATGAGAATAAGATTTGGCACCTTTTGTACTCTAGCCCGATAGGTTAGTAAGGGCAGGATAATCATTTATAGTGTATAACAACTAGTAGCATAAAGTAAAGTTTTCTTGTTTGTATGCATCCCATACCTGTAACCCTTCGTTCCACAGTACTTTTAGATCTTCCACCAACGGTGCTAGGTACACATCAATATCATTCCCAAGTTGCTTTGGCCCTGGGATAAGTATCGACAGTAAAATATACTTTCGCTTCATACACAACCAAGGAAGTAGGTTATAGATGCAGAGAGTCACGGGCCAAGTGCCATGTCAGTTGCTCATGCTACTAAAAGGATTCATTCCATCTATACACAATCCAAATCTTATATTCCTCAGTTCTGCACCGAAACCTACAAACCTCCTATCGATGTTTCTCCAGTGGACGGAATCAGTAAGGTGTCTTAGCATTCTATCTTTCTTAAGCTCCTCTGAGTGCCAACGCAGCAGTTTTGCCTTCTTTGGATTCGCAAAAAACCGCTTCAAATGGGGAATTATAAAAATATACCATGCCACCTTAGTAGGAGGTCATTTCTTCACCTCTGCTCCCTCGTTATCATCTGATTGATTCTTATGCTTGTATCGGGATGCGTTGCACACCGAACAAATATACATGTTTGCATACTCTTTACGGTAGAGGATATAGTCATTCGGACATACATGTATTCTTTCTACTTCCATTTCCAATGGACAAAAAACCTTCTTGGTTTTACATGTAGTTTTAGACAACTCATTTCCTTCCGGAAACATGCCCGCTAAAAGATCTAACAACGCCGTGAAACTCTTGTCAGACCAACCGTTGCTTGTTTTCAATTTCAATAGTTCAAGCACGGCTGACAACCTCGTGTACTTTGACTTGCAGCACGTGAACAAAAGTTTCTCCGAGTCCTCCATCAAGCCTCGGAATTTAACATACTCTCTCTCATCATAGTTCTCTTCTACATCGCGAAGAATCTGATCCAGATTGTTATCGTGCAGCCTATCTGAATCCGAACCACAATCGACATCATCCGGCGGTATATCATTGACTTCACCGACGATGTCATCCGGCGGCATATCATTGACTTCGTCATGACTGGTCCAACACATATACCCCTTTTTGAAACCCCTCCGAATCAAATGCATTTTAATCTGCTCTCGGTTCTTAAACATCTTTAAATTCTCGCAGTCAATGCATGGACAATACATATATTTCATCCCCTTATTCAACATATCTTCCTCAGCAGCTCTTGTAAAAAGTAGACACGCCATTAATGTACTCTTCACTCACACAGTTCGCGGCATACATCCAGCTTCGGTCCTATATTATGCATATATATAACAATTTAGTATTAAAAATTAAATTAATTAATTAGTATACTACATATATACACAACAGCCAGTGGGGAACCAATTATAACCAACAATTTTGACAAATTTGGCCTCCCACATGATGGGAACCAATCATGTATTGCTAAGTAGATGCAAACTATCTTCAATAACAGTCACCTAAAGTTAGATCTAAATTTTGATGCAACGAAAAATAAATTTCATTACTAACCATATCTAGAGCAACCAAGAACTTGACGAATCTTCAATCTCTTCTGCCAAATAACTAGCCTCCTTCCACCAAATTAAATGGCCTGAAAGCCTTGTCTCTAGGTGCAACACCAACCTAGATCTGGAATTGAAGACAGAGGCCACAGTTCTGAGTAGCACAATTAATATATAGCCGGATTATCACAGACATTGATTATTACAGACGGTTTTTATTAAAAACCATCTGTGATAATTGATAGATTATCACAGATGGTTCAAACTAAAAATCGTCTGTGATATTCGTAGTATCACAGATGGTTCATGGCAAAAAACTATCTACAATACTTCACAGATGGTTTTTACCACGAACCGTCTGTGATACTAAGTCTTCACATATGGTTTTTAGCAATGGCAATAACACAGACAGTCTGTAAACTAAATCCGTCTGTGATAGTGCACACCAAAGGCTCGTATCTTGTTAGCGATGACCACCAACTGATGGCGAAGTTGTTGATCGACTCTATTTCCTTTATACGCAGCACCTCGAACTCGGTTTTGAGAGTTTGTACTTTTGCTTCCTTCACACGATCAGCTCCAAGATGCATCATCTTCAACGCCTCCCACGCAGCTTTGGCCATCTCCTTTTCGACCAGTAGAAAGAGCGTCTCCTCTGAGATACCCTGATAGATGGCCGCCAATGCCATCTGATCCTTACGCACGTCGATGTTGTCGTTCTCGATCGCGTCCCATACTCCTTGAGCCCTCATGTACACCTTCATCTTAATTACCCATGCTGTATAATTGCTCGTCGTGAGTATCGGATAATGCAGCTTGACAGCAGAACTCTCCTTCGCCGTCATACTGGATGATGCCTCGTCCCCGCTGACACCACTTTCCGAAGAACATGACATGATCTTGGGTACAAATCAAAAAATCAGGCTACCTTGAGGTGATTCTTGGGAACTTAGAGAAAATACACTTCGCAACTCTAATCACGTCAAAATTTTCTGTTGACGTAATTATCGCTTACGCTTTGATGTGCTGCTTCTGATCTTGGAGATTTCTTTGTGTGGACGAAAGAAAAAACTGAAGTCACTTGGAATTGATGGCTGTCGGGATGATTTTTTCAGCAACTTGTTCTCGCTTAGGCTTTGATACCAATTGTTACTTTTTGCCCCAAGAGAAAACGCACACATCGTAAATAAACTGAATTTCTGAATTTCTCTATTCTCTTACTTGCTCCCCCCTTGATTAAACTAATTACAAGTATTTCAACATATAGCCTAATTAGCACACGTATTCGGACTCTAAGTAGAACTCGATTTCTACTTGAGTTACACATGGAGACGGATTCAATTTCGTTTTGGACTCAAAGTCAAGATTATTTGTAACAAGGATAGATTTGGGGAGTTGAGGATATGCTCTAGGAGAAAAAGGCGCACGGCGAGGCACGGATGGTGTGAAGCGGCGAAGATTTGAGCTTAGCTCGGACTCGGGGAAAAAGAGAAGGGAGCGAGAAAGAAATGAGGGGATGTAGAGGAGCAGAGGTGAGCTGGTGGCGCCGTGCTATTGTGGAGAAGTGGGGGCAGGACATGGATGGTGGCACGTGGCACGAGGTATAGGAGACGGGGCTCTGCACGGGGAAGTGCTGGAGCATGGGCGCAGGTGCGCACGCACGGCGTGGCGAGAACAGCGGTGACCATTGTCTTCATCCACATTTTGTGGAGAGCTCTTTCAGCGAATCTCATATTGAGCCTCTGGCATGAGGTTTGCATATCATTCGCAAATGGATGGCTAAACGAAACGCATCAACCAAATGGTCTCAATGGTATGCCACCCAACTTTGGGCAAAAGCCCCTTTGAGGTCTTTTACAACCATATAGCTTGCCAATCTAGTATGGTTAACCCATAAGATTGCTCATCTCAAGAATGTTGAGATGATGTAGATTAAGATGACTGGTGTATCTGGAGTTACTTCCTACGCTATTAGTTATCCAACAAGCTAATGTTTCCTACGATAAAAACTAGGCAACAAAATCTCCTATTATTTTCCTATAAAAAAACGGACAGCAATGGTAGGGATGTCAAACGGATCCAAATTATTTGACATCTGTATTTAGATGGTAACAGATGTAATATGCAAAAATGCATTCATATTGTAAAACGAATCTGAATCCGGTTAGTATCTCAATTTTTTTATCGAATACGAATATGTTATGCAAAGTACGTGTCGAATAGAATATAAATACGGATAATATCCAGATTTGGTAGGCATAATAGCAGTGGCTAGGTAATACATACCTTTTACATTTGACCATCAAATTGGTCATATTGTATATGCATTTCAATCATCTCGATAGGCCCATTATCATAGTAGACTCTAATTTGGTATTTTTATGTTTTTATTTTGGCACATACCCTAATAAAGCTTCTTGCATGCTCTTTATAGCTAAATTCAATATATTTATAACCAATTTATTTGCAATATATCTAGAAGTAGTTAAGACTAGTGGCAAAATAGCACAAATGATCAATGATTACGTGATAAACTAGAAGAAAAGGGGCATAAGTATTACTATAAAACCGATGTCAATTTGCTAAACTTCATTGTACCATAGGATATTTGCATTCGACTGAATTGAGTATATATTCGATTCGTATTTGTTATAATATTTTGATTTATATTCGTATTTGAGTATATTTGAATTTGCATTCGTTTTTAAAAAATATAAATACAAATATGAAAAAACCATTTTTTGATTCGTATTCGATCCATTGAAACCCCTAGTAATAGGCCATTTTTTAACTGGGCAACGTAGCATTTTAACTGGTGCCCTGCCGTACCTCCCTCCACGTACCATTTTAGCAAGGAGGGGTAAATATCGAGTCAGAGCCACCGAAGTGCCCAGCGTGAGGCAGGAGGAGCCAAGTAACCGGCGTGCAAGTGCCTAAAGAGAAGCGCAGAGGGCGAGCGGGCCCAGTAATCAGTGACGGAAACAGAGGGTTTATGCTTTGGACCCACAATTCAGCCTCAAGCACGCGGTAGAACGGTCCTCTGCGATCACCTCTTTTCGCTTCTTGCTGTTCTTCCTTGGCACGCACTAAAAACTCGAAGTGAGTCCTCTCTAATCCTTCTCAGAATTCTCTAGAATCGAATCGTGCGCGATCTCGTAGCGCTCCTCCTCGCCCTTGCCCCCGCCACCGCCTCCCGACGCTCTCGTCTCCTCCTCCCGAGGTGCCGCCGCCGCCTGATCGCCCCCCACCGCCTCCTCCCACTCCCGTCACGATCGCAGGCGGCGCCTCACCCCACTGCCTCATCTTCCACCTCCCAGCGGCACTGCTCGTCCACCCCGGCATCTTCGACCCTCCCCCTGTTGGTGCTCTTCGTCCACTCGGACTCATTGAACCCCCTGCGCCGTGGTGAGTCTCCAAGTGATGGGTGGGTGTGAGAGAGGCAATGCTTTACGGCCTTCAAGTGCAACAGCTGAACTCAAGGAATTTGTTCTGAAGTTTTGCTCTGCGTGCTTGTTGAATTTTTGTGGATTTTTACTCTGGGTGCTTATTGTTTGTTCGTGTCAGGGATAATTTGAGAGGTTAAAAAAGTATATGTTGCTAATATAGGCGATATTTTTGAACTGGATGCATATGGGTGGAATTAGTCTGAATTTGGGGCAGCACCCTGTGATCTAGACTTGTATGATTCGCTATTCTGCCTTTTGATACTGTTTGGTCTCACGGTTTAGTTTCTGGTGTGCTATAACTATTTTGGTTGTTATGATGGAAAATTTCCCAGGTCCTCGATTAATTTGGGTTACAAACTGCGAAGTGAAGAGAATAGTATCCATATGTGATTGTTCCATGGCTATAGAACAGCTGAGGTCTTGACAGTCTGTTTTTTAAGGACTTCTCTGATCTGTCGCATATTAAAAAAATTTCCCCCAGGTGATTTTTTCTAGTAGACCAGCTGACACATCTCGAACGATAGCAGCAGCCCATAACAACAGTTTCTCATTAAGGGTTCATTAACTCATTGTGTTGTGCCATTAACAACGACAAAAATGATCAGTCAGAACAATGGTAATAAAACATAAAACATTGCAAATTAACATTGATTCACTTGTTAAGTTCCGCCAAGATTTTCGACAGCAAAGTCTACCCCACAGAACCCCGCTGAGAAACGAAAACCACTGAGGTGATCTACCTACAACAGGTCTAAGAAAAAGGCTACTATAAGAACCCTGTACATCCAACCAAATGGAAAATTCCTATGGACAACCACAACAGATCGACTGCATGCAACACCACCCCCATATACATAACCAAAAACATAATGACTACGCATTAGTAAAAGAAACAAGAGAGTGCCCTCAGAGCCAGTTCATCTGTACCCTAAGGGGGGAAAGCACACCAAAACATTATGTAATGAAACCGCCACTTCATCTGCATAGTGCAGATAAATTAAGATGGTGTTCTTGGTCATTCATTTCCACAAACGCTGACAGGTGAGAACTCAGGATACATCAAAGTATCACCATCTTTAGTTGTAAATCTTCACTGGCTTCTCAAAAGAATGGCGATTCTGCAATTGTTTCAATCTACTGTCAGAATATGCCCACTGTTTACGTACTAGTTAGCCTTAGTGTTCCCAATATTCAGTGTAATACCTGATTGGCCAAGTAGGACCTTTTAGGGGTGATGTCTGTGTGCTCCAGTCCTAGGCAATGTTCCCATCCTCCATAAATATTTTTCTAGTTTTTTTAAAAAAAATACCAGCAAGAAAAAAAAATAGTTGAGGCCTATTATTCTGTTCAACCCCCAAAAGAAAATTTAATCCACCTGGAATCGGCTCAATACAATATCTGAATCTTGGAGGTATTCCGGTCGACCGAAGGCAAAATAAGCAAATTTCCACTGATTAAAGCAAAATGACATCAGATATTATCCACCAAGATACAGGGGAAAATATAACGAAAAATATCAACAAAAATGGGCACTATGGTAATAACCAATATTCCTCCAAATGAACCAAGATTATAAATATTTAGATAGGGCACAGTGGTAATGGCAAATGTGCTATTCGACAAGGGAATGCATTAACACGATCCATACTGATATTCAGAATTTCAGACAATATATTCGATAGAATAAAGGAAAATACCGAATGCTTAGCATGCCAACAGAAAAGTGTCAATAAAGTAGCTATGCCCAGAAGTGTCTAAAAGAGCAGTCAATAGGAATTGAAATGTGCAGAAATTATACACAACATAAAATTTTGAAACAAGTACCTTTAGAAATTGCTCATCAGGAACCTGAAGTTTCTTCTAAATGCGCACTTTGATATCTGACAAAGCCTCGCCATCACGAATAAGGAAGAAGAAAGGTTCTCCATAGTATTGAATGTGCTGCAGAGATAGCAGGAATTGATTCCATGACAACAATAACTCCTGAATCATATATATAATATTTATGTAGCAAATGTTTAGCTTGCCGAGCTTTTCGAGAAAGTCAAATCCGCAAGGACTTGGCTTTTGGTGGGATGGTGGGGCTTTTGGTTACAAAAGTCCTCAATTTCAGGGTTATTTACAAAAAAATGTCAGTGTATATAATGCCTCAATGCCATTTGACAAAGAATAATCCCTCTCTACTCCTATTTTTTATTTCTCTCGTTGAAGGGTTCTCCTGGTTGTGATATGCAGACTTTCGGTTAGGTATATCTGTTTTTGAGAGCTTTTCATACTCCAACAAGGTGCTTTCGGCTCAACCTTCAATCTATCAGTTTTTGTACTCTGGTTTGCATGTACCAATTTATTATTCTGGGGAAAAATAAAATGAAACTTCCTTGAGGTTTTCATTTCTCTTGTCGTGCGACCTTAGTTCAGCATATTTATACAGGGAGATTTATTCCAAGTAGTTTTTTAGATTACTTAATAACTCAAATCACCTATTCAGCAAAGCCCTCGAGCCATATGGCACACAATATACAATACTGCCAAACAGCTTCTAGAGATTCCAAGAAGTCAGCAGTTGATGGGTTATCCACATAAGCCCCAAAAGCTAGCTTTTTGAAGAGACACCACGGCTAGGCCAAACAGGCTAAAGTTATCAACACATGGACAGGTATCTGAGACTCTGAGCAAGCATACTATTGCTGAATAGGCATTCAAATCACTATCTTGGCGTTCCTCAACCCCTTCCATTTTAATGCATGCTTTTTTTCCAGCACAAGTTTGCTCAAGTAAATTAGCAATAATGCAATGTCCACCCCTCGCAAACCTCACCAATTTCTACTACCTTCTCCATTGTTCTGACCCATGGATAGATACTATTTTTAGATATCACTATGTTCCCTACACTTGTTTCAATGTAGCTGGAAAGCATCGGATGGATTCTGAACTATATCTGGAATTGTGCCAATACATGCGTGTTGGTTCTTCAGAAATATCAAACCACTACATGCAGCATAGAATCTTAGGACTAGAAAAATGCTTTAAAAATATACCTGGTTATTTTTCATGAAGTGATACACATGAACTAAACGGTCTCGTGTACCAGCATTTTTCTCTTCTTCGGGAACCTGACCAACAATAACAATTAGGAAACTATGGAGAGAAAAAAAGGTAACAAGCAATAGCTTATTTTGTAAAATGATAATGGCATTTTTGGTTTGAGGAATGTGTTAATCCTCGGATGTGTTGGTCCATCATGGGATGATCCCATGGTTTCGGCGGGATAACCCCATTCCTCATTTTCAACTAGCTGCTCATGAGGGATGAGGTGGTGGACTTGTTAAGGATAGGATAAGATTGTTTATTTGTTTTCTTATGTGTCTTGGTTTTCTTATCTGTATATAGTATATTTCTCTGTATATCCCCTTATACTCTCTCTATATATTGCCTTTTAGGCCTCATAAATAGACACACAATATTTATAACATGATATCAGAGCACACCTAGGTTAGGGTACTCTCGTACCGTTCCGCTGCTATTCCGTCGCCACTGCCACCACACAGGCCACCGCTGTAGCGTACTTCCGCCGAAGTCCACCTGACGCCCGCCAGGTCGGCCGCCATTGATCTCGTCATCGACGCCAAAGCCGGCTGATCTGTCGCTCGATCTCGCCGAGGTTGCCCTCCAAGCTGTCGGTGCCGCCCGATCCTCGTCTTACGAGCCATCGTCACCGCCCGCTGGTTGTCGTCGCCCGCTTATCATCGGCCATGTTACTCACTGGAGTCTTGTTGGTGATAGCAAGATCCTTACTCTCATTGAGAGGATGACACTGGGAATGGGGCAAATTTTCTTGTTTATTTCTTGCACAATGCCATACCAACCCGAGGGGTTGGGGATACAAATTTATAGGCCGCTAACCACCAAGCATATGCCAAGATGCTAGTCCTAGATGCTAGTCTAAAGCTGTCCTAAAGCTAGTCTAAGATGCTGTCCTTAAAGGAGATGCTGTCCTTAAAGGAGTCAAGATCTTTGTCCTTAAAGGAGATGTCCTTAAAGGAGATGCTGTCCTAAAGGAGTCAAGATGCTGTCCTTAAAGCGGACTTGCCGTCCACCCCAGCGCCACCGCCTGATGTCTTTGCCGAGAGATCACCGCGCGATCGAGCGAGCAGAGCGCTCGAGTCGGCGGTGGACGCCGCTATGTACTCGGCCTCACACCGGACAGGCCACCACCGCTGCTTGACCGATCGCCGGCTAACGAGGCACTTGCCGAGGAAGAAGAGAATCCCACTTGTGCTCTTGCTGGTGTCGATGTCGCTGCGTGGTCGCGTCGCCATTCTGATGAAGTGTGCCGCACGACACCTCGGGTAGTGCAAGCCGTAGTCGGAGGTGCCCGCAACGAGCGGAGGATCCTCTTCACGGCTCGCGATGCTCCGCTGTCGGTCATTGCATGAACCGGACCGACGTAGCCGATGCGTAACGCCAAACCGGACGCGCGGTGGGACGAGGTAGCGAAGGCGCCCACAATGCGCCGATCTTGCGTCGCGCCCACCTCCTCGCCGTGCTCTCACTCGGCTTGACCTCTCCTCCATAGAGTGTGTGGGCTGGGTTGCGATCGGTGAGCCCGCCCACTTCGACGATGCGCTTGGCGTGGCGGTCCGACGAAGGAGATCGAGCTGTCCGGTGGACCTCGATCCCCAGGTAGAAGGAGAGGAGCCCCAAGTCGCTCATCTGGAAGACGGTCTTCATTTCCGCCTTGAACGCCTCGACCTCGGCCTCCTTGGAGCCGGTGATCACCAGGTCGTCGACGTAGACGCCCACCAGCAGGGCGTTGCCGCTTTGCCCATGGTAGACGCGGCCGTGTGCGCTCTGCTGGAACCCCATTTGCTTGAGAGTGGAGTCCAGCTTAGCGTTCCGGGCTCGTGGTGCTTGCCGCAAGCCGTAGAGGGCCTTGCGTAGGCGGAGAACCTTGCCCTCCTTGCCGGGGATGACGAATCCCGGCGGCTGACGGACGTAGGCCTCCTCCTTCAAGTCGCCGTTGAGGAAGGCGGACTTAACGTCCATGTGATGGACGCGCCAATCCTCCTGGGCTGCAAGTGCGAGGAGTAGACGAACGGACTCCATGCGCGCGACGGTGCGAAGGCATCATCGGTCGACTTCTCTGCCGCACGAAGCCTCGTGCCACCAAGCGAGCCTTGTGCTTGACGATGGCGCCGGCTTCATCCCGCTTCAGCTTGAACACCCACTTAAGAGTGATCGCGCGGTGACCGGCAGGAAGATCCGCCAGCTCCCACGTCTGGTTCCGCTTGACGGCGTCCATCTCCTCCTGCATCGCGGCACGCCATGCCGCGTCTTTCTCCGCCTCGGCGACGGAACGAGGCTCGCCGCCGTGCGTCGGTGCAGTGCGCCCAGCGAGGTCGCTACGCGCCGATTCGCTCAGGACCGCCGCCGAGAGGAGGTCGTCCACGGTACGGTAGCGCAGAGGCTCGCCGTCGTGGTAGGCGTCGACGCGGTCCTCGTCGTGAGACAGCGGAGTAGCGAACTCCACCATGCGCTGCTCGTCGTGGACCGAAGCTGTTGGGGTCGATCCCGGTGGTGTGGCCGCCGGTGCAGGAGAGTGGGGCGTAGCCGGTGCCGAAGGTGGTGGAGCACTCGCCGGAGCTGGTGGCGAGCAAGGTGTCGAGGTGGGCGAGCTTGGTGAAGACGAGCTGCTAGCTCCCCCGGCTCTCTCGAAGTGGACGTAGTCGACAACAAAGTCCCTAAGAGTTGAAGTCGAACCGTCGTCCACCGCCTTGTCCCACGTCCAGCCTCGCCCTTCGTCGAACACAACGTCACGCGAGATGCGGACGCGCTGTGTGACAGGGTCGAGGATGCGGTAGGCCTTCGAGCCCTCCGCGTAGCCGATGAACACTCCCGGAGTGCTCCTGTCGTCGAGCTTACCGATGTGGCCAAGCTCCTTGGCGAACGCGAGGGAGCCGAAGACCCGCAAGTGGGAGACCGCCGGCTTGCGCTCGTGTTAAGCCTCGTGACGGCGCCCCGCCGAGCGCCTTGGTAGGCGGCGGTTGAGGATGTAGACGGCCGTCACCACCGCCTCTCCCGGAAGATAGCCGGCATCCCCTGCTGAGGAGAGCCGAGCCATCCCCACAACCGTCCGGGTTGCGCGCTCGGCGACGCGCTGCTGCGCTGTGCGGTAGCGGAGTAGTGGCGCTCGAATGCCCTCATCGGTGCGATGACGACGCGTCAGCCGCCGTGAATTCGCGCCGTTGTCTGTCGCGCAAAGACGCGGCTTGCGGCCGCACTCCGCCTCCACAGCAGCCTGCGTGCGCCTGATGGCGTCCGCAGCCTCTCCCTTGCTGCCGAGGACCATCACCCACATGTAGCGGGAGAGGTCGTCGACGAGCAGCAGGAAGTAGCGTCGTCCTCGGTGTGGCGGTGTCACCGCCACACAAGTCCCCGTGGCACGAGCTCGAGCCTCTCCTTGGCTCCGAAACTCGCGCCGCCGAGGAAAGGAGTCGCCTGCCGCCGTCAACACGCAGACGTCGCAGAACTGCTCCACATGGTCAAGGCACGGCAAGCCTCGCACCATTTCCGTAGCACTGAGCCGCTTCAGGGCCTCGAAGTGAAGGTGCCCAAAGCGCTCGTGCCACTGCCACGCCTCGTTCCGTCGAGCGGCGGCGAGACAGAGAGGTTGTGCCACCGCGTGAAGAATGTAAAGTCGATTTGCGCCTCGGTTACCTTGGCAAGAAGGCGGCGAAGATCCCAAATCGCGGCACCCGTGCTCTATCTCGACACGCGAGCGTTCTCATCCACCTGTCCCAAGGCGATGATGGAGTTCCGCAGGTCGGGGATGTAGTAGACGCCGGTGAGCGACTGTGCTCACGGACACGGTGGTGAAGATGACGGAGCCGACGCCCTTGATTTCCACGCCGGAGGCGTCCCCAAACTTGACGGAGCCTCGGACGCTAGAGTCAAACTCGGCGAAGAGCTCCCGTCGACCGGTCATGTGATGGGTGGCGCGGTGTCGAGGCACCACCCCGTCGATCTTGTCGCGTTCGCGGGCCGTAGCCGAGGAGGGCATGTGCTTTGGCTCGTCAAGGTGGAGGAGAGCCACTGCGGCCGGTGCTACGGAGATAGTTCGGTGCTCGCATGAGCAATGAACAGAGCCGGCTGCTCCTCCGCGCGCGACATGGGCCAGCCCGCGTCGTGCCGACAAACCTCGCCCATGACCAAGCTTGCCGCAGTTGTGGCAAGAGTCGCCTCGTGCCCGACTTTTGCTTGCCAGCCAGCGCATACAGGTGCCTCCACGGTCATCACCCTCGACGTCCTCGCGCCTGCTCGGCGTCTTTGCGTGGCTTGCCGTGCTTGCCACGCTTGTGGCACGCTGTCGAAGAAGGCTCCCCCTTCTTCCTGTCACCTTGGCTGGCAGCCATCGCCCGAGTGAGGAGGAGCTTCCGCCAATGGTGACGGGTCCCGAGACGCGCGTGGCTCATCGTTGTCAACGACCTTGAGGCGACCAGCGCCTCCTCGATCGTCATCGCGAGAGGTCAGCAGAGACTCGATCGAGCGAGCCATCCGCTTGTACTTCTGGACGCAGCGGAAGAGCTTCTCCACGGCTCTCTCCTCGCCGTAGGTGTCGTCGCGAACCGCACTAACTTCGCAAGCGAGTGTTGAGACGGAGAGCAAAATCATCAACGTCCTCACGGCTTGAAGGCGGGTTCTCCCACTCCTTGCGTGAGTGCCCGCAATGTAGACTTGCGGCGCGATCGCTGCCGATGCGTCGTCGCAGCGATGGCGTCCCAAACCTCTTTGGCGATCCGCTTGTTGGTAAGCGAGCGCATCTCGGGCGGATCGCGGCGATGAGAGCATCCAGCGCCGTCGATCCCGGTCGAGTCGGCGTCGCCGTGTCGGGCATCCCACATATGCCGCACCTGGAGCTTTACCCTCATCACCGCGGCCCACTCGACGTAGTTGGTCTTGGTGAGGGTAGGCCACCCGCCGCCGGGGCCGACGTCCCTGACGACGGCCTGGTACTCGTGGTGACCACGGTACAACCGGGAGAGAGAGCGCGTCGCTGTGAAGGCCGCTCGCCGTCAACCCGCACGCCACCGTCGCGGCGCGCCTCCAGAGCGCCACGGCGCGTTAGCGTCTGTCGGGCTGCCGCGGCGCCGTGGCGCGTGGCGGCGTGCGCTGCGCCATCGCGCCACTCGCCGCGCGCTCCCTGCCGCTCAAGATCCTCGCGTGCGCTCGCCATCGCGAGATGGAGCTGCGTTGCTGCGCGCAAGAGCCTTGACCTCCGCTGCTGCCGCACGCGCTGCATCTGCCGCTGCCGCCGCTTCCACCTCCGCTCTGGCTGCTGCCAGCTCCGCCGCTGCCAGCCTTGACGCCCTTTCCGCCGCCGCAGCGGTCTCTGCCGCCGCTCGCTGTGGCTGCTCGCTGCGGCGAAGCTCGGCCGTCTGCGACGCCGCGCTCGAGGCGGCCGAAGCGCCGAGATCGCCTGCGGACATGGCGCGCTACTAGGGGCTGTTGCGTGGAGGGAGGTGCGCCGACGAGTGCTGCCCGTCTCCGAGAGGAGTGAGCGGGGACACGGAGCGGGCGGCCTGCTAGCTCTGGTGGTCTTCGCGAGGCCGAGAAGGAGATGAGCAGAGATGCTCGGGCACAGGATAGTACGGCTCGATACCACTTGTTACTCACTGGAGTCTTCTTTGTTGGTGATAGCAAGATCCTTACTCTCATTGAGAGGATGACACTGCAGGAATGGGGCAAATTTTCTTGTTTATTTCTTGCACAATGCCATACCAACTCGAGGGGTTGGGGATACAAATTTATAGGCCGCTAACCACCAAGCATATGCCAAGATGCTAGTCCTAGATGCTAGTCTAAAGCTGTCCTAAAGCTAGTCTAAGATCTTTGTCCTTAAAGGAGATCTTTGTCCTTAAAGGAGTGACTTATCCATCAGGCCGACACTCGCAACTCGATTGCCCGGAGATCGGAGCCCGGTCGCGTGTCGCTCTATAACCATCGCCCACTGCCGATCACCGGCTAGACAACCGCCATCCAGTCGCCATGGTTATTAAGTCGTCGACTAGTCGACAAGTCGGTGGCCTGGTAACGACTTGCACCAGCGAGTCAGGCGCCTGTTCGACTAGTTGTCGACTTTCCCGTCGACTAGTCGACTAGGCGATGGCAAGTCAGGCGCCTTGGGGAGGCGGGAGGCAAGCCTGGGGGGAAGGCGGCGGCCGACCGAATCTAGACGATCGGATGGCGTCGTCGGCGGGGAGCCCGGATCCGTGATGGAGGCAGCGGCGGTGAACGGGTGGAGACGAGGCGGCGTCCGAGTGGAGGCGCGGTCATCCGGGGGAGACGCGGCGTCCGGGGAAGAGCAGAGGCAGTGGGACGACCGTCGGAGGAGAGAGGGAGCGAGGTAGTGGGGGTCGGGGGGAGTGAGCCGCAGTGGGCGAGGGAGGGGGCAAGGGGGGTTATGACTTATGAGGTTGTGCATTTTGCAGTTTAGCCCTCTTCTTTTCTGAAATTGCAATAAAATCTTTATCTGTATATATATATATTCATATAAATAATACACACAGTACCTGTCGACTAGTCGCTCTCGTCGACAAGTCAGTCACTAGGAGGGTAGTGTCGACTTGTCGACTTGATTACCTTGCTGGTCGCCCACTGCACCGCCGTCAGGTGCCACTAGAACAGATTCGAGCTGTTCGGTCTGTTAGAACAGATTCGAGCTGTTCGGTCTGTTCGATAGTAGCTTGGTCTTTTATTCGCTAAAAAAAGAAAAAGAAAAAAGGGGAAAAAGAAAAAATGTTGATCTAACCGCCACGCCTTCCAACGTCGCCTATTAAACTTCGTTGCCTTGGTCGCCACACCGTCCAACGCCACCTACCGATGGCTTCTGTTCCATCAGCTGCGATCCCATTCTCAGGAACAAAGCTTCATGGGACAAACTACAAGTTGTGGTCTTCTCTCATGGAGATCACGCTCGTTGGTCTACGCCTCCGAGGACATATCACTAGTGCACGACCTTCTCCGTCAGCACTGGTTCAATCTCCTCCTAAGCAGCCTACTTCTACACCTCCTACAAATGAGGCTACCAAGGAGGCAGAGGCTGCTGCTGATAAGGCTTTCTGGTATACTATTGACACTTTCAAGCGCTGGTGTGCTGTTGAGACACGTGCTTGCGCCATCCTTGTGGCTAGCATCGACGACTCTCTCCAGCCAGACATTGTTGGTCTACGGTCTACTCGATAGATCTGCGAGTATTTGAATGAGCAATACTAGCAGAGCAATGATGCTCAATTCTTTTCGCTTCAGTATGAGTTAGAGACGCTTCGCCAGGGGGACTCTTTTGTCGTCTTCTTCCGAACACTGGCCAGTCTCTAGCGCCAGCTGGATGAGCTGGCCTCTCTACTTTGTCAGTGTAAAAAGGTAGAGAGATTGAGGCAAACACCACACAGCTAAAGGGCTGAGGTGGCTCGTATATATATTGGCCTGGAGTAGGCATATAAGGAAAGCATATACATGGAAGGCGCATACATGGTAAGCGTATATGGAAGGTATATACATGGAAGTATATCTAATTATTCTAATACCCGCCCGCAGTCGTAGCGGCAGTCCGGACGCAAAGACTGGATCGAAAATCCTGAAACAGCTGCGTCGGGAGACCTTTTGTCATGATGTCCGCGAACTGATGAGAGGATGGTACGTGCAAAACACGAACCTCACCAAGTGAAACCTTCTCGCGAACGAAGTGAATGTCAATCTCGATGTACTTCGTACGCCGATGCTGAACTGGATCAATCGACATGTAGATGGCGCTGACATTATCGCAGTAGATGACGGTCGCTGAAGCAACTGGGGCGTGAAGTTCTTGCAGAAGTTGTCGTAGCCAGCAACACTCAGCTACAGCATGGGCAACAGCACGGTACTCGGCTTCTGCACTTGATCGAGACACGGTTGTCTGACACTTGGAGGACCAAGACACGAGATTATCCCCGAGATAAATGCAGTAGCCGGAGGTGGAGCGTCGCGAGTCGGGGCAACCGGCCCAGTCGGCGTCGGAGTAGACGGTGATAGATGTCGCTGGGGAGAGGCCGATGTGTAGACCGGCGTCGAGAGTACCTTTGACGTACCGCAGGATGCGTTTGATCAACGCGAGATGGGGCTCCCGTGGATCATGCATGAAAAGGCATACTTGTTGGACGGGGTACGCCAAGTCAGGACGTGTGAGTGTTAGGTACTGTAGAGCCCCCGCAAGGCTGCGATACTCGGACGGATCGGTCACGGGAGCTCCGTCGTGGCCGGATAGCTTGGCGTGAGTGTCCACTGGTGTGGCCGTAGGGTGACACTCAGCCATGCCAGCACGTCGCAGAAGATCAACAGCATACTGTCGCTGAGACAGGAAGAGGCCGTTGGAGGAGCGTGCGACGGAGATGCCGAGGAAGAAGTGCAGGTCACCGAGGTCCGTCATGGCAAACTCCGAGTGGAGCAAGCCTGTGAGATGCTGAAGAAGACCTTGGGTGGAAGCCGTGAGGACGATGTCGTCGACGTAGAGCAGCAGGAAGGCCATGTCAGAGCCCTGACGGAGGACAAACAGGGACATGTCGGAGGAGGCGACGAAACCGATGCCGCGGATGTAGGAGGCGAACCGTTGGTACCATACTCGGGGAGCCTGCTTCAAACCATAGAGGGACTTCTGGAGAAGACACACATAGGTGGAACGGGCAGGGTCCACGAATCCGGAGGGTTGCTGGCAGTAGACCGTCTCATTAAGAGTGCCATGTAGAAAGGCATTCTTGACATAAAGCTGATAAATCGACCAGGAGCGGGATGCAGCGAAGGAGAGGACAGTCCGGATGGTGGCCGGTTTGACCACCGCACTGAATGTCTCGTCGTAGTCTACACCGTGCTGCTGAGAGAAGCCACGAACAACCCAGCGCGCTTTATAGCGGGCCAGACTGCCATCAGAGTGAAACTTGTACTTGAAGATCCACTTCCCGGAGACGACGTTAGCACCAGGCGGGCGCGGGACGAGGCGCCAGGTGTCGTTGTCTATGAGGGCCTTGGTGCTCCTCGGCCATCGCGGCGCGCCAGTTGGGATCGGCGAGGGTGCTACGATAGTTCGCCGGAACAGGCGAAGCGGGAGAGTGGTCGGCCGCCAAGGAGAAAAATTCCACAGAGGGATCGGCGGCAGACCGAGCCCGTGTCACCATCGGATGGTCCGAGGGAGGCGCTGACGTAGTCGTGGTAGCTGGAGCCGGCGTGGGTAATGGTGCTGGTGCAGCTGGGTCGGAGGGAGCCGCACGTGGCCGTCTGGAGTAAACCAGATGCACTGGCGGTCGTGGTGGCGGAGCGACGGATGGCGCCGTGGACGGAGGAGATGATCGCTCGACCCCATGCAGTGGTGGAGCAGTCATCTGGGGTACCTGCAGGGGTGCCATTGCAGCAGTGCGAGGCACCGGCATGGCAGGGTCA